>CM031623.1:14103440-14124978 GCA_018398815.1 Conus ventricosus | reverse complement strand
GGGGGGAAAAAAATTTAAAAAATTTAAAAGAAATTTTTTTTTCCCAAACCTTTTTGAGTTTTTAATTTTAATTTTTTTGGGGGGGGGGGTTTTTTTTTTTTAAAACAATGGGGGGGGAAAACTTTAGGGGGGGGGGGAGGAACCCCCCATTTTGGGGGGCAACCCCCCAAAAGGGGGGGGCCGTTATTTTTTTTTTTGGGGGAGAGGGGAAACGGGGGCAAAAAGGGGGCCCAAGGGCCCTCACGAAAGTCGTGTTTCACAATCAGCAGTATACATTTTGTTGAAGAGTAAAACACTCGGGAATCCTGCAAGTGTATATACATTGAGCAATGCAGAAGAGTTGTGCATAATTTGATTATTTGATCCTGCATCGATTTATTTATGGGGTTTTTAAAAAACATTTACGAATTTCGAATATTATGGACTGCACTTTTTATGTTTTTTCTAAACCGATTTTTTCGCAAAAAGGGGGGGATTTGTGACATTCATTCATAAGCTCGGCCCATTTCATTAAGAAAATGCGCAACGATAAGACTCTATTCGCTCTGCCCCTTTTTAATATTTTTATTTCCAAACGACAAAACAATTTGTTTTGTTTTTGCTTTACCCCCAGTACGTTTATAATTTCAAGCGCAGCAGACTTGATTTGTTTTAAAAAAAAAAATAATTTACAATTTAGGGCAGGGGAAACCGTCATACGACCAATCGCAATTGTCCAATTTCAGGTTTCTTTCCGGTTTTTCCGCCCCAGTCCCGTTTTTTAAAAACCGTTGTTTTACATTTTGGTCCCCCCGGCGATTGGAATTTGGGCTCCGCAAGAAAGCAAATTATTCAAAGAAGAAGAAACCTTTTTTGAAGGTATCAGTCGAGGCCGGTGAAGGGGCACACAAGCATTCGACAGCATCCACAACCTTTACGGGGAAGGGCGTAAACGATCTCCACGTTCCTGGGCGAGCGAAACTGTACCCACTAAAAGACTGTTTTGAGGAAAATAGGTCTGAATCATTTTTTTTCGTATAGCGCAAAAAAATTTTTTTAATAAAAACCGAAAAGGCACATTACCGTTCAATAATTTTTTTGGGGCCCCGCGATCTTTTAAAATGCTCTGAATTAAAATATTTCGGTTTCCCGGGTCAACACGTATGATTGATCGTAGAGCTGTCATTTCATCTGTTTGCTCTCATCATATCGGTTGCCATGTACTAATCCATATTGTAAATTCTATTTCAGCTCACCGTTTGTATGCAACCAAATTTAGAATGTGATATTTTTGTGCGAATGCAGATTTATTATTTAAAGAATCGTAAACGAGTTAAAGTTATGAACAAAAGCATTTTCGTGGATCTAAGTGATCTGAATAATATGAAGATTGACGCCTTTTGATTTAATCTGTTCAAGGATAAAATATTGTAATTCATCAAGCATTAAGCCTTGGCGAATAACTCAGTCAAGGCAGATTGGAATATTCGTTACATTTTCCTTCTTTTTTAACGAGTTTTTATCGTAAAGCAATTTTTGAAGGAAACAATTGTAAATAAATAGAGCAAGCTAGTGCAATTGTAAAGTGTTCTAAGCGTGGTAATGGGGGAATAGTGATGTGCCACTATAGTGCAAGATCTAAAACAATTGTTATCTTGCAGGTCCTTTCGTACTTTTTTCCTTTTAGTTCCTCCTCATCACTCTCCGCATCCCCTAACTTCACCTTCGCGTACATCTTTATCCCGCACATTCTTCGTCGAGAGGAACTTTGCTGGTTAATCAACCTTGCCGGGATCTGGAAGCAAGTTTGTGAACGTCAGCGGAGCTCCGGAACCTACACGACTCCGTGAAGCTGAGTGGCAATCACATAAACACATCCCCCCATTCAAGCACGCTACAACACACTCGACATTTTTTTTTGATATTTTCTTGTGTAAAGACTATATTCCATGCGTCTATTCTCCGGAAGATATTTTGTAGCACCCAGGCGGACAGTCGAAATCGTGCTACTGCAAGAAGTGAAGAGGAGAAGGACATGACTTTGTTGTCATTATAATATGTGCATGCTTAATTTCTTTTGTACGTAATTCATTTCATAGGGAACCCAAAAGGACATCAACATTCAAAGCAACCATACACATATTCACTGCAGATCATCAATCACTTTATTCTTACTTAAATTAAATTCAGTTGTTGTTATCAAAAATCAAACCTCTGATTCCATCTGAGAAAGAAAGTGAAGGGTGGGACGAAAGCTGACTTTCCTACTACGGTCTATCGTTTTTTGCCTGAGCATTCAACCATCATTTATGAATGGGGTCTTATTAAAAACGTCACAAAGACCCAAAGGCTTATTGGACTATCTTAAATGGACAGAAGAGAAAATCCAACCGTAATCAACCCAGTTGCCATGCTTTCTTTGAATTAAAAAAAAATATGAATGTGGATGATGTAGAAGATGCTGACGAAGTTCTTGAAATGTGCCCTTTAATGACACCAGTTATACCTTTTGGGATAATTTTAATCACCGAAAATGAAGTAATGCATTGCATTAAAAAGTTAAAGAAAACAAAGCCAGTGGACTAGATAATATTGCAAATGAATTTCTGAAAAAAACTCGGCGGTGAAAATGCTAAGATTATATGTCAAATTGTTTAACCTTATATTAATTACTGGTAAAGTACTAACTGATTTGGCGCTTGGGTTATACATCCTATATTCAAAACAAAGGATGTGTCTTAGACCCCGGTAATTACCGTGGGATAACTATACTATCCTGTTATGGAAAACTGTTTACAAGTATTTTGAATAAACGTTTTAAATATGTTTATTGAAACATTCGATTTGATTGGTATTGAACAAGCAGGCTTTCGGAATAATTTCTCAACACTTGATCACGTGTTTACCTTATATGGCCTGATTGATATTCTGTTGTTTAAGAAGAAGCGTCTATACTGTGCTTTTCTGGATTATGAAAAGGCATTCGACAAAGTTAATCGATCGTTTCTGTGGCATAAATTGATAAATAGTGGCATTAGTAGCAAAATATTAAAAGTATACAAAACATGTATTCTCAAGCCAAGTCATGTGTATCTGTCAATGGTGATTATTCTGATTTTTTCTGTTCCAATGTTGGTGTAAGACAAGGAGAAAACTTGTCACCTGTATTGTTTGCCTTGTTTTTAAATGATATGAAAGAATTTATGTCTAGCGACATGGCTGGCCTTGTAACTGTCGCAAAAGAAGCAATTGAAATAGGCATAGGCGAATCAGATGTTGACATTTTGTTGAATTTATTTCTCTTTATTATATGCAGATGACACTGTGATCTTTTCAGAAACTCCGTTTGGACTACAGAAAGGTTTAAAGTCTATTAAAGAATATTGTGATAAATGGAAATTGAAACTAAATGCAAACAATGTAAAGTTGTTATTTTTCTAAAAGTAAGGTTAGACGTTTTCCTGATTTTCTTATAGGTACAGAAAAACTAGAGGTCGTCCATGGTTTCTTGTGGGTTGAGGCTGAATTATAATAACCGAATGAATGTTGCTCAACGGGAACTGTTTGACCGAGCCTCTCGAGCAATGTTTGCTTTGATGAGGAAAGCAAAATTATTGTTGCTGTCCTGCAGACCTAGTGATGGATTTATTCGATAAAACTAGTATTACCAATTCTTACATATGGATGTGAAATTTGGGGATTTGACATGAATGAATCTTGTCCAAAGATTACAGTTAAAATTTTATAAGCTGGTTCTAAAACTACGACAGTCGACACCTTCTTTCATGGTTTTCGGTGAAACGGGAAAATTCCCCTTACGGGTCATTGTTAAATCCAGAATGTTATCATTTTAGTTTAACCTTGTATCTAACCATCATAGTTATACATATCATTTCTTGTGTATAAATGTTCTTCTCAGAATGTATGAATTAAATGTACATGAAAACAAATATATCAAATACATCCATACATTATTAAATGAAATTGGTTTTGAGTTAGTTTTCTGGCTAAATCAGAACACACTGATGTACATCCATATGGTTTTAAAGAGAAAGTAAAAAGATGCCTTAAAGATAGTTTCATACATACCTGGTACACGCATGTTGACAATGATGAATTATATATCAACTATAAGAATGTTTAAAACATCATTTGGTGTTGATCCATACTATCTAGTTTTAACCACAGAATTACATGGTTACTCTACTCAAATTTAGAACAACAAATAATAATCTGCCTGTAAATAAGCTACGCCTATGCTGGCACACCTAGATGTGAAAGAATTTGTGGCAAATGTGCTATGCATGATATTGCAGATGAATTTCATATTTGTTCGTGTGTCCTTTTTTCGATGCAGAAAGAAAAAAAATACCTCCCGCGATACTTCTTTGTACGGCGAATGTTGTTAAATTCAACATTTTGTTTGCATCAAAAAACAAGAAACTCTTAATCAAACTAAAGAATTATATTACAGTTATAAATAGATTTTTCCAATAATTCATATAACTAAATTACAACATTACACAAAGTTTGCACTATGTGTAAGAAAAACTGTCTATGAAATTTTCATTTATGCTTATATTGTTTGCCTCGTTTGCTCGTTTATTTTGCTTACTTGGTTATGGATATCACTCTATTCTGATGTGCGATTATTCATTTTGTGTGAGTATTGTCTATATTTTCTGTGCCCCATGTGGGTATGAAATAAATAATTGCCTTGCCTTGCCTTGCCTTGCCTTGCTTGCCTTGCCTTGTCACTGTCAGTCAGTGAGTCACATAACAAAGTTCGGCGAATGTCTCCAGCATCATCATTTCCACAAACACCATCACTTGCGGACCGTGATAATTTCGCTCCCCCCATATCATTACAACCAACAACATCATCACCAGTAGAAGCATTATCATCATTATCTAGCTCTGTATACCCCTCTTTCATATTTACATGAAATCTCCACCCCACCTTGCGCGCACAGTATTTGCATTATCAACCGGATCACAACTTAGTGTTGCTATGCCACTTATCTGACGCTTCTCCTTCTGCCACTATTGCACAGCTAGCACGTGCGAATCTGTGAGATGTTACCGCTGTCAAGCTGGGCTGCCATATACCCCCTATTTTCAGTCCCTAAGAGTTCCCCCTCTCCGAGAAAATACTTTTTCCCTTCAATCAATCGATGGCCGTAGATCATGGTCGTTCGCTTCCCTTTCTTCTCTGGCCTTTTTGAGATGTGGGACAGTTGTTTACGTATGTTTCTAACACGTAACGAGAAATCATTCCAGACGAACACTTGGCTGCCTTTCAATTTGCGCGGGGCCTTGAGGATCCTCTCTTTGTCCCTGAAGAAGGCACAGCGGGCGATGACAGGAGTTGTGCTTGCCGTTCAGACGATGCACCCTGTCAAATTGAAAGTCACTGGTCAAGTAGTCCAGTTTGTCCACCAGCTGGTCGCCAACGATGCCTTCGCATTCAGTCTGCGTCTCATTTGCTTGTGGGAAGTCCGTGGAAGATTAAAAACTGTTTCTCTTTGAACGTCCATCCAGGTCGTCAGCTTTTTGTTCCACATCCAGTATCCTCTTCTTCAGTCTTCATTCTCCTGATGAAGGCCGGGTTACCTCTCCCTTCAGAGACTGGACCTCTTCCTGCAAACATGCGAAGCTATCACAGATGTCCTTAATATTGGCTTTAATTCCATCAACTTTACTGGTCAGCTCCTGAAACATGGACACCACGTCCGCAAGGGTGGGCAGCTCGACAGACTGGGAGGTTGTTGACTTGCTGGTCGAGGAACCTGTTGCTTTCTCGGTGCTGGCTCTTCGATTGTCACTGCTCAGGCAGGTCTGGCGATAGCTGTCCTTTCGCGGTCCAGGATTTTGCTCGACATCGCCGCACTGAAGCAGTAAACTTCCCTAGGATAAAAAGGAGAGGAGACAGCCTACCGTTACACCGTCCGTCGCCGTTTTAAGTCTCAATGTCCGCAGGCGCATGGCGATGTAATTTTTCCGCTCTCTTGTACATAAACCCAAGAAAAACCGGGAGAAAGCATCCACATCTCGTTCTAAAATCAAGTTGTGAAGAAGGCATTGTACTTCATGGAGACTCTTGCTGACCAAAAACGTCAACACACTGTCTGGATCCGTATAAATTAACAATGTAAGCAGAGCTAAATATATTGCGTGTCGCACTCCTGAATGCTGCTCACACATACCCCGACTGACCGACGGGAGAGACAGAGAGAGAGAGAGACAAACAAAGTAAGACAGAAGGATTTCAAAGGCAGACGGAGACAGACGGACAGACAGACAGAGACAAAGACAGAGACGAAGAGTTCTTCTACAGAACAGAAAAATAAGCAGTTAAAATCGAAATACATTCATGATGTCACACGGTGAAGTCAGAATTGTAACTCATCCAAGCGGTCCAGAGGTCTTCAGAGTTGCTGCGCTCCTTGATACAGCTCCCTACTCTCCGTCCATGAAGCAAGAGAAACGCTGTGATGAACGCCAGTCAGTACGTACAAAACTGACTGTCCAAGACAGATTTTTCACAATGTAAAAAGAAATAAAATCAGTTACCTTGTTGAAAAAAACCACAGACAGTCTTTTACAATGCCAATAAATGTACTGCTAGTTCATGCAAACAGCTGTTTTCCAAAACAAACTCATGAACAAAAAGCAGTACACACAGCTTCCATCTGCTTCTCCTGCCCCAGCACTGCCATAAATGTTTTCTGACTTCTTTTGTTCTGATGGTGTGCCCCAAAACAGAACACGACAATAGTACCGACCTCGGTCGATTCTTTGTATGATGACTTTGGTTTTCAGTGAACCCTTTTAAATTGATTTCTGTGTTAATGAATAGTGTCACCAAAGTGATAAGGGCTATAAAACCAGTATCTTGTGAGCTGGACCCGATCCCAATACCCCTGTCACTAGAATCATCGAGGAGATTGTTCCTGTCTTAGCTACCATGATCAACAGTTGTCTGCTCATAGGTACTTTCCCTCAGGATGTTAAACAAGCTCTTATCAAAAGCCTCTGTTGAAAAAACCCCACTATGGATCATGAAAAGCACACTGCAGGCCTGTCTCCAATCTGTCCTTTCTTCAAAATGAGAAGAAGAAAAACATTCTATGCTCACTTTCAACCTGCTTTCCGTGCTAACCACAGCCCTGAAACTGCTCTGGTCAGAGTTCTACAGGTTCTGCTGATCGCAAGTGATGATGCTCAGGTCTCCAGTCTCACACCTCTAGATCTTAGTGCTGCCTGTGACACTGTTGGTCATGATATCTTTCTCCGTCTGCTTGAAACTGTTTTTGGTGTAAACGGTCGGGTCTTCCTTCATTGAGTTCATTCTCATCAACAGGAAACAAAGGGTTCTTATTGATGGTTTCATTTCAAATCCAGCTTCTCTCTTGTTTGTTTCCACTGGGATCTGTACCGGCGCATACACAACCACTCTGAAATATTGTCTTAGCATTCGGTTTTCATGGACATTTTGTAGATGTGATTCATAGCAGTAATGATTCATCGAGATCAGAGTATGTTACTTCCCTGACTATCACCTCAGAGAGATGCATATCGGACATTTAAAACTGGATGATCTATAACAAGCTGCAGTTAAAAATGACTGGAAACAGAAATACATTCCATTTACATTTCTAACGGAGCAATTATATCTCATTAGGTTTCAGTTAGCTGAAAACAATTTCATTTCATTTTCACTCTCATTTTGTAGTTTAGACGTTATGTTATATTCCAAACTATTTATGAATGGGCTCGTTAAGAAAATCGGCCAACGAGCGTATTTTGAACCTAACTGAATTGGAAATTTTTTGCCACAATCTTTCTTTGCAAGTTACATAGACTCTTGTCACTTCTCTGGTTCTTTCTCATCTTGATGATTGCGATGTGTTGTTGGCCTTTCCTCCCAGGGAAAAAAAAATTGAAAAAAATTCACAATTATGCAGCTAGGTTACTTTTCAAAGTATCAAACTAGTTTAACATCACCCCCCCCCCCCCCCCCCCTCCCTCCCCTTTTCGGATTCACCTCTACTGGCTTCCAATTTCCCAAAGAAACAGAACATACATTAGCCTCTCTCTCTCCCTAAAAATAAGCTTACAGACGGGGTACCACGCTATCTCTCTGAAATAATTCAAGCATGCACTGGGGTCTCGTTCTCTTTGTTCCTCGACAGACACCCACATTCTGTCCATGCCCAAACGTTGGACTGCTTTGGCACAGTAGGGGTTTTCGATCAGGGACCCATCACTTTTAAACAAACTCACTCACTCGCTCACAAACCTCCCCGTTTCAGTTCACCACGCTCAAAATGTCTTTCATTTCAAAAAGATTTAAACTCTACCAACGTTTCTCTTTCAGCCAGCCTATCCTTACCAAATCTGTAATTTGAAGTGTTTGCCGTTTTCCCCTGTGCAGCCTTTCTATATCTGAAAAATTGTGTGTGTGTGTGTGTGGGGTTTGTGTGTGTGTTTGTGTGTGTGTGTTGTGTGTGTGTGTGTGTGTGTTGTGTGGTGTTCTAAATTTTACACATTACCCCAGCCTTCCCGCCCCTGTCTTTCTAAACCCTCTTTGTGAACGCCTTGGGGCTCCCATTGTATGAGGTAAGAGCGTACAAATCTCCATTATCATTATCATCATTGTCATTATCATCATTTCTACCATCATCATCATCATCATCAACCTTATTATCATTATCATCATCATCATCATCATCATTATAATCATTACAATTATCATTATTATTATGTCCCTTATTGTTGTTGTTGTTAATATTATTAATATTGAAGGAATATCCCACAAGCGGACGAAGATAGAAAAAAATAATTCCAGTTCCTGAATGGCGTCTCCCCGGCTGGTGCACGGCAGGAAATCACACGGACATGAAGACGTTTCTGTCAGTGCAATGACCAAACCGTATGGCACCGCTTTTACATTTTCACCTGTCATATATCACCTGTCCTAGAGTCTTCAAGACAGTTGGGGTTGCCACAGAAGACTTCGCAAACCAGCTTCCTCCACTCCTCCCGGTTTTCAAACGCTCTTGGCAGTTGCTGAGTGTGAGGCCAGTCCATTGACTTATGTTGTCCTCCCATCTCTTTCTCTGTCTTCCTCTCCTTCTGCATCCTAGCACTGTTCCTTGTAGAATGGTTTTGGCAAGACCCAGCTGATCTTGATAACATGATCATACCATCTCATTTTCCTTCTTTCACTGTGGACAACAGGTCTTTGCATGGTCCAATGGCTGGCCTTACTCTGTTCTGGACTTCCAAGTTGGTAATGTGGTCTTTGTATGAGATGCTAAGGATTTTGTAGACGCATCTCATCTCTAATGCCTGAATCCTCCCTTTAAACTCTGCTGTCAGGGTCCACGTCTCACAGGTCTAGAGAAATATAGCAAATGACCAGACACCGCATCATCTGACCCTGGAACTGATTGTAATGTTTCTGTCATTCCAGATGAGTCTTAGTGTTTTTCTTATGTCACAAGAGTTTCCTTTGGTTTCTGTGGGTTGTAACCACTTTTAATGCTTTACTAAAATCATATGCCAGCTACGTCCACTTTCTGGAGAGAAAAATACCGTTGAATCTATAGTTTAGAGACACGTCACTTTCGTCGTAGTGTGTGATAATCCAACCGTTCATTTCTGATTGTCATTGTAGGTGCGTTTCTTGCACTTGTATTATACCAAAAAAAAAAGATTGGCAGGGAAGGGCGTCTGGGAGTCTGACCTGGATGTGCCCGGCTTCCTTAGAGTGTAAGACGTTCAGGGACAAAACACTTGCCTGAGGGTTGTTTTGGGTTTTTTTTCTCTGAAGACCTTGTGCTGCCAAGCTCTTCCTAGAGTGTCTTCCAACAGCACAGCCCCGGAATCTGAATGCTGGGAAGGATATGCTTTTACTCCTCTGTGCAGAGTCTGCTTACTACCTTCAGTTACTGTTGGACTTATATTGCGACATACTTTTCACCGCCAATCGTAGTATTTAACTCTTTCGAAAACGCACATAGGCTTCTTTACACATTTTATTTGATGCTGAAAACATTGTTCAATCAGAGAAATCTATTAGAAATACACGTTTGCATGTATATAAGACGTTTGCGGGAAGTAACCTCAATATACACCCTGACATCAAGCCGTCAAGGCTTTTCAAGCAGGTTTGGGCTTTGTCAACGCTACCATGCCATCAAATTCAAATTGGTTCCATGAAACGCCCGAACTCTTTACCGAGCAGCACTGCAAAACCGTCAGGGATTTTGCTTCAGCTATTGTAGCTTCTGTTCATTTCAAAGGTGTCACAAAATATCCGAACAGTAAATGAATCCGAATGTGTGTGTGTGTGTGTGTGGAGAGGAGAGAGGAGAGAGGGGAGAGGGGAGAGAGAGAAAAGGAGAGAGAGAGAGAGAGAGAGAAAGAGATTATGTGTGTGGTGTGGTGTGCGTTCATACTCGTACGGGGAGAGAGAGAGGGAGAGAGAGAGAGAGAGAGAGGAGGGGAGAGAGAGAGAGAAGAGAGAGAGAGAGAGAGAGAGAGAGAGAGCAAATCAAACAGCACCGGGCGTATCGCGCGCGTGCGTGCGTGCGGCTGTGTGTGAGTGTTGTGTGTGTGTGTGTTGTGTGTGGTGTGTTGTTTGTGTGTGTGTGTGTGTGTTTGTGGTTGTGTGTGTGTGTTTTCGTAATTTATACACAAAGAACACACCCCTAATCTCCACACACACAGACAATTATACACACGTTCATACCAAATTCACAAATGAACACACACACACCACCACACCCACACCACACACACCCCACACACACACACACACCACACACACACCCCACACACACACACACACACACCACACACACACACACACAACACGGCACGCACGCTTTTACAGACAGAGTGCATTCTCCTCTCTCTCTCTCTCTCTCTCTACTCTCTCTCTCTCTCTCTCTCTCTTCTCTCTCTCTCCTCTCTCTCCTCTCTCTCTTCTCTCTCTCTCTCTCGACGTGCACAAAACACACACACACTCCACAACACAACACACACACACACACACACACACAAACACACAACACACACAAAACACACACACACACAACACACACTCACCACTCACACACACACACCACACACACACACACACACACCACACACACGCACACACACACACACACACACACACAAACACAACGCACAACACACACACACACAACACACACACAACATTAATCATCAGTCACAACTTTGAATCAAACCATCTTACTTCATAAATCTTTTTCCAGTCTTCTGTGCACGAGCAGTAAATCATTAGGGTCGATACGTTTGTTTGTTGTTTTTTGCGATGCAGTACGCATGAGCTACAAACACTGTGCGTTTTGATTTACGACTTTTGTTGTAGAATGTTAAACATGCTCCGCAAGTCTAAAACTACAAATAGGCTATAAATAAGGTAAATGTGACCTGCACGAGTACTACGTTGTAACGCTTTAAATTGTAATTCAGAGATATTAGCGTTTGGAAACTTATTCTTATACAGCGCTGCGACTTGCATGATGCCATGTGTAAACACCACAGTAGAACTCCATGTCAGTCCCGGTCGGAAACATTTCGCTGGATACGATTTTTGAGTTCCGGCAGATATTGAATGTTTTCAATTTGGTCCAACCTTTCATGGAAGAACTTTTATGTAATTTTTGCGGGGTTATTTTTTTTGGCGGGTTCAGTGAGCTTTTTTCTTCTTCTTCTTCTTCTTCTTCTTCTTTCTTCTTCTTCTTCTTCTTCTTTCTTCTTCTTCTTCTTCTTCTTCTCCCTCCTCCTCCTCCTCCTCCTCTTCTTCTTCTTCTTCTTTTTCTCTTCTTCTTCTTCTCTTCCTCCTCCTCCTCTTCTCTCTTCTTCTTCTTCTCCTTCTCTTCTTCTTCTTCTTCTTCTTCTTCTTCTCTTCTTCTTCTTCTTCTTCTTCTTCTTCTTCTTCGTCTTCTTCTTCTTCTCCCCTCCTCCTCCTCCTCCTCCTCCTCCCTCCTCCTCCTCTTTTTCTTCTTCTTTTCTCTTCTTCTCTTCTTATTTTTCTTTTCTTCTTCTTCTTCTTTCTTCTTCTTCTTCTTCTTCTTCTTCTTCTTCTTCTTCTTCTTCTTCTTCTTCTTCTTCCTCCTCCTCCTCCTCTTCTTCTTCTTCTTCTTCTTTCTTCTTCTTCTTCTTCTTCTTCTTCTTCTTTCTTCTTCTTCTTCTTGTTCTTGTTCTTGTTCTTCTCCTCTTTTTCTTCTTCCTCATCTTCTTCCTCTTCTTCTAAATCAGAATGTAATGGAAATTGACACTGACAAGCCGAAGACATCGATACTGGCCAACGTGGTTGTCTGGGCTATTCAAACCTGGACTGAACTGACCTCTTTTACTCTAAGAACAGTTGAACAGTGCTGCCTGTGATCCACACATTTTAAGATTGTTAAAATGCTTCAAGCTCGTTGTTTGAAAATTAAAAAAGGAATCTGTCGACCAGAATATTTAAACAGTGTTTTCCGTGACTCCAAACGTGTTCATGGTGTAGAAAGACTTCAGATGTATAAATCTAAAACGTAATCTGCTACCGAGAAAATTTCAGTTATCGTTCTTTGGTTCTAAGGCTGGGGGAACCCTTTCAATTGGTGAATCTTGGAAGAAATCCGTCTCACAGAATATTCAATCTTTGCTTCCTGTGATCGACTGGTGAAACGCTTCAATTTTGACTCGCATGCCAGCATAATTCTTCTTGAAAACAACAAGACGATTATTAATCTATACTATCGCTCCTACTACTACACGACGACGACGATAACCATGAGGATAACGACACAGCTAATTCTAGAATTATCGTTAGCACTATTACCAAACAACTGTAACTGCAATTGCTACATGAAGATTTCTTTGTTTTGCAATTTCTGTTAACTTCTATGCCCTTTCAGAATTAACATGCTGCTGGGAAATTTTCAAAAATTGAAAGCAGTTAAACATACACAGATGCACACACACACACACACTTCTCTCTCTGTATATATTATATAAAATATATATATATTTTATATATAAATATATATAATATATATATATATATATATAAAATTTTACTAATCTATATAACACTGGTGGCGTGCCCAGATTACACATACCTAGGAGAGCACTTGCTCGAAACAAATTTGTAGGGTGATTTTTACGCTTCATTTTAAACCCTATTTTAAACTGTTATATATATATATATATATTATATATATATATATATTATATTTATCTAAAACTCTTTCTATCTATTCATCTGCCTCTCTCTCTCTCTCTCTCTCTCTCTCTCTCTCTCTCTCTCTCTCCTCTCTCTCTATATAATATATATATAATATATATATATATATATATTCAGCATTATATATATATATATATATATATATATATATATATATATATATATATAATGCTGAACAATTAAGTAGTGGGGGGAAACAAGTGCACGTTAACAATTCTTCCATCAATATAATAATGACTTGGCAAAGATTTTTTTTTTTAATTGAAAATGAAGAAAATGGGAAAATATATGTTTTAAATATGAAAACCCTTCACTAGCTGCATGGGGGAACCATCACAATCCCTCTCGAAGGCAGATTTATATGTATTGCCTGCTCCTAGGCCTTTCGCCCGCTGGATCGGACTCATCAGGGAGACACGGCTGATTGTGTCTGTGCTCTTGGCGTCAAATAGAGACGCACCCAGTCCGTAATTCTATGGTGTTCTCACCCAAGGTTTCAAAAAAGAATCAAACAGCACCCCCAAAGCAGCCAGCGAAAGGTAGAAACTAAAATAAAACGAAAGTGTGGAGAGGAAAAAAGTTGCTGGAAAAACTAAAAACATTATGAAAAACAGAATAGAATGTAGGGGGCAATCTTTGAGCCTATGCTTGATGATCTATTTAAGGATGCAAGGGAGATCAAAAGATATGGAACAGTCTGAGTGGTCAGCTCTGCTGTTCAATAACCCAAGCATTGTCAGCGGCTAAGAACTGTGCAGAACAACCTTTACTTGGATCTCCTAAGAGATGCAATCGCCCACTGATTGACCAAACAATATAATATACCAGTTTAAAATAAGATTTTAAATTGGAAAAGGTAAAACGCACCACAGTCCGTAATTCTATGGTGTTCTCACCACCAAGGTTTCAAAAAAGAATCAATGTCGCTCCCTACTTGGTTGAGCCTTTTAGTAATTCTGAGTGGAGTTTTAACTCTAATTTTATATATATATATATAAAATATAATAAAATATATATATATATATATATATAAATATATATATATATATATATATATATATATATATATATATGCCTCCATTTAAATGCCCTAACAGTGAGATGGTAATGGACGGTGATGCATGAAGAGCAAGAGAATGCGTGATGCGTGTGGTGATTGCAGATGGGGTTGATGCTCCCCATCTCTACATCCATTCATCAACGTCTTTTCTACTATTCCACGATTTACTGATATTCAGGCTTGACCCCCTATGGGTGGACAGAACCATGTAGGAATGGATAAAGCCATCGTCTGTAAAATTGTCAGTCGACTAAATATGCACGAATTTATACACACTCTGCTGCTGAGAGAGAGAGAGAGAGAGGAGAGAGAGAGAGAGAGAGAGGGGGAGAGAGAGAGAGAAAAAGGAAGAGAGATTCCTCATTTTCCAGGCTGTTTACCTTGTAGAAAGAAATGTACGTTCTACCTTCAGTCCACGCAGAAAGACAGGTCGAGAAACAGTGTGTTTTAAAAGTGCTGTAACACAGGTGTCTGACTTGCTATCTGACACTGTCAACAGTCAAACCCTCAACATAGTCAACACATCCTGAGTAATCGATCGCAAAGTCAATATGTTGGAGAAGAAAAAGCAACATACTCCTCTCTCTCTCTCTCTCTCTCTCTCTCTCTCTCTCTCTCTCTCTCTCTCTCTCTCTCTCTCTCTCTCGTGAGCTCGTGAGTGAGTGAGTGAATGAGCGAGTGAGTGAGCGAGTGAGTGAGCGACTGAGTGAGTGAGTGGAGTTTGAGGGTGAGCAATAAAAAGCAGATCTGAAGTGGTCGAAGGTGAAAGTCTGAATTAGCCTCCTTCACACCCAAGGTAAGCTAAAGTCTTCTTCTCATTCCTGTGACCTAAGTGGTTGTAGGGGGGTAGGGACATGAGGGACGACTCCGTCAATCTTCTTCTCCATCGTGGCCTGCCCTTCGGAGTTCTGGCAGCCTGAGGTTATGTCCACTCTATCACGTTCTCCAACCAGCTCTTTCTCTGCCTGCCTCTGCGCCTTCCTCCTTCAAGTGTGCCTTGCAGGGTTGTCTTTGCCAACGAGTCGTGTCGTGTCACGTGGCCAACCGCATCAGCTTGTGTAAGGTAAAGGTAGTGTTGCTTATAACCCAGCCGACCGCAAAGGATCATATCATGGCTGTCACCACGCTGAAGACAATCAAAAGTCATTACAAAAAACAAACAAATAAACAATGCAGACAAGGCAATTTGCAGTACTCAAGAAATTGGTCTGATCTCACGTGGATTAAAACAAATTAAGGCAGGATGGTTCTTTTCTTTTACATGCGCTGCAAATTCACTCACACAAGCTAAAGCAAAATACTCAGGCTCCATAAATCCTACTTAAACTCTACCACAAAATTGAATGACTGTCTTTCATGAAAGCGTACATAGATATGTATCAATCAAAAATTGAAGAAAAAAATGAATGACGAGGGGCGGAATATTTTTGAGGAGAAGGAACAACCCGCTTCCCCCTCTCCCTTCTGAGCAAGATGTAACACTTGAATTGTCCGCTGCAGCGACCACGTCAAAAAAAAAAGGTGAGCAGTTCTTTGGTCCTTTCAAAGTGTGCTAAGACAGATCCTGCATATTTTCGTCTTTCGTTTCAAGGATGGTTTCAGGGGGATGTCCTCTCTCTCTCTCTCTCTCTCTCTCTCTCTCTCTCTCTCTCTCTCTTCTCTCTCTCTCTCTCTCTCTCTCTACCCTTTTTATCTATTTGATATTTTTTGTCACATACAGAGAGAAAGTGTCACTACACCTACATTAGCACATAGATAAACCCTGACTCTGTCTTAAACGCAAAAAAACAACAACATCAAAGTGCCGCAAGAAAATGTCCATTAGGCAAACAACCTACAGACTTGCATGGTGCGTGACAGTTGTAGTGGTTTAAAAAAAGAGGAGGATGGAGGCCCCGCAAAAGAAAACAAGAAGGGAGAAAAAAACAAACAAAAAAAAGAAATATGAGAGGTTGAAGGACAAAAAATACCCCAAAAAAGCCAAACAAAACTAAAAAGACCGATCCTGCACGCTGAGTGCGAACACTCCTGAAAGCTCCTGCGCAGGGTTTCTCAAGCAAACGGAAACCAGCTGCCCCTCTCCCTGCAGGGTATTTTCCTGCCAGTCTATCCTGCAACCTTCTCAACTGTCAGCGAAGGAGATCTCTCCATCCTAATTCACTCGCCAGCTGAACTGGGCACATATATCTCCCATGGGACACCAATGCAGCAGTTGCACCATTGCTTAATATTTTAAAATGTATGAATCACAAATACAAAAGATCACTTCAAGAAAGTGTCTTGTCTTTACACAATATGTCAATAAGGGTGAAAAGTCATCATTTCTTTTTTTTGTTTTACAGCAATAATCTTTCGACAATATCATTGTATCTTTTCACATGTGACACATTTCTTTTTCATCCCAAGTTTTACTCTAACGGCAACACTATGTCTTCTTCCTTAAAGAAGAGGTCAAAAGGCAGTCAGAACTTCTAGGCTCCATCCAGGAGATTTGCTTCTCAACTGGTCCCAAGAGACTACAGGCACAGAGAAACAGGGGTTCCCACCTCTGAATTCATGCCCAGCAAGTCTGCAAGGTGCACTACAGCAAAACGGGACTGCAACACACACTATGTCCTGGCTGATTTTTTTTATGTATATATAAACCTATATCGTCGTTGGGAGGCAAGAAAGTCACGATCTGAACGGGAAAAAAAATAGAAAATGAGAATTCCTACCTAATTTTGATGAACAGATTTTGAACTATTTTTTAATTGGTGCCAGAGCGAAAAAAACAACCACATAAAACGATTTTGCATTAACCCTCCGTCAGATTACTGGGGACCTTAGGTAACTAATGCTGGTGCCGTAGGGGACTAAGGTCATCCAGGAGATGGGAGAAACTGCACAACAGCTGTAACGGCAAGAGAGATGTTTCGTAAACACTTTTCACCCCGGTTGCAAAGCCGCAGAGCACGGAATGTGCTGAAAGAGGCTGGCCAAAACCATGACAAATACAACAAATCTAAAAAGGAGGTTTGGGTTTGTGAGACTACCCTCCCCCAAAAGAATCGACAAGATTCTGCAACGCAGGACCAGATCATAAGTTTTCATTTTGCTGTCAACACTATCATTAAGTTAGACAGAACATCTGCACGCCAACTGACCCGTCCTGATACATGATCTTGGAAGTGAAATGTAAAAGTATCAGGCTCGCATCTTTTTCAATCACCTGATCGACAGGAAGCCAATTGTCAGTTTCTGGAAGGCAAAATGCCTGCCCAGTCAATGATTTCTGTCTGAAAGTCTTGAAAAGTTGTTTTTAATACCATAAGCAGCGGAATCACAATATCGGTATTCTATAACATAACAGCACTAACTCAAAAGCCACTGGCTCCAGTTCAGAAAATAAATGATATTAAAAATACCAGGCAACCTCATAACAGGGAAGGATTCAATCCCTCTGTGGGAAAGGAGAAAAGCAGCTCACATTCATTCATCCACACGATCACTCTTTTGTCACTACCTTTTTGTGAAATTGGTAAGAGGAACAGACACAGGCCAAATGAAAAATAACGCTTCCTGAACAATCTAGGATGATCTGCTCAGGAGGGAATCTGCTTTCATACTGTTTTGAGAACATAAAAATGTCAGGGTTTGAAAAAGAAAACCATTCTTGGTTTGATAACATCTTGGGAACTACATACCCAACTGTAAGTCATGGAACCCATTGAACGTCTTGGGCAAAAGCACCACGAGACCAGCATGCTTCAGCATAATCAAGATCTGTCGCAAGCATTCAAGATGAATGGTACAGCTTGCATTTCATATCCTGCATTTCATATAAGAAATTGTGAGACGAGAACTTCGACAGGTTAAGTGCATGCATCCTGCGTATAGAAGTGATAGGAACAAGCCCAAGTGACTTTCGAATTCAGTTTAACTGACCTAGCAGTTTCTGCAAGACTTTTTTTTCTGTGTTTTTTCTTTAGGATGTGATGGGATCAGTGTGTTTCCTTTGGCCAAATTGATTTTGGTGAAGAACTCAGCTTCATCCAAATAGCGAAAATGTTTTTTTGGTGTCATGGGTAGGTTCAGCATCAGTGATAGTGGTTTTGTTGATATGATGAAAGCTAATACAGAAAGAAATACAGCCATCCTTTTCCCATCACCAAAACAACGCTAGGAGAATACAAGACGCAAAGCATATAAACGTACTCCCAGTTTATCTTCCAGAAAAACGTCACAATCAAACATACGTAATAATGTATTTGACGTCACAATCAATCATGCGTCTTAATGTATTTCGTCACTGAGATTTTCCCATTAAAAATAAAAAAGAAAAACCAGTTTGGGCCGTTATAGCCGTTAGTAACGATATTTCTGGTAAAATAAAACATTGGGCATCATCCGAGACCCATAATGAACATACCTACAAATTTTCAGAAAGATCGGCCCAGAAGTTTTGTCTGGAGCGAGGGGAATACATTTTGACCACGGACAGACACACAGACACACAGACAGCATTTCTTTGTTCCCATTGTAAAGTACTTCCAGTTCTATAAGAACTGGGAGTACAAAAAGGTTTCAGGCGGTCCGACATAGTCCATGTCTAGCATTGTTGGTGCGTCCTTTCCACAACACTTTCCAATATTTAAAAGTGAGTGGAAATGGTTTCAATCTAACAGGGACATCAGATGTTAAATCAATCTCATATACAGCACCAACGTTTGCTCTACCAGAAAATTCTAGGAGGGGGGGGGGGGGGGATTGTAAAAACAATCTGAAAGAGTCTTCAAGTGATTCATTTTCGCACCTGTCAGATATCTATCTTGTCTAAACAAGATGGGCTGGTACAGAAACGAAATCATGGTTATCTCCATCATCACCACACGTTTGAAAGCAGGCATCAACAGGATCAACAGACAGCAGTTCATCAGGAACAAGATCGTCAGAAACAAGGCCAGCAAACCAGACCTCCTGCTGATGACATTGTGTAAAGAAGATGGCATGATACAGGTTCAGCTTAACTTTCACAAGGGTGATGTGACAGCCTGGCCGAGTATTTCTCTGACTTGGAATGGACGGCGCCATGTCTAGGAGACTTTCTGTCGTCAGCTGAGAAAGGAATTAGAGCTTCGGCATCGATCTAAAGCATGCCTAAACTCTTTTACTCCTGTAAAAAATATCTAAGTACTTATTACGCACTTGACATATCGGACATTTTCAAGGATGGTTTTTCCACGTTGTCAGTGAGTATGTCCGTTAGGTCAGAAACGTATTCATCCCAAAACTTTCAGTTTTCATGTGGGTCAATGTCAGTGCACGTATGAGCCAGCACATCGGCATGACTCCTGTTACACCACCAAATCTCTTGTTTTTTTTCTTTTTTTCCTGTCCCAACCTCTGCGCCACTCAGAGGCAGTGCACCCACGCCGCTCATTCCGACACCCCGTCCACAGCCACAGCCCGGTCGGCCCCGCCGCAGCCCCAAGCACTGGCAATCCAAAGGGAGCAGTCAATGTCAAGTCGTCAAGAGGCAACCCGCCGGAGGAGACACTGCACTGCTGTAGAGTCACTTCGGTGGTGTTCAGTGGCGCCTGTTCTGATCCAACATACACAGGACACCACCTACTAAGCCCCATACTGACGACAATAATTGCTTAGTCGCGGAGCCGGCGTGAGTGAGCTCTCGCTCTGGAGGGCGCCACCACATCCATCCAACGGCAGCCCCCATGGACTCGCCGACCGTGGCCCCGACGGAACCAAACCAAGGCCACAGACGTGGAGAGGACATCGAAATTGAGGTCACCATGAGAGTAGGGCATGAAGAGCCAAAGAATTTGAGACATTTTTTATGCTGATCGATGAGAATGAGGATGATAAAGATGATGCTACGGATTTCCATTTCGGTCTGAGACTACATGACAGGGCTGTACTCTACGCTTCCTTTTGTAATATATCCGGCGTCAACCAAGTCCGAGAGATACACGCACCTGCAGTGTTGGTCAGGAAATTTGAGCAACACTCTAAGAAACGCATCTATTAAGTGGATGAAACTCGACTGTGTGGTCCCAGTCTTCCCAACTGAGTCCACAGCAAACTCAACTCTGGGTAGGAGCCGGTCGGGGCAGTAAAACCCACATGACTCTGATGGGATTCGAACCCACGACCTCCAAGCCGGGAGTCCGCAACGCTAACCACTTCACCACGGCGGCTGGTCACCACCGAATCTCTTAGGCGCATAGCGTTTTTAGTGATCAATGCAACCCCTGTTACACCACGAAATGTCACTGTCGCACGGTTTGCAATATGATCAGTACGACCCCTGTTACATCAGGGAATGTCACTGTCACACGGTTTGCAATATGATCAGTCCGACACATGTTAAACCACGAAACGGGTTAGACGCATGATTTACGACGTGATCAATACGACCTCTGTTACATCACGGAATGCCACAGTTGCATGGTTTGTAGCAATACGTGACAACCCTCTCCCTTTGTCTTCCACAGAATGTCACAACTGCAACAAAATGTCGGGTCGCCGCCTACGAAATGCTAGAAACTGCAATATTCCATGGTAACAGCACCCCTATGGTTGAAGGACAGCTAATATGGTCAGAAATGTTTTGGATATGTTGTTGTTGTTGTTGTTCTTCTTCTTCTTCTTCTTCTTCTTCTTCTTCTTCTTCTTCTTCTTCTTCTTCTTCTTCTTCTACTTCTTCTTCTTCTTCTTCTTTTTTCTTCTTCTTCTTCTTCTTCTTCTTCTGTTCCTTTTTCTCCTTCTTCTTCTTAATCTTCTTCTTCTTCTTTATGCTGTTGTTGTTGTTGCTGCTGCTGCTGCTGCTGTTGTTGTTGTTGTTGTTGTTGTTGTTGTTGTTGTTGCTGTTGTTGTTCTCCTCCTCCTCCTCCTCCTCCTCCTCCTCCTCCTCTCCTCCTCCTCCTCCTCCTCCTCCTTCTCCTCCTCCTCCTCCTTCTGCTTCTTCTTCTTCTTCTTCCTTACTTTTTTTCTTTCTTGTTCTTTGTCATGGACACTAAGCTTGACGTCCCTTCCAAAAATCCCCATCTAGCAAGCACCCAGTACATGAACAAAAACACAGTACAAATGTATGCACAAAAAAGCATATATTCAACGTGCAATGACCTTTTACGTTACGAAAAGGGTATAAAACATAGGTATTAATGCACTTCCCCTTGTTTGTGAGCAGTTTTGCAGAAAAAACCCCCTCTCTCACCCACCACTTT
>CM031623.1:14060282-14102440 GCA_018398815.1 Conus ventricosus | reverse complement strand
GGATTTTCAAAAAATTTTTCACTTGAACCTTTTTTTTTTTCAACCCAACTACTTCACAGATCGGATGTGTGGCCAAGGATGAATCAATTAAATTCTGTCGCGAAGGGGTGAAGGCGTGGAGGAGGGAGGGAGGGGAGGAGGGTCCCATGGTGCGATCCGACATTCAATGGCAGATCTCGATCATTCTTCTTCTTCTTCTTCTTCTTCTTCCTAAAACACTGGTTAAACTCAAAAATGAGTAGGTCACCACGCGCATGTTAAAAAGTAAAAAAAAAATACATAAAACATTGCGACTCAGACTGTGGCCCTGGAGCAAATTTGGCAACAAGGGTCGCACCGATATTCAAGAAGTTAAAAAATGGCCAAACCAGGCCCAGGCAATAGTAAACATCGGGGGAAGTAAAAATAGAAACTCATCAATATGCAGATCTCAAAACTGTCGAATCAATTTGTTTTTTAAAAGAGTTTGCTTTTGTGGCAATCTTGATGCACCCGGCAGTGAGTCCCACAGCCGTACAGAACTGGGATAAAAAGAATGTAAGTGGCTGTCAATATTGATGCAGGTATGGTATAACATTGACCGCCACTTCTGGTGCTACTTTATTCAATCTAGTTGTTCCTTTGGGAATATCAATTACTTTAGCTCTGCCTTTAAAAAAGATTTAAGTTTGAAAAAAGCTCTTCTCTCTTCTAAGGGTTTCCATTCTAATTTCCTCATATTCTTCCTAGAAATTCCCCCTTTTCTCTGATTGGTTCCCTGTTACAACCGTGCTGCTCTCTTCTAAATTTTTTCGGGGTTATCAATATCCTTTAGATGGTAAGGATCCAAACTGAGCAACCATATTCCAGTACTGGTCTAACCATTTTTTGTAGCAGTCGTCTTTAACCTTTTGGGGCAGTCATTGATATTCCTGTATAAGAAAGCTAAGATGTTATTTTGCTTTCTTACATACTAAATTGTAATATTCTTTCCATTTGAGACGACTATCTATAATCACGCCTAAATTTTTTTGCAGCATTAGTTCTTTAAGAATATATTATGAAAGAATAATCTGATCTAATTGGTGAGCTTTTTTGTTACATTACGCAACACTTGGCACTTTTGGGATGAAATTCCATTTTCCATTCTTTCCACTCCTTTAAAGCGTTTAGATCTTCTTGTTAGAAGCGTGTATCATTCTTGCTTCTAATTGTTCTATATACAACGTCTCTGCAAAAACCCTTATAGTAGTTCCAGGAGAAAATTTCTACTTATGCATTTATATAAATTAAGAAAAACAAGGGCCCCAGAACATTTCCCCGTGGTACACCTGACAAACGGGTTTACAATGTGATGACAACCCTTCCACAACAACTTTCTGCTTCTCCACAACGAGGAATGATCTAGCCCATTTTGGGCAAAGAACCACCAATGCCAATGTGTTCTAATTTTTAAGCAGCAGGCCTCATGGCAACCTTATCAAAGGCTTTAGAAAGTCTAATAAAATTGCATCTATTTGCTGTCTGTTTTAAGACAGTTATTAAAATCATTGAGAGTTTTATAATTGATCTCACAACTCCTTCGCTGTCTAAAACCATCTGGGCGTTATTTAAGAAGCAATTTTGTCAAGAGGCCCAAATTATGCTACTATATATTATGTTTTCAAGTAGTTTAGCTGATATAGATGTAAGAGATACAGGTCTATAGTTCTCTGCTTTTGTTTTCACCCTTTTGAATAAGGGAACAATGCTCGATCTCGCCACTCATCGGTATTACTCCTTGATCCAGTGAAGTTTGGTAAAGTATTTGGGTATCCCTCACTCAATTCATTGGCACATATTTTAAGAGCTTGCCAGGAACGCCATCGGGACCAGTAGCTTTGTTTCATTGAGTTGGTCAGTAACTTAAATACTCCTGCTTTGTTTACTTTGATGTTATGCATTTCAGGGAGTTTATCATCATCTTTTAGTCTAACGTTAATTAAAGGTTTGGGATTTGAGAAAACTGAACAAAATGCTTTTTATAAGTTTGCTTTCCCTTCAGGGTCCTGTATTAGGTTATTCGGGTTTTGTTTCTCAGGTCGGAATCCCATTTTGCCTGTCTCTTACTCCTTATGTAAGACCATAATTTCTTTTTTTGATGATCACCTCAAATCATTGAATTTAAAATAATTGGAGTGAGCAAGCCTACTTCTCTCTGACACCTTCTTTATGTTTATACCTAACCAGTAATCTTTCTGATTAGGATGTAGTTTCAATTTCTTAAAAAAACGATGTTTCTTCTCAACAAACGTTTTGTTTTTGTAGTAACCATGGCTGGGGTTCTTGCTTGAAGTTATTTTAGTAGGTATGTTGTCATCCATAATAAATTCCAAGTTAGTTTTTATACACTTCCAAAGGTCACTGACATTATCTTTAACACTATGGGGCCTCAAAAAAAGACGACTGAAATCATGAGTATCCCTGCGCAATTTGGTAAATCTGCTTGGTTCCAGAGTCTGATGGACGTTTAGGGGTTTTCTTCGAAAGGTTGAAAGTTGCTCTCTAAGAGAATTATGTCATGATCACCCAGGCCTGCAATTAAATTCCTGATTGCCTAAAGCGCCTGACAATTGGTAAAAAATAAATCCAGGAATGCCTTACCACGAGTTGGTGCTTCAACTGACTGCACCAATCCAAGGTCTTTGGTGGCATCAAAAAACTGAGTATTAATATTTTTTTCTGTATTGATTACCAAGTATGGCATCTTCACCCCAATCAATATCTGGTAAGTTAAAGTCTCCACCAATCCAAAATTGCCTTCCTATTGGCCAAAAACAATGTTAGAAATGTCTCTTGCAGATAGACGAACATACATTTTCATCTGAATCTGGAGGTCTGTAAACTGATCCAACAATGACAGGTCTCTTATTCTTAAAATTAAATCCTACAAAATAAACTTTCACTATTTTTTCCTTGATATAAAAACTCACTGGCTAAGTTCTTCCTAATGGCAATCAAGACTCCCCCACCTCTTTTTCCAAGTCTGTCCTTTCTATAAATATCAAAATCCTCCATTAGAAGTTCCTTGCTGGATGTTCCAGTTTCTAGCCAAGTTTCTGTTCCAATTACAACAACAATGTTTTTTTCGGTAACTAAATTACTGATTCTTCCTTTTTCTTGATAAGAGATTGAAAATTTACGACTATGCATTTAAGTTTATCTTTTCTCTTAATGGTTTGGGTTCAGTTGCACTTTATGATTGGTTTTATCAGTTTTAGAACAGGGGGGAGCAAACTTAGGACAAAATTTCAAGTTTTCTTTTGGGGGTCGGTCTGGTGAGATAGGGTCAAAACGGTTGCTTTCTGAGCTGCAGTCTTCAATAAATCTTCAAAAAGTCTCGAACTAAAGTTTTGGAAGCCCGCAGGTTAAAACAAGTCCAAGATATATCACTATTGCATATTTCTTCATAAACTGCTGAATTTATTTAACATACATTTAGTGTGATACCATGTATTGCAGACGTCACAGGCAACTGCTTATGTTTCCATGTGACTGTCAAATTGCAAACTCCGCATGGATATTTTACTTTGGTGGACGGACCAGGGTTAAGTTCTATGTCTCCCGATAGCAAGATAAGGCTTAAAAAGCCATGATTTAACAGATCCTCTATGTCTAACTCTTTAATCAAACAAGTCCTTATTCACTGTACTATTTCTGATGTTAATTTGAAATCAGGGGTCTCGACCTTGGAAGATATGCGCTGCCCTGAGAGCTCTTCTGATTATCCACTTCTTTGTCCTTTGTCCCCATTTGTATCCACACATGATTTCACCTGTTGCTATGAAGCATCATCCCTCAGCATTGTTCACTTATTTTTTAAACAACACCATTTATATGAACCTCCCTACGCCCATACCCCCCACCCATGAGATGAGATATGGCGCTCCTTCTCTTGCCCCCACTCGCCCCCCCCCCCCCCCAAACACATTACCCTCCCCCCCATTCCTCCCCCCCCTTTTTTTTTGGTTCACCTCACCCCCCCTTTCACCCCCCCCGCCCCCGATCAACCTGATCTCACCCATTTAACTCCATCCCCTTCCCTCCCTAACATTTACCCACAGCACCTTCTCACTACCACACGCATAGCTACCACTTCTACCTCTTTCATCACCCAACGAAATCATTTAATTTTATTCACAAGTAGGCCAAACCTTTGTTTGGTGGTTTTTTTGGTTATCAATCCACCATTCCACACACCACAAAGATTATCACACACCCCAATAAACAGACACACAACCCTATCAGATCACACACACCTCCTCCCCCTACGCAACCCCCCCCCCCCCCCCCTCTTGCCTTTTCTTCCTTAATCCCCCATGTCATTTCCGCCTACCGGCTATTCTCCCTACATGGACAACAACTGATGAGTCATTTTTCGTTCTTTTTTCGTTGTTTCGTTCTTTGTTGTAACTGTCCCTAATGGTAAATGTGATTTTTTTTTCGGCCTGAAGAAGACCCAAGTGGTTGAAAAGGACACGTTGTCTTGTCATGTGCTTTGTGTGTCACTGTCATTCCATTGGCGGTAAGAACATAACTCTTCTTCTAAATTATTACTTCGTTCGCCGCCACCAGTCACTTCCATTTGTGAATTTTACGAGCTTCATAAAGACTGATACCCTTTGTCGTGGTACTCCACGTCGTCGTCTTCCACACTCTAGTTACTCACGTCTCCTGTTCTAGATATCTTTGTGCAAACGCGGACACCCTGTGTTTGTTGCATTTCACGTCCTGTTTTTCAACCTTTTTTGTTGTGTGGACGCTGGCAACCCTGATACCCTTTTTGTTGTATTTCACGTCACGTCTTCGACTGCCCGACCAGGTACGTATGACCGCGGAACTACCACTTCTCACTCCACTGCCCTCCATTTGATCTATTTTGTGTTTGTTTTGATTTTGACTGCACCTTCCATTCTCTGTCACCTCAACTTCCAACTACACACTTTCAATCGTCCATTCAGCAATTCGTGATTCCCCACTCGTCGCTGTTCCCGACCTGCCCAACAACAACTATCACCACAACCAATGCCAACGGCCCAAATTTTCCTCCCGTACCCAGCCAGCTTCTGCAGGTCCATTCAGTTTCTACCACCCATCATCCATCCTTTCGCACTAGGGCATGCCAAAACACAGTTTCAGAAAACCAAATCAGCATGCCCATTTCAACGTTCTAATCCAATGTCTTAAACTACACATCACCCTCGTGCTCTCACTTTCCCCACACCCCTTTCCAACCTCCTTAACACTCCACTCTCCTCGACGTAACCACCAAAAAGATTCTCTTCGGCCATCCCCTAAACTCAGTTGGCACTATAAATACCTCAGTTTTCACCCTAAATCTCTCTCCACCAACCTTCTCCCAACATTTCAGAACAACAAACAACAATCATCTATGCCCACAGGCCCTTGCCTCCAAACTCAGACAAACTCATCCTGACACACAACCAACTCATTTACAACCACTGCAACCTGACCAAACAAACAAACGATCACAATTACAAAACAGACAAACAAGTACCGCCCGGACCATTTCTTCTTCCACAACCCTCAATCCTGACCCCACACCCACTTCTAGATCACCTCCACAACTTGTCCTACTGCATCCCTGACACCCCCCCTCTGACGATGAAAGATCAGTCTTAACAAAAGGACTTAAATTCATCCCAACTCAACCCACAACCAAACAATTACCAGTACCACATTGATGGGGAAAGGTTTTTAGGAAACTTCGTTGATGGCAGCACTGAAGGCATACCCAGCCCCCCACCACCCCAAAACTCTGACACCTTCACTCAACTATCAAAACCCCAATGCGCCGCCAACCACCCGCCAAACAAATCCTGTGAAGTTGAACTCTACATAAAAACATGCAAAATAGACATCAGCCATCAAATCCAAACCTGTCCGACACTGCAACCCTGTCACGAATTCTCACCATAACGCCCGTCAATCACTAAGATAACGACAGACATTCGGTCATCAACCAGCAGACAAGGGTGGTGCAGTTGTAGTTTGGGACAAACCAACTAGACAAAGCTGAAGGCACAAAAACAACTGTCCAACACAATTCTATACACCACTCACAACATCACCCCTCCCCTCACCAGAAACTCATTGCAACTCAAATCAAAGAAGAAATCAGACTCAACAATCTACCCACTACAGCCAACTCCTCATAGACAGACATCAAACACCACCTTCTAGCCTCACCTCCCCAAAAATACACAAAATGAACACACCTGGCATACCCATTGTTTCAGGCCCTGCAGCTGCCCCACGGAAACACATTCGCATAACCTAACTTTCCCCATCAAAACCCATAGTACAAGCCTCCCCACATACCTCAAAGACACAAACCTCACACACAACATGAGTATCTCGCACAACACAGACCCCACTTTTCATCCCAGCCTCCCTCTCACACTTACGTGGTGGCACTCTACACCTCCATCCCCCACACTGTGGGTCGGGGGGTGGGGGGCCCTCACATTTTTCCTTGACAAACGGCCCCCCAACCAACAACACCCTCCTCCCAACTCTACCGACACTGTAAACTTCGCTGAATTAGTCCTCACCTGAACACATTTCATTCAACTAGCACACATTCCACAAATTAGTGGTGTTGCATGGGTACCAAAATGGGACCAGCTAGGCTGTCCTCTTCCTGGGACACTTGGGAACACCGCCTACTCAAACACAATACACAGGACCCACACCTGAACTGTATAAATGGTATATCGAGATGACTGGGAGCCACAATCAATGCCAAAACAAGACCTCCTCAACTTCCTCAACTTTGCCCAGACCTCATCCATCTATCCCGACTTACCTCACCTTTTCGCAGGGGGGTCGGTCAACTTCCTAGACACCACCTGCGCCTTGATGGGAAGGCCTACTCAAAAACCTCTATTTTCACAAACCGACCGACGCACATGCATACCTAGACTACTCATCCTCCCCACAACCCATACACTAAAGACAGCATCCCATACTCACACAATTTCTCGCGTCTCGCAGACTCCACTCCGCGAGGAAGACTCACTAATACAACAGCCAAAATGTCTCAATTCTTCACCAACCGCGGATACCCCAGTTCCACCATCAAGGCAGCACTCCGCCGCTCATAGTTGTTCCAAAACATCTGCTCTGGAAACCCAGCATCCAACCAAGACAGACAGACCCACAGCTACCTCCCTCTACCACCCGCTCACCCTGCCCATCTAGATCCTCAATCCAATGCACATTGTAATAACCACAAACCGCGCCTCACATACCAAACCCATGAGCACATTCAAACGTGACCAATAACCTCTAAGACCTCCTCGTGCGGTCCCTGTTGAACAGAACCCACAGCTACACCAACAGGTACTCACCCCTGCTCTAAACCCAACGCAAAATCTGCCCCCTCACCAAAACCAGACACCACTTAAGGGCCCCAAAAGACCCCTTTCCAGTCAAACGACTTCCAGGGTCAGGCCGAAACATTATATTGCCATCCCCTGCCAGGTGGACAAGTTTTACATGGGGGAAAACATCACGCAATTTTGAAACACGATCTTGAACCTGTGTATCCGCCACCACCGCCCAAACCCGTCCCCCTCATTCAACCACACCAACCAAATCGCCAGTCAAAGTCGGCACTTGGGTCACAGAGTGACAGCTTTAAAAACCAAACCAAGAATCCCATTCTTTGAACTGGGCACACCCCCCCACAAGGCTCAATACCAACAAAAACCCAAACACAATACCCACCATTCCCATCATTTGGGAAAATACCCCCTCCCCAAACCACCACATACCACAAAAACATACATAACCCCCACCACATCCCCTTCATCATTTTAGTATTACACCCACCCTCCATCTTTTAATGTTAATTTGTTTTATCCTCCCCCCCCCCCCCCATTTATTTTTTTTTTTTTAATCCCCCTTTTCACTTTCACTTTCCACCCCCCCTGTTCTTCCCAACAACACCTACCCCTGATCCCCCCGTACTCCCCCCCCCCCTCCCACCACCCACTCCCCCCCCCTTTCTCTTTCCCTTCCCCCCCGCTCACCTGATCCCAAACCCCAAAGTACCGATTACACCATCCCCGCAACAAAAACCCCCACTAAATTTTCCCCAAAAATCACACACCCCCCACCCACACAAATTGCAACACACACACTCCCACCACACACACACACACCCCCAACACACACACAAACAACACCCACACAAACAACAATATTTTTTCCCCCCTTCCCATGCCCACTTTTTTCCTTTGTCCCCATTTATGCAACACTTTTTTCACCTTTTTGCAATAAATCCCACACATTTTTATTTTTTTTTAAAACCCCTTTTTTTTTCCCCCCCCAAACCCCCCCCCCCCAAAAAAAACCCCCCCCCCCCCCCCCCCCCAAAACATTACCCTCCTCCCCCCAATTCTCCCCCCCTCTTTTTTTTTCACCCCCCCCCCCTTCCCCCCCCCCCCCCCCCCCCCCCCCCCCCCCCCCCCCCCGATCATATTTTATCACCCATTTATCTTCCCCCCCCTTCCTCCCTAACATTACCCACACCCCTTTCTCAACTCCCCACCACAACAACAACCTTTTTCATCACCAACGAAATCATTTTTTTCATTCCCCCCAAAATTTTTTTTTTTTTTTTTTCCCTTACCTTATTATCAATCCCCCTTTACCAAAACCCATCACAAAGTATCCACACCCCAATAAACTGCAAAACCCCTTCATTCACATGCCACACCTCCCCTACGCAACCCCCCCCCCCCTCCTTTTCCTTCCATAACCCCCCATGTCTTTTCCCCCCCGGCTTTTACCCCCACAGGGACCACAGATGAGTCATTTTTCGTTTTTTTTTGGGGGCGTTTTTGTTTTACTGTCCCAAATTTTAAAATGTATTTATTTTTCCCCTGAAAAAGACCCAAGGGGTTGAAATGCTTCGTGTTTTGTCGGGGCTTTGTTTTGTAAAATGTCATTGGCAGTAAGAAATAAACCTATTTTAAATTTATTTCGTTCGCGACCTCACTCCTTGAAATTGTATGTTTTTTAAAAAAACTAAAATTAGCGGGCTTTATTGTAGGTTAACAGGGTTTAAGTTTGAAACCTTGGGCAAAAGAAAAAAAAAGCGGTTTTCTTATTTTTTTTTACATTTTTTTTTTAAATTTATAAATATTTTGAGTTAAAAATAAACCTCACAAACGCGTCTGATTTTAAAAAAACTGCCAGCCGCACGGGTGAAAAGTAGTGACAAAAAAATTTAAGAAATATTTTAGCGAAGTGACATGGACATCATTCCCCCCACAAATGTTCATGAAAGCGTGCACATGCCACAAAACCCCAGAGTCTCTTCAGGGGAGCCCCGAAAAAGGTGTTGGGCTGTTCTGATTGTTTTTATAAAACGCCTGATGATAGTAACAGGGAAAGTCGGGGTTTAAACTAAACAGAAAGAAGTTTTTAGTATCGCGATTTTAAATTCTGATGGGTTGATTACAGCTTCACAGTTTAACCATGCAAGTGAAGAACAAAATTGCGCGGTTCTGGAGGGTTGAAGGGACGCCCTTGAAAAAAAATTGGGACAAACAAAGTTCTTTATAGTTGGCAATTCTCCCTTTCCCCTTTTCCCAAAAGATTTATTTTTAAACGACTTTTAAAATAAAAATTCGCAACGGGTTTTTTTTGGGTGTGTTTTAGAAATTTTACATCCTTTTTAAAAAAGAACGCAGAAAGGGTTCAAATTAGAAAAATTTAAAAGAAAGAGTGAATTTTGAAAACCCTAACCCTTTCCAGAAAGTATAAAACGTTTTTTCCCCCGGTTTGAAGAGCAAAAAAAACCCATCCCCGTAAATTTTCACAGGGTTTAGAAGGTTTAGTCCCTTTAAAAGGGTTTTCCCAACCCCCATTTAGGAAAACGCTTAACAAACATTTTGCTTGATCCTGTTTGAAGATAGTACAAGATCTTATGTATTAATCAGAAAAATAAGCGACTTAGGGTTTTACATAAAAGGGTCATCCCAAAAGGGGGCTTTGTAAAGGGTTTTTGGTTAAAATCCCTACTATAGAAGACTGCCGTTGAACTCATTGTAAAGTTTTGTAGACGGAACCAACCTTATGCCAACCGGGGTCAAAAGTTATTTTTTAAAAAATTTCACAAAATGAAAATCCCCCATACGTTTTATGCCGTTTGAATCGCTTTCCGCAGTACTCGGTCCCCAGCAAAAAACAAAAAAAACCCTTATTAACCCCCCATCAAATCTGTTCTTATGCTTTTTTTTTTGGGTTCAGAGGGTCAACACCGACACCAAGTTTTACAAGGCCCCAAAACCAGCAGTAGATTTTAGGCGATGAAACAACTTCGAATTTACTACCCCAACCAACTAAATCTTTCAGACATTGTTATGACCCCTAAAGACCAAAACGTTATGATTTATCAAGCATTTTTGGATATGCGGCTTGAGCAAAAACCCTAACAGTAAAGACCGACTGGGAGACCACGACCCAAATTTAGGAAAATTCAGGGGGGCCGAACAAAATTGTAATTTATTTAAGGTTGACCCAAAAAATGGAAATCCCCATCTTCTTAAAATTTACGAGTTTACGTTTCTCATTTCATATGCAAGCAGTGATTTCGAAAAAAAAGGGGGTTACCTGATTGACAATTTGAAAAGTACATGATTTTTACTTTTGGGACGTTTATCCTTTTATGATCACCCCAACTTTATGGCTGTTTAGATAATTAGGGGGATCGTAAAGATTTTCCAATCACTAAAAAATTTTTTGCCCCATCTTTGGTAAAGGTTTTTCCCCCTTATAAATACATGAACTCGGGGGATGGGTTTTGACGAAACTCACTTCCCCTAAAGGCGCTTTCTTTTCTAGTTTAAAGGGGCAAAGACATAACGACTCTGAATAAAATACGCTAAAGGCCTGGACAAATTACATGTAAACATGGGCGTTTCTGTTAATATTTTTTGGGCAACGTGGTTTATTGGCAGCTCTTCAGATTACAGCTACATGCATGAAAATTCAGTTAGACCATCACATTAAACATCTCTGCGCGGCTTTTTGGGATGATTTTAAATTAAAAACATCAAGATTGACTTAATTTTGTTTTTCCCCACACTTCAATGTTGAAAGGGCTGAGGGGAGGTATTAGCATGGCCTAATCCTTAGCCCAACAACAAGTTTTTAGACGATTATGCCCCAAACCAAACCGTCTAATATCTAAGTACTTAGACGCTAACAAGTATGGGGGGGTTGAGCCAGCCGCTTATTAGTAATTTCAGGAGTACCCAGGGAGGGGCAAAATAATTTAAAGGGAGCATTAATGGTTGGACAGTTTGCGTAGATCAACAGTATGTTTTATTCTAGAAGTAGCTTAGAATATCCTGGGAAACTGCATGCTCCACAACGATTACCCTCGGGCCCGCAAAAAAGATTAAAAATGGCCCCCGAACCCCTAAATTTGTTCCCAATTTGGGCAAAAACAAAATATTGTGATTACAACCCCCTCATTTTTTCTTAAGAATTTTAAAAGCTACTGCGTTCATAGAAATCATGCTTTTGATCAAGACCCCTTATGGGGCCATACATAAAAAAAAACCTGATCTTAGAAAAAAAACCCCACTGAGGTTTAAAAAAGATTCTTTAAATGATGAACAACGTGTTTTGGCAAAACCCAGGGAAATCCCACAAACGTAAAGAGTAAAATTATTACAAAAGAAAACCAAGCAATTTTTGGTTTCTAACCTAACTATCAAAAAAAACGGGGGGCTTATGAGAAGAAAAAGGAGTTTAAATTGGACAAATGGGGTTTTTCCTTTTCCCTTTAGAGTTGTCAAAATTATTAATGTTAGAAATTTTTGTCGACTACTTTAAACCCTGTACCCAAAACAAGTCCCTTTTCACAGCACTGACTTTTTATTTAGACGTCCCCACAGAAAAATTTTACAAGATTTAGAAAAAGAAGTAGCCAAAGGGGTTAGGATGGTAGAAACCCTGCGACTATCCCAAAAATAGTCCTTTACATTCAATGTAAACAAAAAAGTAATTTGGAAAAATGAAAGGGTGAACTTAAATGGGGTTATCAAAGAAATGTTGGGTTTTCGGTCAAAATGATAGCGTTGACCAGACTTCTGTAATAAAGAATGCTAAGGGGATAAGTAAAAAAGTTTTAAAAAAAAAATTTAAATCACGATAATACAAGCAAGCCTTTTTTGAAAAAAAAAGTATTTTTATCACACAAATGTTTTAAACTGCGCTCTACTTCATCAAGTAAACAACTGCAGTTAACAAGAAAACACTTCTCTAACAATAACAAAGAACTTCGTCAATCATGGGGTGCATATGCTGTAGGGCATTGGAGAACTTTAAAAAAAATTAAATTGATGATGACTTTTATTAAATTAAGAACCAAAATAGTACTTACTTAAGAACATAAAAAAAACTTAACTTAAGAACCTAACTGTACTTATATAATTATAATTTTTTTTTCATTTAATTGTAATTTACTTTCCTTAATTTAAAAAATACTTTTATAATCACTTAACTTTTTACTATCTGTTTTTAAATTGACTTATTTGTTTTTAAAAAAAAAATTCCCAAAAAAATGGGTCTAAAGGGGTTTTCACTTTTTTGCAGAAGGCGGTTCTTTTCTTTACGTTTTTTTGGGGGGTTTTTGACTTTTTGTAGTATGGCGTTAGACATTTGATGCTAAAAACCCCCACCAACAACAACAGCACAAAAAACATAATAATACTTTATCTTGTTTGTGATTGCGTTGTTGTTAAAGGGGTGTGGGGCTGCGGGAGCTGTATTTTATCTAACAATTTTGTTTTTTTGGGTTGGTTTTCTTTTTAGTTGTTCCATTCAGCTAGTTTACGCCCCCCCCAACACCCAGGCTTTTAGACTTGAAAATACTCACTTGTGGACTTCACTTGTGGGACATTTGCCCTGGGATGTCCTGCGGTTGTTGCGGCGTCTTCTTCTCCTGATTTTCATTTTTTTAGCGTTTTAAAATTTTAATTGATCAAAAATTTAAATGATAAAAGTAATTAATCCCAGTGAAAGGCATAACATAGTCCCAAATTGTATAATGTCACATGCGAGAGTTTCTGGGGTTTTTAAAATGGATCTTTCGATAACGTATTTTTAAAATTTTTTTAAACAACCGCCCTTATTACTAACTTAGCATATAGGAAAACATTGTTGACCCCCTGACCTAACATTTTGACCCTGCTGTGCTTTACCTTGCGTAGTTTCCAGTCGGGTGTGACAATTGCTGATCTTTTCAAACTTTTTTCAGTGCTAATTTGTTTGTTTTCCCCCACAGCCGAGGGTAAATCTTTCTTTATGACAGTTTTCTGCGAGTAACCTACGGATATCCTTGTCCCACCTTTAATAGTTCGTAAATCCATTTTAAAAAAACAATAAAAAATAATATAATACTTTTAAAAAATGATTTTTAAGCTGGTTATTATGCAGTTCCCATTGTTGGTGTTTTTTTATTAACCCTTGCAAAAATTTTGTTAGGAAAAAAACCCCCAACAGGGAAAAAATAGAAGATTTGCCCAAACTGTTGCAAAATTATTTTTTGCTTTTAAAAACAAAAGATATTGATAAAAAACATGACAGCCTTTGTATTAGTTTTTTAATTATTTTTTTAGTTAATAAAAAAATGGTGAAAAAAAAGTTTCAATACATTTCCCTCTGCTGTATTTGCGGTCTTGTATGGCTATAGCGGTTTTGCAAAAAACAGTTTAAAAGAAGCCCCTGTCTGGAAGGGTTTGACATGAGGACGTTGTTAAAAATTTTAGTTGTAAAAATGCAGGGGTTGGTCAAAAGACTTTTTGTTACCAGGGGGTTTTCCCCCAAAAATTAGTTATAGAAAGATTAATTTATAAAAAATATTGTTTTAAAAGGGGGGGTAGTTTGATGGTAGGGGAGCTATTGTAATGCCTTGGCCTCTCTGGGAAACAAAATTTTATGTTTTTGTAAATTGCGGTCCCAGAAGAGAGGAACGTCAAAAAGGCAATAGAAGAATTAGTAAGGCAAAAGCGCTTCGAGAAAAGGCGAATTGCCCCACTTAGGGTTTTTTAAAAAAAAGTTAAGAAACAGGGACTGCACAACACAATTTACAGAGTTGTGAGGCAATGATGAATTTCTTTGTAACAGGAAAAAGTTTTAACATCGCCCCCCCCAGACGTCTGATTTTTTGAACCCTCAGAAAACAGAAAAAAGCGAATTGTTTTATTGTGGGCGCATGGAGCATTTTTTTTTTTTGACAAAAAATCTAAAAACAATTAAAAAGTAATAAAAAAACAGTCCTTCTTAGGACAATACAAGTCAAAATATTTTATTTCTAAAGGGATTTGGAAGGGAAAGGGGCTTTGAAAAAACTGAGTAAAGCTGCTAAGTGTCTGAATCGTGCGAAAGAGGTTTCAAAACAATTTGGCAAAAATTATCTGCCCCGCCCCCCAAAAAAAATTAAAAAGGCCTAAATTTTTTAACTCAGTTCCAAATGAACCCCCCAGATGGATTGTTGTATCTTCCACTGACAAAAGTTAGAAGAAAAAAGTTTGTTGCTTGACTTGTTGAATGGGTTAAAAATCAAAGACGCGGCTTTCGGTAAAAGTCAAAAATGCTTGGTGTGGCTTTACAACAAAATAACATGGGGCCCTTTAAAATATCCCAAAATTTCCCGGTTTTGATGGGGAAAAGAGTTAAAGTTCTGTAAACCCCTGTTTTTTAAAACATCGTTTAGTTAAAAGAGGGGGTCCCCGGGAACCATCGATCACAAGCCTAGTAGAAACTTAATAAATCTGTGAAGGTTTCCTATAATATCCCGAGAAATTTTGGACAGAACGCGAAACAGAATGGGTTAGGGTTTCCGCATTTTCGGATGAACAATGAAGAATTAAAGCAAAAGGGCTTAAACAGTTTCCAATCAAATTAAAAAAAAATTTGCATTTTGAAGTGACAAAGTAATCAAAAAAAATTTTCCGTTTGGTTTAAAAAATAAGATACTTGTATGTCCCGGAGAGGGCAGAAGGGATGTTAGAATTAGGCCCAGATCCCATTGGAGCGTAAAGGATTGAAGTTAAAGAACAAAAACAGGGCCTCCTGTATTTTTAAAAGGCCTTCTTCTAGGTGCTATACGGGCTAAAAGGCCTGCCCCCCAAAAGATCGTTTGTTCGGAAGAGCTGCAGTTTTCCCGCCAACACGTAAGTTAAAAAAAAATAGTTTTTATTTTTGCTAAACCCTTAATTTTTATGTCCCGGAGAGAATGTAAATATCTTTGTTCACGATCACCAAATCTTATCTTGCACGTAAGCCTCCCATTTTAAAACACTAATTACGTCAATTTTTGCTGTTTTTGCGTGTTAATTTTTTTAGAAAACAGGTGTTAATTTTGGTCAAAACTGACATGAGAAGGACGTGATTTGGATGTGAAAAGGGGGGTTTTCGTGCAAGATAAGATGGGTGAGCTTGAACGAAGATATTTACATTCTCTTCCTGCTCTGAAGACTCTCCCTGCCTTTGTGACTGCTGTGTCTACTGCTGTGTCTATGGCGATGGTAGAGGTGATGAAGGGAGTGATGGATATGTTTGATCAACGACTGGAGCGCATAGGGCGTATGGACTCTGCCCCTCTCTGCTGTCATCATGAGAAGTTGGAGGCAGCTATTCGTGGACTGACTTATGAGAACGATCGTCTGCAACAGTATTCCCGCAGAGAATCGGTCCGAATCTTCGAGATTCGGCAGGAGGACGGTGAGACAGCTGAGCAGGTGGAGAAGAAGGCCCTGACTGTGATGCGGGAAGCTGGAGTTGAGGTGGGGGAAGTTGATATCGCTGCCTGTCACAGGGTGGGCAGGAACAGGAGCAGCAAAGGGCCACCTGCAGTGCTGGTGAAGTTCGTGTCGAGACAAAAGCGTCGCGAGCTGATGATGAAGAAGAAGACCCTGAAGGGAAAGAATGGTTATGACAAGGTCTTCATCAACGACGACCTCACACCCATCCGTTCCCGGCTGATGGGGTACGTCAAAAGCCTCCCTGCCATGGAGAGGGTGTGGACCATAGATGGGACCATCCACTGTCGCAAGAAATCCATCCCTGGACTTCACCCGGACAACCACCCCAAGCCCGTCACCATAGAGACACCCGACGACCTGTTCCGCTTGGGGGTGACGGAGGTCGACTATGATCGACTGGGCCTGACCCACCTGATCTTCGCCAGGAACCAAGATTTGGAATAGGGCTGCCCTGGGGGTTCAGTCGGCGTTCTACAGGCACACCGTTCCAGCAGTGTTGGGAGTGATGTGAGCGTGTCAAAGTCTGGCTCTGTTAACGAAGAGCCAAGAAAAGATGTGAGAGAGAAAGGAAAAGCTGTTGGGAAAATGAGTATGAATGATGATGCGAAAGGTATGGATGAGTGTGATATGAAGGAGCAATTTAGTGATTTGAATACAAAGGATCTGAAAGTGAGTGATAAGTTCAAACGAATGTCGTGTGTAACCGATATGAAAAATGAGTCTTGTGCTTTGAAAGATATCTCTTGCTTCAGTGCATACGAATGTATGGATGCGTGGTTATATGACCGTAGCGGCAATGTGAATGTGAATGTTAAGTGTGCAAATCAAAGTGAGAAACGGGTTCTAAGTGACAGTCCCACCGAAAGAAGTGAAGACCAGGTAAACTTTATAGCAATGAAACATCAAAAGCGACCTTCTGCTATTGGTGCTACGCTTGGTTATTTCGTTTGTGAGGAGGAGTGTAAGAGTGGGCGGGGGAAATGGGAAACCAGTGACAGCACGGGAAAAAACTCTTGCATTTCTTCTCAACCCACGAAGGGTGACGGAGCTATTACCCCTATATTAGTACCCGATGTAGATATTATTGATGCACACATTTTTTTTGAGCATGGTTGTGAGTATGGATGTTATGATCATGATCGTGTGTACGACGTAATGTATGATAATAATTTGGTGACAGAACGTAATGATAGAGTAATAAAGGTTATAAATTCTATTGAAAGCCATGATAATTTGACTCATAGTCTAAGTGTATATAATCAATGTGTTGAAGAAAAAGTGTTGACCATGAATGGCTCGAACATTGATATGATAGTGATTGATAAAAAGGATGTCTGCGAAGTGAAACTGGATAGGAGGGACAGTAAAGATACGGTTGCGGTGTTTGTTGACAAACATGCAAGAGATGTTACTGATGCTACTGAGTGTGGGAAAGGTCTAAAGGAAAGTGGGGATAGGCATATTGGTAAGGAATACATTGACATTGGTGCTTGTTATCATGATGACAACAGCAATGCTATTTGTACAGATGGTCAGCAAGATGGCCAGCAAGATAATGCCCCTAGTGATTCAGATAATCATTCTGATAGCAGTGGTACAAATGATGATGGCAATACTGGTGAAAGTAATGATTTTAATAATGAGAATAATGACAATAATAGAGATAGTACAGAAAAAGAAGATGATAATCTTGACAATGAGGGCAGCGAAGCAGATGAACTTTATGCTATTAATGGAGAAATGCCAGATAGATGCGTGAAGTGTGTTGCTCTCAACGTGTGTGGTTTCTGTCCAAGCTTGCTTTTCCTGATTTTGTGGACTTTATTAACAGGTATGATGTTGTCTGCATCTCAGAAAGTAAGCTTGCTGATGTTGATACTGTTGAAATTGATGGATATACTGCGTTTTATAAAAATAGAAGCAAATATAAAAGAAACTCTGGAGGTATACTAGTATTAATAAAAGACTGATTTGTTCAGTATGTCACTGTCTTTGAAGAAAAACGATTTAAAAATACCATTAGTGCTGAGTCTGCAGGTAGCTATAAGTTTGTGGATTTTGATATGTGTCAAAGTGTATTGTTTTTTTGCTTTTTGTGACTCCATTTTTGAAGAAAAAGTTTTGTGTTGTGTTGCTTATATTGAACCAGAGGGGTCACCTTACTTTAATAGAAATGTTTATAATGATTTACAAGATACAATTCTGAATATTGGTATTGATAGCATTTGTCTGTTAGGGGACTTGATCTCAAGATCGGGACAGCTAAATGAATTGTTGGTCAATAATTTGTTTGCTGATTGCGTTCTTGATAGAGATTATAACTTTCCTGTTAGGTCATCTGAGATAGACAGACAAACAATATGGGACATGAATTAATAAGCTTTCGCAAAGCATGTCAGCTTATTATCATGAATGGTAGATCTGATAGAGATTATGGTAAAGGTAAATTGACTTGTAAAAATGCATCTGTAGTGGATTACGCTGTAGTTTCTTATGATTTATTTGTAGATTTTAGTGTGGATGATTTTAATGAATTATTTTCAGATATTCATTGCCCTATTACCATAAAGTTTGCAATTGCATCAAGGGGGAGAACAGAGAAAACAGCGCCGATTTCGCATGCTAACGATGCCAATTCATGCTATGTAAGATGGAATAATGCTTTGAAAGCAACTTTTGTTGATGACTTAGATGTTACAAAAATTACATCAATAGAGACTGAGCTAGATGACTTGCTTACAAATCCAGATAATATTACTGTAAACAATGTAAATAATATTGTGGGCAGAGTTAATGATATATTACTTGAAAGTGCAAATGCACGAAACATGCTAAAAAAGAGGAGGAAATGTGCCAAACCAACTAAAAAGAAAAAGAAGGATAAACCATGGTTTAATGTAATTTGTAAAGTTAAAAGAAACAATTTTTGCCGTTGTAGGAGAAGATGTTTACTTATGAAAAATGATTTATTTTTAAAGGCGGGAAAGGGTATGTGCAGCAAAATCATATAAGAAAACAGTTAAAAAAGAAATGAGAAAATATAACCACAAAATGGCAAAACAGCTACGCCAATTACAGTCTAAAGACTGTGACATTCATTCATAAGCTCGGCCCATTTTCATTAAGAAAATGACGTAATCGATACATGACGTCTATTCGCTCTGCGCCTGTTTAATATTTCTATGTCCAAACGACAAAACTAATTGTTAGTTTTTGCTTTACGGCAGTACGTTTATAATTTCAAGCGTCATGCAGACTTGCATTTGTATTAATAATAAAATAATTTACAATTGTAGGGCATGGGAAACCGTTCGTACTGACCAATCGCAATTGTCCAAGTGTCAGTGGTTTCTCGGTCCGGGGCATGTGCAGTAAGTATTAACCGTTGCATCTTACATCTTGGTCAACCCGGTCGACGTGGAATTGGCTCCGCAAGAAAGGTCAAATTACTCAAAGAAGAAAAAACCCTTTTGAAGGTATCAGTCGAGGTCGGACTGAAGGGACACTACAGGGCATTCGACAGCATCCACAACCTTTACGGGGAAGGCATAAACGAGTCTCATCGTTCCGTGGGCGAGTCGAAAAATGTAGCCACTAAAAGACTGTGGTGAGGTAAATAGGTCTAAATCATTTTTTCGTATAGCGCAACAAAATGTATTTCAATATAATCGTATTAAGGCACTTTTTACCGATTCAATAATATTTTGTGCGCGCGATCATTTAAAATGCTCTGAATTAAATTATTTCAGGTTTACGGTCAACACGTATGATTGATCGTAGAGCTGTCATTTTCATCTGTTTGCTCTCATTATATCGTGTTGCCATGTACTAATCCATATTATGTAAATTCTATTTCAGCTCACCGTTGTATGCAACCATATTTAGAAGATGTGATATTTGTGCGAATGCAGATTTATTATTTAAAGAAATCGTAAACGAGTTCAAGTTATGAACGAAGCATTTTCGTGGATCTAAGTGATCTGTATAATTTATGAAGATTGACGCCATTTGATTTAATCTGTTCAAGGATTAAATATAATTGTAATCATCAAGCATTAAGCCTTGGCGAATAACTCAGTCAAGGCAGATTGGAATATTCGTATACATTTTCCTTCTTTGTTAACGAGTTATATCTTTAAAGCAATTTTTGAAGGAAATCAATTGTAAATGATAGAGCAAGCTAGTGCAATTTTTAAAGTGTGTCTAGAGCGTTTTAATGGGTGGAATAGTGATGTGCCACTATAGTGCAAGATCTAAGACATTGTTATCTTGCAGGTCCTTTCGTACTTTTTCCTTTTACGTTCCTCCTCATCATCTCTCCGCATCTCTATCTTCACTTCGGCGCTACATCTTTATCCCGCTACATTCTTCGTCGAGAGGACGTGCTGGTGTATCAACCTTGCCGGGATCTGGAAGCAAGCTGTGAACGTCAGCGGAGCTCCGGAACGCTACACGACTCCGTGAAGCTGAGTGGCAATCACATAAACAATCCCTCCACATTCAAGCACGCTACAACACACTCAGACATTTTTTCTTGTATATTTTCTTGTGTATGACTATATTCTGCGTCTATTTCTCCGGAAGATATTTTTGTAGCTCAAAGCGGACAGTCGATATTCGTGCTACTGCAAGAAGTGAAGAGGAGAAGGACAGTGACTTTTTTGTCATTAGTATATGTGCATGCTTAATTTCTTTTGTACTTTAATTCATTTCATAGGGAAACAAACGGACATCAACATTCAAAGCAACCATACGACATATTCACTGCGATCATTCATCATCTTTATTCTTACTTTATTAAATTCAGTTGTTGTTATCAAAAATCAAACTCTGATTCCATCTGTAGAAGAAAGTGAAGGGTGTGGACGAAAGCTTGACTTTCCTACTACGGTCTATCGTTCTTGCTGAGCATTCAACCATCATTTATGAAGGGGGGTCTTATTAAAAACGTCACATATTATTTGGGGGCTCGTCCCGGGGATCTTTCGATCTGAAAGTACTGGAGGTCAGTGACGCAGGCAAGAATTGTAGACCGAAACCTTCACCTTTTTTCTAGTGGGAGGTTGGGCGGTGCGCTCTGTGATCTATTATATGTGTTGACCATCTAAACATTAAATTAGAAAAATTTAAATTTTCACATTTTTTGTTCATAAATCATTTATATTTATTTCGTTAGTCGCGACGCTATTTGTTCATTATTTCCCTAATTTTAGAAAAGGCCTCAACACAGTACAGAGAAAGTAACGACCTTGGCCAATTCACGTCATATTACACGACATGTTTTAACTTCTTATCAGATCTGTTTCACTAGATTATTGTGAAGAAGAAGATTTTTATTTCAAGTTGCCAGTTACTGCAATCTTGACGTTACTGCACTGGACCGGTGCAGTGGTATTGTATTTGTGTCGGATTGGGACACGAGGATTAGAGTAAAGTATTGATACTCTAAAGCGGCATTTCAACGTAAGCTATTAACGTGGGTGCGACGTGGCCCACCACGGGCTATTTTGCAGGGCCCCCGTATTGTCTTAGTGAATCGTACGTACGATATCGGAGATATATTTTTAGCACGTCCGTTCGTCAGTAGTACGTTCGTTCAGTAGCTGTGTGTGAAAACCCGTGGTTTGGTTTGTTGACGTGTTTGAATACACGTGTTTGGGGTTTCGAGTGTGGTTATCCCCATTTTTTACTACACGGGGTCGGGTTGTGTAGTGTGTTTCCCAGTCGTGGTGGGAAGTTGTTTCTTTGCACTCTGTGTTTTGAAACGTGTGTCATATTATTTGGCATTAACGCGTGACGGTGTTCGGTTTCCGCGTTATTTGTATTTATTTAATTTGTTAAGACATCAGGACTTGCAGTGGTAGGCGACATGCCGACAAGAAAGTCCCGAGTCAGGCATCTGCCACTGACGAAAGTCAGTCTCAACAGATTCAAACTAGTGCGCAATTCCAACAATGGAAAGCCGAGGCACTAGAGCTAGGCCTAAAAGGAGCAGAACTCGCTCTTTACATCAAGGAAGAGAAAGAACATGAAAAGGAACGAGAGGAACGTAAGGAACGAGAGAAGGAAGAAAGAGATCGAGAAGAAAGAAAGGAGGAAAGAGATCGAGAAGAAAGAGAGGCCAGAGAGACAATTACAGCTAGAGTTAGCTAGAGTTAAAACAGGAAGCAGTGGTGATGCTCAACCAAGTGCTAGCGCCAATCCATTCTACGACTGTAGTGTCAGCTAAGGTCAAGTTACCTTACTTAGAAGACAAGGACGACCTTGAGTCATATTTGACTCAATTTGAGAAGGTGGCAGTCATCAATGGATGGAACGAGGAGGAATGCGGTGCAGGTTAGCTCCATTACTCAAGGGCAGAACTAGGGAAGCGTATGTAAAACTACCCGCGGCAGAGTCGGCGGACTATAACCTCATCAAACAGGCACTTTTGCATAAGTATCAATGAGTGCTGGTCATTACAGACAGAAATTTCGTACAGCACGCAAAGAGAGCACTGGGCACGTCACTGTCACTATGGGATCGTTTGTCTATGTGGCTAGAGAGGTGGTTGAATTTGTCCAACAGGACAGAAAAGGATTTAAAAAAAATGTTAATCCCGGGAGAAATTTCTGGAAGCATTGCCTTTTGATCAGGCAAGATTTGTCAGAGAGAGAGATCCACAGACTGGAAAGGAAGCTGTTGCAGCAGCAGATCTATTTGAACAGACGAGACTTGTGGAGAGGAGTTACAGTGATAGCAAACCTGATCATCGTAGGTATGGTCATGGGAATGACAACAGAGGCCCACACAAGGAAGCTCGGAAAGAGGATAAGCCAAGGGGATCTGTACCTGACAAGGGAGGCAATGACAGGAGAAATTTTTCGCTTCCAGATAAAGTGTTACGATGTGGAGGACCACATCACCAGAGGGATTGCACTCAAAAGGAAATGACACAGCGATGTGTACTTACGACAGCGGCTGCACAATGTCAACTAAAAGGATGATTCAACAGTTGTGTGATAGTTGTAAGGGGATCGAATTCAATCCTTATTGCACGGTAGAAGTTTGAAGGAGAAGAACGGTGGATGCTGTGAGAGATACAGGCTCTACCATGACGATCGTGAGGAAGGACTTAGTTCCAGAGCATTGTTTACAGGTCAGAAAAAAGAGGTATCACTGGCATCGTCATCAGTCAAACAAAAATTTTTCTGTGGCGAATGTACACATGGAGACTCCTACTTCTCAGACAAAACTGAAGTATCGTTATGGAAAAACCGTTTGCCAGTATTGATTGGAAAATACACGCAAGCGAGAAAGAGGAGGATCATTAATGTACCCCTCTATCCATCCAAGCGGCAGCAGTTACCGGCAGGCAGATGAAACCGCTCAAGATTAAAGAAGCGACATGCAGCATTGGATCTCCTGCAGAGTTAAAAGAAGAACAGACAAAAGACCCATCACTCAAGAAGTTGATTGAGTTGGCCCGTAAACCAGCAAACGCACGTACCAGCAAAACAGGTGTTTAAACATCATTTATGATCAAGAAAGGAATATGTATAGGAAGGTGCGTACACCAACGACGCAACATACCCAAGTTGTGGTACCCAGGAAACTCAGATCTAACGTACTACAAGTAGCTCATGACATTACCTATGTCTGGACACCTCGGTGTAAGACGTACGAAAGAGCGTCTGCTACATGATTTCTTTTGGCCAGGAGTGGAGGTGACGTCAAAAGATATTGTGCGTCATGCGATTTCGTGTCAGAGATGTAGCGGCAGAAATAGTATTAGGAAAGCACCAGTTCAGAGGATGCCACTGATTGAGATACCATTCCATCGTGTTGCAGTGGACATCATTGGACCCATCAACCCATGTCATCATCAGGGGAAAAGATACATTCTCACCGTCATCGATTACGCTACGCGCTACGCAGAAGCAACAGCACTCCGTAACATCAACACAGAAGCAGTGGCTGAAGCTATGTGGGAAATCTGGACGCAAAGTGGGAATACCCAAAACAAATTCTCACGGACAGAGGTAGTCAATTTCTTTCTGGGACAATGCAAGAGGTCAACAGACTTCTTGAACATTAAAGGTATCACCACAACGCCATACCACGCTCAGACCAACGGACTCGTGGAAAGATTCAATGGCACGTTGAAGGTCATGTTGAAGAAACTTTGTTTGGATCAACCCAAAGAATGGGACAGATTTCTTCCTGCAGTATTATTTGCTTACAGGGAAGCACCACAAGAATCACTCAAGTTCTCACCATTTGAACTACTCTATGGGAGACATGTGCGTGGACCAATGCAGGTCTTAAAACAAATATGGACAGACGAGGAGCTAGAAACAGACGTCAGAAAAACAGCGGAATATGTCATTGATCTGAAGGAGAGGATTGAGGAAACATGCAAGATAGCTCGTGACAATCTAGACAAGGCTGCCGGACGTCAAGCGAAGTACTACAATAGGAAAACGAAAAATGAGACATCTCATTCCTGGAAACAAAGTATTAGTGCTACTTCCACAGAAACATAACAAGCTCCAGTTAACATGGAAAGGACCGTACACCATTTCCAGAAGAGTTCAATCCAGTCGATTACAAGATTAAGATCACGGCAAGGAGAAGAATACCATATCAATCTCCTCAAAGAATACTTCGAAAGAGAAGGATTGAAACAACAGGAGTACGTCGCAGTTGTTATGCAGGAGGAGGATCATGAAGAGTATTGACTGACCATATACCACTCATACCTTTGAAGAGAACCGAGGGGCTCCAGCAATATTGTATATGGGGCCACAACTATCCAAGGAACAGAAGGGCAAGCCATTTCCAACATTGAAACAACTTTCAAAATCGAAAAGAAAAAATACTTTTCCAAAAAATTATCTGTCAAAGGTTTTTTGGCAGTTTAAGAAGAGGAAGACAACCCAAAGACAGCTTTCGTACCCCAAGGGACAGTATCAGTGGAACGTTCCCTAGGAGAAAAACCAAGTCCCGTGTCCAGTTTGTCACGGCCTAGACTTTGACCCATCTGGGGGGGCGGAATTATCTTTTGTTTTTGTCTTGCTTTTGTGTGTACCGCCCCCTTGATGGGGGCTTGTGGGCGTTGCACCTTGGGTATTTCACTCAACTTCGGTTTTTTTTCTCTCTCTCTTCTTTTTCCCTGCCCGTGCTTTTTATCCTTAGTTCACGGGGGGCTGGTACCTTCTTCAAACTTGCTGCCCTATCGCCTCTCCCTGTTTTTTACCTGCCGCACGTGCTTCGTTTCTTTGTTTGAAGTTGCTCCTCTGTGACGCGCATGCATGTTGCCCCCGCGAGGGGGTTAGCTCTTCACTCGAGCGGAAGATGTCTCTGGAGCCCTGCTCCAGTCTTGGTTTTTCACCCTAACATCGGAGTACAGTAGTACTTTTAATTTCCCCAGTCGCCTGTAGGAAGGGACTCCTCTTCTGTTTCCGAAACTTCGCCTCTGTCCCCTCGACTGGAACAGAGGGTAGAGAGAGTCGTTTGAACCCGCCTCTTCTGGTCACCCACGGGTAGCTGGTAAGCATCAGTTTCGTGGTTTGTTTGTTTTGGTTTGTTGTTGTTAGCCGGCTTAGTCTTCTCTTTTGCGCAATTTTCTTTTGTTTTCGAAATTGTAAGAGAAATATTGTTTGAGACCTTTTCTCTGGTTAATTCAATCTTTAACCTGGCCATTCTAAATTATATCCAAAATTCTTTCTCCTGTTTATGCATCTGGTGATGCGGTAGTCGGTGGGGATGGGAGAGAAACCTGGTGATTCAGGGTTGGAACTTGCTTGGTCTCGCTCGTCCGCCCCTGTCACATTCCCCGGACTCTTATTCTTCGGCCACCGTCTGTTTGTGTGTGCAAGGAGAACGAGTTTTATGTTCGCGAGCGTGCGTACGCATGATTTGTCGTTCGGATGCGGGGGTGGAGATTTGTGTTATTTTGAAATGTGTTTATAAAATGTGACAATTAGGCCATTGAATTATTATTCGCAAATGTGGTGGCAGGTATAAAGCGATGGTCGCTGTGTTGGTTATTTCCTAAGAAAGGTGAATGTTAAATGTGAGTGAGAGAAGGGTGAAGATGATTCATATTTGTTTTATAACCTGTTGATTTAATGCAGTCTTTTACCTGCATCGTGTGAGAAGACCCTAGTGAACATCCCTGATTCGATGGGTTTACTGTGTGCGTTTAGTAGGCTTCCCCTCGCCCATCATGCGAGTGGCTGTTAAGATTTGACAGCATGGGTCAGACTGTACTGACAGCGGGGTTCCAGTACCCTTCTTCCTTCCTCCTTCCTTCTTCCTTCCCTCCCTTTCTACTCTCCTCCCAGCTACGCCCCCCCCCCCTCCCCCCCTCCCGGGGCTTCACCCGGAGTACGGACTGGATGGTGCCACGTGCTGGTTGAGGCCACGCTCTGGCTGAGACCACGGACTGGATGGTGCCACGTGCTGGTTGAGGCCACGCTCTGGCTGAGACCACGGACTGGATGGTGCCACGTGCTGGTTGAGGCCACACTCTGGCTGGGATCGCGGACTGGATGGTGTCACGCGCTGGTCGAGGCCACGCCCTGGTCGGGACCGCGGACTGGTAGAGGAGCCCGCCGTCTTGACTGGCCGGCCCTGACCCCCGTCCAGGACCTGCAGTAACAGCGCCACGTTCCCCCCCCCCCCCCCCCCCCCCCCCCCCCCCTCCGGGACACGCTCTTCACTGCCTGCTTGTGAGTCGAGGGTGTCGGCTTTGAGCGACTCCCTGCGAGAACCGACCCGGTTCGGAGCACCTAGTGCGACAGGGTGCTCCCAGTAGACCTGACAGAGGCAGGGGTGTGGACGCACGCCAGGGTGTTAGAAGGAATCGATGCTGGAAATGTTTCTTTATAATTGTGTATATGTTACATGTGCTGGAATGCTGTAATTGTGATTGTGTACGTCGTATGGTGAAATGTTTATTTATAATCGTGCATGTTGTGGGTGTTGAGTGCTTGATTGTGATTGTGCATGTTGTGTGCGTTGGAGTGCTTGATTGTGATCGTGCATGGTGTGTGTGTTGGAATGTTTATTTTGCTGGTGTGAATAAATGGGGTGTTGTATCGTAATCTTTATTGTGTGGTCTCTTGCGGGGCGTGTGAGGTCAGTCATTCCCTTCACTCCCACCTAGACCGATCCTGTCAGGGCAGACCTCCAGGGGTCGGTCGTGACAATTGTGGGGGCTCGTCCGGGATGTGAAGGGCTCTGACTGTCTCTCTCGTTTCGCGGAGTACCTGTTTAGTTCTGTCTGTTTTGTATATGTTTAGTCAGTTTGTCGTGTTTGTTCGTGGGTGGTTGGCTGGGTGACTCTAGTGTGAAGGGAGTCTCTGGGTGGCCTGAAGGAACATCCGGTGGGACTCGGGAGTCGAGGTGAGACCAGGGGGAGTCGACCGCGACCAGACCTCCTTCCGCCGGGTGCCTTACGCAGGTACGACCGTAAGTCTTGCCTTTCTGTTGCCGCTCAGTCTGCCATTCCTGTTTTGTAGTTAGCCAGTTTTTTTTGTTTTTTTACCGGTTATTGAGTACAGGGGGTTGTATCGGACGTTAGTGTTTTTTTTTTTCCTGTCTCCGGATTCCGTCTGCCAGTTTTGTTTTTTTTTCCGGCCAGCCCCACCGCACTGTTGCTCGTGCTGTGGAGCGCGGTGTTGCCAGAGTGGGGGCAGCCGGACATAGTTTTTGTTTTGTTTTTTTTTCGGTGAGCCCCACCACACTGTTGCTCGTGCTGTGGAGCGCGGTGTTGCCAGAGTGGGAGCAGCCGGAACTTGTCCGCACACACACACACACACACATACACACATATACACACACCCTAAAAAATTTGTTTTTTCAATTGGAATCGTCTTTCCCCCGTATTTGAAAACCGTAGGATATTGTTGTCATGGCAACGTCCGGTGCTGGTGGTATGGCGACGCGTGCGTCGAAGAAGAAAGGTATTCAAAATGTAGTCCCTACTATTAGTACCAGTACTTCGACTACAGTAACTTCTACTTATTCCAGTGCTGTAGCAGATAGTCCAGTGAGTACTTTTACTACTTCTTCGCTAAGGGATCTTCCTGTTGAGACCCCGACTGGCACTTCCGCTCGGAAGCGTCAGAGTATAGCGAAGCAACTGTGGGCTTCTGTTGAGTCGCAGAAACCAAAGCCCTCTCTTCTCCATGCTTCCCCTCGTAAGGAGTATGCCCCGGGAGACTTTCCTCATGGTAAAGTCGAGACCCAAGGGACGGGTCAGACGGGTCATCCTCCCGTGTCGGGAGTGGTGAACCCCGCCCAGGACATCACGTCCGTCCTGATGTTTCTGGAGCGACAGCGACGGGAGGATGAGGCCCTACGTAAGGAAGAGGTTTCTAGGCAGGAAGCCCTACGTAGTGAAGAGGCTGCTAGGCAGGAAGCTCTGCGTAGGGAAGAGGCAAGGCTCCGTAGGGAAGAGCTAGACAGGAGGGGAGGTTTCTGGCAAAAGAGGAGATGCGGGACAGGAAATTCTGCATGGGGGAAGGGGGCTTTTTTGGGGCAGAGAGGAGGGCTGACAGGAACCCACAGGCGGGAGAGGAGGCTGCTAGGACAGGACCCAACAGCGTGGGGAAGGGGGCCCCCTCCGTCGGGGGGGTTTTTAGATCGGGTTTACGCGTAGGGAAGAGGCTGCCGGGACAGGGGCTTTTGCCCCAGGGGGGGGAGATGGAAAAATTTTTTCTTCACGGTCCCCCGGCATCTGTAAATCAGGGGGTTAATCACCAGGCGGTGTTTGAGTTGGGCCCCCAAAAGTTAAAGTTCGAGTTCAGCCCAGTGAGGACTTGTTTTGGGTTCTTAGAGCTTTTTGACAATTTTGGCTAGTTCATCCCAATTTTCTGGGGAAAAAAAGGTTTTGCACCTGTTTTCTGGTTTTTTCTGGTACTGAAAAGGGAGTTTTGTGCTCACTCTAAATGAAGGCGCGTCTTTTGCGGACAGGCAGTTGGCCCCTGCGAAAGCGTTTCCACCTTCCCCCAGGGACGTACAGGGGGAAAGTTCAGGTCCATGAAAAAGAAAAAGGGGGACGGAACCTTCTTTGCTTTTGGTGATAGGCTGCGAAAAAAACGCTAGGGTACTGGCGTAAGTTGGCTAAGCTGGGCTGGAGGATCTGCCCTCATTGACAGCTCACCAACACTGTGCCCCCAGAGTTGAGGATCCGGATAGGCGGGGACACCCACTCGGATTTCGCGGGCTGCGATTCTTTCCGTGAGGTTTTTGCTGAAGTCGCAGGGCTTAGGGGCATCGCCCAGTTACGGAGAGGAACCCCTCCACAGGATTTAGTGGAAATAAGACCCCGGAAAAACCGCTAGCGGGGTTTGAAAAAGGGGGCGGGGCAGTTCATCGGGGATTTAAAGCCCCCCGGGTTTTGTTTTCTTTGTGGTCGTCCCGGCCACATCAGGGGAAGATTGCCCCAGAGCCGCTGGTAGGCTTTGGGGGTAGTCCTTTTTCCCCCGGTTTCCCCGTGCCTCGGCTAACGTGGGGGTCCCCCCCGCTTTGGTGGTTCCCGAGTGCCCTGTGTTTTTTTTTCTGTTGTTGGTTTTATCCTTTGGGCGCACCCAAACGGGATTCGGGAGCATCAACAAATCCTTTTGGATTTGGGTTTTGTTTCCCCCAAGCCCCGGGGGGGGGGCCGTAAAGTTTTGTGGGGGTTTGGGGGCTGGTTTTACCCACCCGTCCCTTTTGTACTCGTTTTTATCTCCACCCCCTTTCTTCTGTGGCGAAGTATTTGGGCCTTTGCGGGGGAGGGGACCTCCCGTTTTCCCTTTATAGGGGAAAACCTTTTCCCCCTTTTCAGACGGACGCAGTCAGTCCGTGTCTTCGGATCTGCCCGTACAGGGGTGTGTGGGGGTTACCCCACGCGCCAAAAATAAGAAGCAGGAAAAAAGGGTTTTCGTCCCGTTCTCCAGCCCATCTCTGACGAGGTTCTTTCTAAGGGCCCATCCCCGCTTCCATCGCTCGTTTCAGGCCAAAGGGCTTGGGTGGCCCAAAAATTTCGACGACTGGGAATTTGTCCCGCCCCAGTCTGCCCGACAGGGAAGGTGGGGCTTTAAGCTCCCAAGGGGGTCCTCTTTAGGGTTTTTACTCAGGCAGATGTGTGGCCCAAAAAGCTTGTTGGGTTCCCCCAAAACTTGAGGAAAAATTTTTCTCCGGCAGGGCCCCGGTTTTCCCCCCGGCAGGTTTTATTGGGCTCCAAGCGGACCTTTGGCGGGTAAGCGGATTCTTCTGGCCAGGGGAATTTCTCAGGTTTGGCATACTGCGCAGTTGCGGGTGTCTGCCAACGGAAAACGCCTAAAAGGGGGGGGTTGAAGCGTGTTCCCCCAGGGTCAGTGCTCTAGGTTGGGGGGCCATTCAAAAAAGTCGGTGTCAACCCGGGGGGGCCCATTAAGCCCCTATTGTCGCGGCACCCCTACATTTTTTGGGAAACAGTAGACTCTGCGGGCTCGATTTCCCCGAGGGGTGTCCCCCTAGGGGGGCTATCGATGCCCCCACTGTTGCTGAGGTCGCCCGGGAGATTTGGGGCGCGCACTGGCGTGCCCCAAAAAGAAGTTCCCGGGCCCGGGGGGTTTTACTGGGGGAGCGATCACATCCTCTCCAGGCTTGGCCCGGGTCCGGCCAGTTTTTCGTGATCTTTGGGGGGCAAATGGAATGCAGGTCATGCGTTTACTTTCCGGGATATCAAGGGTTCCTGAAATACGGATGCTGACTATCTTAGCCGAGCTCCGTAGTCAGCACATTGGAAAATCAGTCAGAGGGACACTTCCCTCAACCAGGGTCATACCCCCTTTTGGTCTCTGTATCAGGTTTTAGTGACGTTTTCACTTCAGTGATGTTACGGTAGTGAATCGCCAATGGTTCGGATTGTTATTTTCATGGTTGGCAGGTTCGCTTAGTTGTTTGATAAATGTAGTATTATGTATTTTCGGTGTGATTCTATCGTGGAATGTTTGTATTGGTTTTTATCGTACTCTGTCGAGCACAGAGAGTTGGATTCGGCCCCATTGTTGTGAATTTGCACATGCGTCAAGGTTCAAAGGAGCACTGTATCTCAGAGAAACGATGCTTTTAGAAGGGGGTTTGTCACGAGTTTTTTCACGAGGCCTACGACGTTTGACCCATCTAGGGTGGCGGAATTTTCGTTTTTTTATTGTCGTTGCTGTTGTCGTGTATCCGTCCCTTGTTGTGGTTGTGGTGCGGTTGCACCTTGGTGTAGTTAGCTAACTTCGGTTTGTTTTCTCTCTCTCTCTCTCTTATTCCACTGCCCTTTGCTATTTATCTGTAGGTTCACGGGTGGCTGGTACCTTTCTCTCGAACTTGCTGTTACGGCCTCTCGCCTGTTTTTTTTACCTGTGCACGTGCTTCGTTTTTTTTGTTTGAAGTTTTGCTCTCTCTGTGACGCAGCATGGCTTTGTTGGCCGCCATTGCTGAGGGAGGTTAGCTCTTCACTCGAGCGGAAGATGTCTCTGGGAGCGCCTGCTCCAGTCTTGGTTCTTCACCGTATCATCGAGGTTTACAGTCAGTACTTTCAATTCCTGCGTCGGCCTGTAGGAGAGGGACACACTTCTTCTGTTTCCGCATCTTCGCCTCTGTCCTCTCGACTGGCCCAGAGGGTAGAGAGAGTCGTTTGACCGCCTCTTCGGGTCACCCCGGGTAGTGGTAAGCATCAGTTTTGTGGTTTGTTTGTTTTGGTTTGTTGTTGTTTGCCCGGGTTAGTCTTCTTTTTGCGCAATTTTCTTTTGTTTTCGAAATTGTAAGAGAAAAATTGTTTGAGACCTTTTCTCTGGTTTTTTTCAATCTTTAACCTGGCCCTTCTAATTATATCCAAATTTCTTTCTCCTGTTTATGCATTGGTGATGCGGTAGTCGGTGGGGATGGGAGAGAACCTGGTGATTTTAGGGTTGGAACTTGCTTTTGGTCTCGCTCGTCCGCCCTGTCACATTCGCGGACTCTTATTCTTCGGCCCGTCTGTTTGTGTGTGCAAGGAGAACGAGTTTTTGTTCGCGAGGTGCGTAAGCATGATTTGTCGTTCGGATGCGGGGGTGGAGATTTGTGTTATTTTGAAATGTGTTTATAAAATGGGACAATTAGGCCATTGATTATTATTCGCAAATGTGGTGGCAGGGTATAAGCGATGGTCGCTGTGTTGGTTATTTTCCCAAGAAAGGTGGAATGTTAAATGTGAGTGAGAGAAGGGTGAAGATGATTCATTTTGTTTTATAACCTGTTGATTTAAAGCAGTCTTTTACCTGCATCGTGTGAGAAGACCCTAGTGAACATCCTGATTCGATGGGTTTACTGTGTGCGTTTAGTAGGCTTCCCCTCGCCCATCATGCGAGTGGCTGTTAAGATTTGACAGCAGGGGTCAGACTGTACTGACAGCGGGGTTCCAGTACCCTTCTTCCTTCCTCCTTCCTTCTTCCTTCCCTCCCTTTCTACTCTCCTCCCAGCTACGCCCCCCCCCCCCTCCCGGGGGCTTCACCCGGAGTACGGACTGGATGGTGCCACGTGCTGGTTGAGGCCACGCTCTGGCTGAGACCATGGACTGGATGGTGCCACGTGCTGGTTGAGGCCACGCTCTGGCTGAGACCACGGACTGGATGGTGCCACGTGCTGGTTGAGGCCACACTCTGGCTGGGATCGCGGACTGGATGGTGTCACGCGCTGGTCGAGGCCACGCCCTGGTCGGGACCGCGGACTGGTAGAGGAGCCCGCCGTCTTGACTGGCCGGCCCTGACCCCCGTCCAGGACCTGCAGTAACAGCGCCACGTTTCCCCCCCCCCCCCCCCCCCCTCCGGGACACGCTCTTCACTGCCTGCTTGTGAGTCGAGGGTGTCGGCTTTGAGCGACTCCCTGCGAGAACCGACCCGGTTCGGAGCACCTAGTGCGACAGGGTGCTCCCAGTAGACCTGACAGAGGCAGGGGTGTGGACGCACGCCAGGGTGTTAGAAGGAATCGATGCTGGAAATGTTTCTTTATAATTGTGTATATGTTACATGTGCTGGAATGCTGTAATTGTGATTGTGTACGTCGTATGGTGAAATGTTTATTTATAATCGTGCATGTTGTGGGTGTTGGAGTGCTTGATTGTGATTGTGCATGTTGTGTGCGTTGGAGTGCTTGATTGTGATCGTGCATGGTGTGTGTGTTGGAATGTTTATTTTGCTGGTGTGAATAAATGGGGTGTTGTATCGTAATCTTTATTGTGTGGTCTCTTGCGGGGCGTGTGAGGTCAGTCATTCCCTTCACTCCCACCTAGACCGATCCTGTCAGGGCAGACCTCCAGGGGTCGGTCGTGACAGCCGTGTTCACAAGGATGATGAGGAAATTATTGAGTGACATAAAATCAAAAGATGTCCACAACTTTATTGATGATATTTTAATCGCTTCTGAGACTTGGGAGGAACATGTTGAGGCAATCAAAGCCGTACTCGAGAGACTGCAAGGGGCAGGGCTCACTGCAAGATCGTGATTTCACAATCAGCAGTAGTACAGTTGTTGAAGAGTGAAGCACTCTGGAATCCTGCAAGTGTATATACATTGAGCAATGCAGAAGAGTTGTGCATAATTTGATTATTTGATCCTGCATCGATGTTATTTATGAGGTTTAATAACATGTTACTGAATTCGACTTATTAATGGACTGTCACTTTTCTTAGTGTTTTGCTTAAACAGGATTTTTCGCTAAGAAGGGGGGTATTTGTGACATTCATTCATAAGCTCGGCCCATTTTCATTAAGAAAATGACGCAATCGATACATGACGTCTATTCGCTCTGCGCCTGTTTAATATTTCTATTTCCAAACGACAAAACTAATTGTTAGTTTTTTGCTTTACGGCAGTACGTTTATAATTTCAAGCGTCATGCAGACTTGCATTTGTATTAATAATAAAATAATTTACAATTGTAGGGCATGGGAAACCGTCATACTGACCAATCGCAATTGTCCAAGTGTCAGTGGTTTCTCGGTCCGCGCATGTGCAGTAAGTATTAACCGTTGCATCTTACATCTTGGTCAACCCGGTCGATGTGGAATTGGCTCCGCAAGAAAGGTCAAATTATTCAAAGAAGAAGAAACCTTTTGAAGGTATCAGTCGAGGCCGGACTGAAGGGGCACTACAGAGCATTCGACAGCATCCACAACCTTTACGGGGAAGGCGTAAACGAGTCTCATCGTTCCGTGGGCGAGTCGAAAACTGTAGCCACTAAAAGACTGTGTTGAGGTAAATAGGTCTGAATCATTTTTTCGTATAGCGCAACAAAATTTATTTCAATATAATCGTATTAAGGCACATTTACCGATTCAATAATATTTTGTGCGCGCGATCATTTAAAATGCTCTGAATTAAATATTTCAGGTTTACCGGTCAACACGTATGATTGATCGTAGAGCTGTCATTTTCATCTGTTTGCTCTCATCATATCGTGTTGCCATGTACTAATCCATATTATGTAAATTCTATTTCAGCTCACCGTTGTATGCAACCATATTTAGAAGATGTGATATTTGTGCGAATGCAGATTTATTATTTAAAGAATCGTAAACGAGTTCAAGTTATGAACGAAGCATTTTCGTGGATCTAAGTGATCTGTATAATATGAAGATTGACGCCATTTGATTTAATCTGTTCAAGGATTAAATATAAATTGTAATTCATCAAGCATTAAGCCTTGGCGAATAACTCAGTCAAGGCAGATTGGAATATTCGTATACATTTTCCTTCTTTGTTAACGAGTTATATCGTAAAGCAATTTTTGAAGGAAATCAATTGTAAATGATAGAGCAAGCTAGTGCAATTGTAAAGTGTGTCTAGAGCGTGTAATGGGTGGAATAGTGATGTGCCACTATAGTGCAAGATCTAAAACAATTGTTATCTTGCAGGTCCTTTCGTACTTTTTCCTTTTATGTTCCTCCTCATCATCTCTCCGCATCTCTATCTTCACCTTCGGCGTACATCTTTATCCCGCTACATTCTTCGTCGAGAGGAACGTGCTGGTGTATCAACCTTGCCGGGATCTGGAAGCAAGCTGTGAACGTCAGCGGAGCTCCGGAACGCTACACGACTCCGTGAAGCTGAGTGGCAATCACATAAACACATCCCTCCACATTCAAGCACGCTACAACACACTCAGACATTTTTTCTTGTATATTTTCTTGTGTATGACTATATTCTGCGTCTATTCTCCGGAAGATATTTTTGTAGCACGAGCGGACAGTCGATATTCGTGCTACTGCAAGAAGTGAAGAGGAGAAGGACAGTGACTTTGTTGTCATTAGTATATGTGCATGCTTAATTTCTTTTGTACGTAATTCATTTCATAGGGAACAAACGGACATCAACATTCAAAGCAACCATACGACATATTCACTGCAGATCATCATCATCTTTATTCTTACTTTATTAAATTCAGTTGTTGTTATCAAAAATCAAACCTCTGATTCCATCTGTAGAAAGAAAGTGAAGGGTGTGGACGAAAGCTTGACTTTCCTACTACGGTCTATCGTTCTTGCCTGAGCATTCAACCATCATTTATGAATGGGGTCTTATTAAAAACGTCACAAAGACCCAAAGGCTTATTGGACTATCTTAAATGGACAGAAGAGAAAATCCAACCGTAATCAACCCAGTTGCCATGCTTTCTTTGAATTAAAAAAAAATATGAATGTGGATGATGTAGAAGATGCTGACGAAGTTCTTGAAAATGTGCCCTTTAATGACACCAGTTATACCTTTTGGGATAATTTAATCACCGAAAATGAAGTAATGCATTGCATTAAAAAGTTAAAGAAAAACAAAGCCAGTGGACTAGATAATATTGCAAATGAATTTCTGAAAAACTCGGCGGTGAAAATGCTAAGATTATATGTCAAATTGTTTAACCTTATATTAATTACTGGTAAAGTACTAACTGATTTGGCGCTTGGGGTTATACATCCTATATTCAAAAACAAAGGATGTGTCTTAGACCCCGGTAATTACCGTGGGATAACTATACTATCCTGTTATGGAAAACTGTTTACAAGTATTTTGAATAAACGTTTAAATATGTTTATTGAAACATTCGATTTGATTGGTATTGAACAAGCAGGCTTTCGGAATAATTTCTCAACACTTGATCACGTGTTTACCTTATATGGCCTGATTGATATTCTGTTGTTTAAGAAGAAGCGTCTATACTGTGCTTTTCTGGATTATGAAAAGGCATTCGACAAAGTTAATCGATCGTTTCTGTGGCATAAATTGATAAATAGTGGCATTAGTAGCAAAATATTAAAAGTTATACAAAACATGTATTCTCAAGCCAAGTCATGTGTATCTGTCAATGGTGATTATTCTGATTTTTTCTGTTCCAATGTTGGTGTAAGACAAGGAGAAAACTTGTCACCTGTATTGTTTGCCTTGTTTTTAAATGATATGAAAGAATTTATGTCTAGCGACATGGCTGGCCTTGTAACTGTCGCAAAAGAAGCAATTGAAATAGGCATAGGCGAATCAGATGTTGACATTTTGTTGAATTTATTTCTCTTATTATATGCAGATGACACTGTGATCTTTTCAGAAACTCCGTTTGGACTACAGAAAGGTTTAAAGTCTATTAAAGAATATTGTGATAAATGGAAATTGAAACTAAATGCAAACAAATGTAAAGTTGTTATTTTTTCTAAAAGTAAGGTTAGACGTTTTCCTGATTTTCTTATAGGTACAGAAAAACTAGAGGTCGTCCATGGTTTCTTGTGGGTTGAGGCTGAATTATAATAACCGAATGAATGTTGCTCAACGGGAACTGTTTGACCGAGCCTCTCGAGCAATGTTTGCTTTGATGAGGAAAGCAAAATTATTGTTGCTTCCTGCAGACCTAGTGATGGATTTATTCGATAAAACTGTATTACCAATTCTTACATATGGATGTGAAATTTGGGGATTTGACATGAATGATCTTGTCCAAAGATTACAGTTAAAATTTTATAAGCTGGTTCTAAAACTACGACAGTCGACACCTTCTTTCATGGTTTTCGGTGAAACGGGAAAATTCCCCTTACGGGTCATTGTTAAATCCAGAATGTTATCATTTTAGTTTAACCTTGTATCTAACCATCATAGTTATACATTATCATTTCTTGTGTATAAATGTCTTCTCAGAATGTATGAATTAAATGTACATGAAAACAAATATATCAAATACATCCATACATTATTAAATGAAATTGGTTTGAGTAGTTTCTGGCTAAATCAGAACACACTTGATGTACATCCATTATGGTTTAAAGAGAAAGTAAAAAGATGCCTTAAAGATAGTTTCATACATACCTGGTACACGCATGTTGACAATGATGAATTATATATCAACTATAGAATGTTTAAAACATCATTTGGTGTTGATCCATACTATCTAGTTTTACCACAGAATTACATGGTTACTCTACTCAAATTTAGAACAACAAATAATAATCTGCCTGTAAATAAGCTACGCTATGCTGGCACACCTAGATGTGAAAGAATTTGTGGCAAATGTGCTATGCATGATATTGCAGATGAATTTCATTATTTGTTCGTGTGTCCTTTTTTCGATGCAGAAAGAAAAAAATACCTCCCGCGATACTTCTTTGTACGGCGAATGTTGTTAAATTCAACATTTTGTTTGCATCAAAAAACAAGAAACTCTTAATCAAACTAAAGAATTATATTACAGTTATAAATAGATTTTTCCAATAATTCATATAACTAAATTACAACATTACACAAAGTTTGCACTATGTGTAAGAAAAACTGTCTATGAAATTTTCATTTATGCTTAATATTGTTTGCCTCGTTTGCTCGTTTATTTTGCTTACTTGGTTATGGATATCACTCTATTCTGATGTGCGATTATTCATTTTGTGTGAGTATTGTCTTATATTTCTGTGCCCCATGTGGGTATGAAATAAAATAATTGCCTTGCCTTGCCTTGCCTTGCCTTGCCTTGCCTTGCCTTGTCACTGTCAGTCAGTGAGTCACATAACAAAGTTCGGCGAATGTCTCCAGCATCATCATTTCCACAAACACCATCACTTGCGGACCGTGATAATTTCGCTCCCCCCATATCATTACAACCAACAACATCATCACCAGTAGAAGCATTATCATCATTATCTAGCTCTGTATACCCCTCTTTCATATTTACATGAAATCTCCACCCCACCCTTGCGCGCACAGTATTTGCATTATCAACCGGATCACAACTTAGTGTTGCTATGCCACTTATCTGACGCTTCTCCTTCTGCCACTTTGCACAGCTAGCACGTGCGAATCTGTGAGATGTTACCGCTGTCAAGCTGGGCTGCCATACCCCCTATTTTCAGTCCCTAAGAGTTCCCCCTCTCCGAGAAAATACTTTTTCCCTTCAATCAATCGATGGCCGTAGATCATGGTCGTTCGCTTCCCTTTCTTCTCTGGCCTTTTTGAGATGTGGGGACAGTTGTTTACGTATGTTTCTAACACGTAACGAGAAATCATTCCAGACGAACACTTGGCTGCCTTTCAATTTGCGCGGGGCCTTGAGGATCCTCTCTTTGTCCCTGAAGAAGGCACAGCGGGCGATGACAGGCGAGTTGTGCTTGCCGTTCAGACGATGCACCCTGTCAAATTGAAAGTCACTGGTCAAGTAGTCCAGTTTGTCCACCAGCTGGTCGCCAACGATGCCTTCGCATTCAGTCTGCGTCTCATTTGGCTTGTGGGGAAGTCCGTGGAAGATTAAACTGTTTCTCTTTGAACGTCCATCCAGGTCGTCAGCTTTTTGTTCCACATCCAGTATCCTCTTCTTCAGGTCTTCATTCTCCTGATGAAGGCCTGTTACCTCTCCCTTCAGAGACTGGACCTCTTCCTGCAAACATGCGAAGCTATCACAGATGTCCTTAATATTGGCTTTAATTCCATCAACTTTACTGGTCAGCTCCTGAAACATGGACACCACGTCCGCAAGGGTGGGCAGCTCGACAGACTGGGAGGTTGTTGACTTGCTGGTCGAGGAACCTGTTGCTTTCTCGGTGCTGGCTCTTCGATTGTCACTGCTCAGGCAGGTCTGGCGATAGCTGTCCTTTCGCGGTCCAGGATTTTGCTCGACATCGCCGCACTGAAGCAGTAAACTTCCCTAGGATAAAAAGGAGAGGAGACAGCCTACCGTTACACCGTCCGTCGCCGTTTTAAGTCTCAATGTCCGCAGGCGCATGGCGATGTAATTTTCCGCTCTCTTGTACATAAACCCAAGAAAAACCGGGAGAAAGCATCCACATCTCGTTCTAAAATCAAGTTGTGAAGAAGGCATTGTACTTCATGGAGACTCTTGCTGACCAAAACGTCAACACACTGTCTGGATCCGTATAAATTAACAATGTAAGCAGAGCTAAATATATTGCGTGTCGCACTCCTGAATGCTGCTCACACATACCCCGACTGACCGACGGAGAGACAGAGAGAGAGAGAGACAAACAAAGTAAGACAGAAGGATACAAAGGCAGACGGAGACAGACGGACAGACAGACAGAGACAAAGACAGAGACGAAGAGTTCTTCTACAGAACAGAAAAATAAGCAGTTAAAATCGAAATACATTCATGATGTCACACGGTGAAGTCAGAATTGTAACTCATCCAAGCGGTCCAGAGGTCTTCAGAGTTGCTGCGCTCCTTGATACAGCTCCCTACTCTCCGTTCCATGAAGCAAGAGAAACGCTGTGATGAACGCCAGTCAGTACGTACAAAACTGACTGTCCAAGACAGATTTTTCACAATGTAAAAAGAAATAAAATCAGTTACCTTGTTGAAACAACCACAGACAGTCTTTTACAATGCCAATAAATGTACTGCTAGTTCATGCAAACAGCTGTTTTCCAAAACAAACTCATGAACAAAAAGCAGTACACACAGCTTCCATCTGCTTCTCCTGCCCCAGCACTGCCATAAATGTTTTCTGACTTCTTTTGTTCTGATGGTGATGCCCCAAAACAGAACACTGACAATAGTACCACCTCGGTCGATTCTTTGTATGATGACTTTGTTTTCAGTGAACCACGTTAAATGATTTCTGTGTTAATGAATAGTGTCACCAAAGTGATAAGGGCTATAAAACCAGTATCTTGTGAGCTGGACCCGATCCCAATACCCCTGTCACTAGAATCGATCGAGGAGATTGTTCCTGTCTTAGCTACCATGATCAACAGTTGTCTGCTCATAGGTACTTTCCCTCAGGATGTTAAACAAGCTCTTATCAAAAGCCTCTGTTGAAAAACCCCACTATGGATCATGAAAAGCACACTGCAGGCCTGTCTCCAATCTGTCCTTTCTTTCAAAATGAGAAGAAGAAAAACATTCTATGCCTCACTTTCAACCTGCTTTCCGTGCTAACCACAGCCCTGAAACTGCTCTGGTCAGAGTTCTACAGGTTCTGCTGATCGCAAGTGATGATGCTCAGGTCTCCAGTCTCACACCTCTAGATCTTAGTGCTGCCTGTGACACTGTTGGTCATGATATCTTTCTCCGTCTGCTTGAAACTGTTTTTGGTGTAAACGGTCGGGTCTTTCCTTCATTGAGTTCATTCTCATCAACAGGAAACAAAGGGTTCTTATTGATGGTTTCATTTCAAATCCAGCTTCTCTCTTGTTTGTTTCCACTGGGATCTGTACCGGCGCATACACAACCACTCTGAAATATTGTCTTAGCATTCGGTTTTCATGGACATTTTGTAGATGTGATTCATAGCAGTATGATTCATCGAGATCAGAGTATGTTACTTCCCTGACTATCACCTCAGAGAGATGCATATCGGACATTTAAAACTGGATGATCTATAACAAGCTGCAGTTAAATGACTGGAAACAGAAATACATTCCATTTACATTTCTAACGGAGCAATTATATCTCATTAGGTTTCAGTTAGCTGAAAACAAATTTCATTTCATTTTCACTCTCATTTTGTAGTTTAGACGTTATGTTATATTCCAAACTATTTATGAATGGGCTCGTTAAGAAAATCGGCCAACGAGCGTATTTTGAACCTAACTGAATTGGAAATTTTGCCACAATCTTTCTTTGCAAGTTACATAGACTCTTGTCACTTCTCTGGTTCTTTCTCATCTTGATGATTGCGATGTGTTGTTGGCCTGCCTCCCAGGGAAACAAATTGAAAAACTTCACAATTATGCAGCTAGGTTACTTTTCAAAGTATCAAACTAGTTTAACATCACCCCCCCCCCCCCCCTCCCTCCCCTTTTCGGATTCACCTCTACTGGCTTCCAATTTCCCAAAGAACAGAACATACATTAGCCTCTCTCTCTCTCCTACAATAAGCTTACAGACTGTGTACCACGCTATCTCTCTGAAATAATTCAAGCATGCACTGAGTCTCGTTCTCTTTGTTCCTCGACAGACACCCACATTCTGTCCATGCCCAAACGTTGGACTGCTTTGGCACAGTAGGGCTTTTCGATCATGGGACCCATCACTTCAAACAAACTCACTCACTCGCTCACAAACCTCCCCGTTCAGTTCACCACGCTCAAAATGTCTTTCATTTCAAAAAGATAATCTCTACCAACGTTTCTCTTTCAGCCAGCCTATCCTTACCAAATCTGTAAGTTGAAGTGTTTGCCGTTTTCCATGTGCAGCCTTTTCTATATCTGAATATTGTGTGTGTGTGTGTGTGTGTGTTGTTGTGTGTGTGTGTGTGTGTGTGGTGTGTGTGTGTGTGTGTGTGTCTAATTATTACACATTACCCCAGCCTTCCCGCCCCTGTCTTTCTAAACCCTCTTTGTGAACGCCTTGAGCTCCCATTGTATGAGGTAAGAGCGTACAAATCTCCATTATCATTATCATCATTGTCATTATCATCATTACTACCATCATCATCATCATCATCATCCTTATTATCATTATCATCATCATCATCATCATCATTATAATCATTACAATTATCATTATTATTATGTCATTATTGTTGTTGTTGTTAATATTATTAATATTGAAGGAATATCCCACAAGCGGACGAAGATAGAAAAAAATAATTCCAGTTCCTGAATGGCGTCTCCGGCTGGTGCACGGCAGGAAATCACACGGACATGAAGACGTTTCTGTCAGTGCAATGACCAAACCGTATGCACCGCTTTTACATTTTCACCTGTCATATATCACCTGTCCTAGAGTCTTCAAGACAGTTGGGGTTGCCACAGAAGACTTCGCAAACCAGCTTCCTCCACTCCTCCCGGTTTTCAAACGCTCTTGGGCAGTTGCTGAGTGTGAGGCCAGTCCATTGACTTATGTTGTCCTCCCATCTCTTT
>CM031623.1:14047782-14052782 GCA_018398815.1 Conus ventricosus | reverse complement strand
TATGAATCACAAATACAAAAGATCACTTCAAGAAAAGTGTCTTGTCTTTACACAATATGTCAATAAGGGTGAAAAGTCATCATTTCTTTTTTTTGTTTTACAGACAATAATCTTTCGACAATATCATTGTATCTTTTCACATGTGACACATTTCTTTTTCATCCCAAGTTTTACTCTAACGGCAACACTATGTCTTCTTCCTTAAAGAAGAGGTCAAAAGGCAGTCAGAACTTCTAGGCTCCATCCAGGAGATTTGCTTCTCAACTGGTCCCAAAGAGACTACAGGCACAGAGAAACAGGGGTTCCCACCTCTGAATTCATGCCCAGCAAGTCTGCAAGGTGCACTACAGCAAAAACGGGACTGCAACACACACTATGTCCTGGCTGATTTTTTTTATGTATATATAAACCTATATCGTCGTTGGGAGGCAAGAAAGTCACGATCTGAACGGGGAAAAAAATAGAAAATGAGAATTCCTACCTAATTTTGATGAACAGATTTTGAACTATTTTTTAATTGGTGCCCAGAGCGAAAAAAAAAACACATAAAACGAATTTTGCATTAACCCTCCGTCAGATTACTGGGGACCTTAGGTAACTAATGCCTGGTGCCGTAGGGGACTAAGGTCATCCAGGAGATTGGGAGAAACTGCACAACAGCTGTAACGGCAAGAGAGATGTTTCGTAAACACTTTTCACCCCGGTTGCAAAGCCGCAGAGCACGGAATGTGCTGAAAGAGGCTGGCCAAAACCCATGACAAAACAACAAATCTAAAAAGGAGGTTTGGGGTTTGTGAGACTACCCCTCCCCCAAAAGAATCGACAAGATTCTGCAACGCAGGACAGATCATAAGTTTTCATTTTGCTGTCAACACTATCATTAAGTTAGACAGAACATCTGCACGCCAACTGACCCGTCCTGATACATGATCTTGGAAGTGAAATGTAAAAGTATCAGGCTCGCATCTTTTTCAATCACCTGATCGACAGGAAGCCAATTGTCAGTTTCTGGAAGGCAAAATGCCTGCCCAGTCAATGATTTCTGTCTGAAAGTCTTGAAAAGTTGTTTTTAATACCATAAGCAGCGGAATCACAATATCGGTATTCTATAACATAACAGCACTAACTCAAAAGCCACTGGCTCCAGTTCAGAAAATAAATGATATTAAAAATACCAGGCAACCTCATAACAGGGAAGGATTCAATCCCTCTGTGGGAAAGGAGAAAAGCAGCTCACATTCATTCATCCACACGATCACTCTTTTGTCACTACCTTTTTGTGAAATTGGTAAGAGGAACAGACACAGGCCAAATGAAAAATAACGCTTCCTGAACAATCTAGGATGATCTGCTCAGGAGGGAATCTGCTTTCATACTGTTTTGAGAACATAAAAATGTCAGGGTTTGAAAAAGAAAACCATTCTTGGTTTGATAACATCTTGGGAACTACATACCCAACTGTAAGTCATGGAACCCATTGAACGTCTTGGGCAAAAGCACCACGAGACCAGCATGCTTCAGCATAATCAAGATCTGTCGCAAGCATTCAAGATGAATGGTACAGCTTGCATTTCATATCCTGCATTTCATATAAGAAATTGTGAGACGAGAACTTCGACAGGTTAAGTGCATGCATCCTGCGTATAGAAGTGATAGGAACAAGCCCAAGTGACTTTCGAATTCAGTTTAACTGACCTAGCAGTTTCTGCAAGACTGTTTTTCTGTGTTTTTTCTTTAGGATGTGATGGGATCAGTGTGTTTCCTTTGGCCAAATTGATTTGGTGAAGAACTCAGCTTCATCCAAATAGCGAAAATGTTTTTTTGGTGTCATGGGTAGGTTCAGCATCAGTGATAGTGGTTTTGTTGATATGATGAAAGCTAATACAGAAAGAAATACAGCCATCCGTTTCCATCACCAAAACAACGCTAGGAGAATACAAGACGCAAAGCATATAAACGTACTCCCAGTTTATCTTCCAGAAAAACGTCACAATCAAACATACGTAATAATGTATTTGACGTCACAATCAATCATGCGTCTTAATGTATTTCGTCACTGAGATATTCCATTAAAAATAAAAAAGAAAAACCAGTTTGGGCCGTTATAGCCGTTAGTAACGATATTCTGGTAAAATAAAACATTGGGCATCATCCGAGACCCATAATGAACATACCTACAAATTTTCAGAAAGATCGGCCCAGAAGTTTTGTCTGGAGCGAGTGGAATACATTTTGACCACGGACAGACACACAGACACACAGACAGCATTTCTTTGTTCCCATTGTAAAGTACTTCCAGTTCTATAAGAACTGGGAGTACAAAAAGGTTTCAGGCGGTCCGACATAGTCCATGTCTAGCATTGTTGGTGCGTCCTTTCCACAACACTTTCCAATATTTAAAAGTGAGTGGAAATGGTTTCAATCTAACAGGGACATCAGATGTTAAATCAATCTCATATACAGCACCAACGTTTGCTCTACCAGAAAATTCTAGGAGGGGGGGGGGGGGGGGATTGTAAAAACAATCTGAAAGAGTCTTCAAGTGATTCATTTTCGCACCTGTCAGATATCTATCTTGTCTAAACAAGATGGGCTGGTACAGAAACGAAATCATGGTTATCTCCATCATCACCACACGTTTGAAAGCAGGCATCAACAGGATCAACAGACAGCAGTTCATCAGGAACAAGATCGTCAGAAACAAGGCCAGCAAACCAGACCTCCTGCTGATGACATTGTGTAAAGAAGATGGCATGATACAGGTTCAGCTTAACTTTCACAAGGGTGATGTGACAGCCTGGCCCGAGTATTTCTCTGACTTGGAATGGACGGCGCCATGTCTTAGGAGACTTTCTGTCGTCAGCTGAGAAAGGAATTAGAGCTTCGGCATCGATCTAAAGCATGCCTAAACTCTTTTACTCCTGTAAAAAATATCTAAGTACTTATTACGCACTTGACATATCGGACATTTTCAAGGATGGTTTTTCCACGTTGTCAGTGAGTATGTCCGTTAGGTCAGAAACGTATTCATCCCAAAACTTTCAGTTTTCATGTGGGTCAATGTCAGTGCACGTATGAGCCAGCACATCGGCATGACTCCTGTTACACCACCAAATCTCTTGTTTTTTTTTCTTTTTTTCCTGTCCCAACCTCTGCGCCACCTCAGAGGCAGTGCACCCACGCCGCTCATTCCGACACCCCGTCCACAGCCACAGCCCGGTCGGCCCCGCCGCAGCCCCAAGCACTGGCAATCCAAAGGGAGCAGTCAATGTCAAGTCGTCAAGAGGCAACCCGCCGGAGGAGACACTGCACTGCTGTAGAGTCACTTCGGTGGTGTTCAGTGGCGCCTGTTCTGATCCAACATACACAGGACACCACCTACTAAGCCCATACTGACGACAATAATTGCTTAGTCGCGGAGCCGGCGTGAGTGAGCTCTCGCTCTGGAGGGCGCCACCACATCCATCCAACGGCAGCCCCCATGGACTCGCCGACCGTGGCCCCGACGGAACCAAACCAAGGCCACAGACGTGGAGAGGACATCGAAATTGAGGTCACCATGAGAGTAGGGCATGAAGAGCCAAAGAATTTGAGACATTTTTTATGCTGATCGATGAGAATGAGGATGATAAAGATGATGCTACGGATTTCCATTTCGGTCTGAGACTACATGACAGGGCTGTACTCTACGCTTCCTTTTGTAATATATCCCGGCGTCAACCAAGTCCGAGAGATACACGCACCTGCAGTGTTGGTCAGGAAATTTGAGCAACACTCTAAGAAACGCATCTATTAAGTGGATGAAACTCGACTGTGTGGTCCCAGTCTTCCCAACTGAGTCCACAGCAAACTCAACTCTGGGTAGGAGCCGGTCGGGGCAGTAAAACCCACATGACTCTGATGGGATTCGAACCCACGACCTCCAAGCCGGGAGTCCGCAACGCTAACCACTTCACCACGGCGGCTGGTCACCACCGAATCTCTTAGGCGCATAGCGTTTTTAGTGATCAATGCAACCCCTGTTACACCACGAAATGTCACTGTCGCACGGTTTGCAATATGATCAGTACGACCCCTGTTACATCAGGGAATGTCACTGTCACACGGTTTGCAATATGATCAGTCCGACACATGTTAAACACGAAACGGGTTAGAGCATGATTTACGACGTGATCAATACGACCTCTGTTACATCACGGAATGCCACAGTTGCATGGTTTGTAGCAATACGTGACAACCCTCTCCTTTGTCTTCCACAGAATGTCACAACTGCAACAAAATGTCGGTCGCCGCCTACGAAATGCTAGAAACTGCAATATTCCATGGTAACAGCACCCCTATGGTTGAAGGACAGCTAATATGGTCAGAAATGTTTTGGATATGTTGTTGTTGTTGTTGTTCTTCTCTTCTTCTTCTTCTTCTTCTTCTTCTTCTTCTTCTTCTTCTTCTTCTTCTTCTTCTTCTCTTCTTCTTCTCTTCTTCTTCTTCTTCTTCTTTCTCTTCTTCTTCTTCTTCTTCTGTTCCTTTTTCTCCTTCTTCTTCTTAATCTTCTTCTTCTTCTTTATGCTGTTGTTGTTGTTGCTGCTGCTGCTGCTGTTGTTGTTGTTGTTGTTGTTGTTGTTGTGTTGTTGTTGCTGTTGTTGTTCTCCTCCTCCTCCTCCTCCTCCTCCTCTCCTCCTCCTCCTCCTCCTCCTCCTCCTCCTCCTTCTCCTCCTCCTCCTCTTCTGCTTCTTCTTCTTCTTCTTCCTTACTTTTTTTCTTTCTTGTTCTTTGTCATGGACACTAAGCTTGACGTCCTTCCAAAAATCCCCATCTAGCAAGCACCTAGTACATGAAACAAAAACACAGTACAATGTATGCACAAAAAAGCATATATTCAACGTGCAATGACCTTTTACGTTGACGGAAAAGGTATAAAAGCATAGGTATTAATGCACTTCCCCTTGTTTGTGAGCAGTTTTTGCAGAAAATACCCCCTCTTCTCACCCACCACTTTCCCC
>CM031623.1:13957782-14042782 GCA_018398815.1 Conus ventricosus | reverse complement strand
AGTGTGCAGTGAATGAGTGCCCTCAGTGCAGAGATGCCATTCCCAGTGTGCAGTGAATGAGTGCCCTCAGTGCAGAGATGCCATTCACAGTGTGCAGTGAATGAGTGCCCTCAGTGCACAGATGCCATTCCCAGTGTGCAGTGAATGAGTGCCCTCAGTGCAGAGATGCCATTCCCAGTGTGCAGTGAATGAGTGCCCTCAGTGCACAGATGCCATTTCAGTGCAGAGATGCCATTGTAGAAAACTGATGAATCACTTACCTCAAATTATATACACAAAACCACGCTTAAAAGATTTTGAAGGCATTATAAAACATACAGCTAAAATATGAAATCACACCATCCTCAGGAACCTGAAATAAACCAATATACTTGCACTTTGGATACATCCAGAGGTAGGTAGACACACATTAAGTCGGTCAAGCACTGCTCACTCCAATACTTCACAAAGAACGGAAGTGGCCACGTGACTAGTAGCATGGGTTGGCAGAACTTTGTCACAGTCAGTGCTAGACACGGCTGCTTGGCCCTGTCAATGAGTGGCTTGCACAGGACAGACAAGTACAGCCATGCTTTGTTTTGTGAATTTTAGCAGTCAAGTGATTGATGGAGGAAATTTTGCTTTTTTTCTGTTATTACAGAGGAGTTAGAACCTTCTTTGCCTGTTTTATTTGCTTTGTGTTTTAATGATCTTGGGCTGAAATCGACAGACAATAAACACACCTTTAAACATGACTTTAGGTTACCTTGATCTCAGTCCCAGTACTGAAGTGAAATTATTCTTTTTTCTTTACACAGTATAATATATTTTACTTTCAGACTCAAAACTAGGCAAGCAGGAGGATCAAGTGTTCTTCGACATCACTTTGATTAATAAGAACGTGATGTGGGATGAAGATCTTGATCCTGTTGTCCTGCCGATTAACTTGCAGGGTGAACTCTTCGGCTTGTCTCACGTAGTTGGCGTCTTGATGGATCCAGACGTGGTGATGAAAAAAAACCCTGCAAGATGACACACCGCCGCTACTTAGAGTTAGATCTAGTGATCTACAAAGTATTCTTTTTGTCTTTCTGCTTCCTGCTCCACATGTATTGAATATGGTTATTCTTCACTCTCTTTTATGCACTCATTCTTCTTCAACATAAATGAATCTTTACAAAATTCTTCACAATTGAACACATCGTTCCACAGCTTGTTAATCTATTACATTTCATACATTCGCTTATTGATCAATATCGTTGTGAATTTTTTTTTATGCTACAGTCTTGGGATATGGTAGGTAAAATGGCTTTAAAATGACATTGCTCATCATTCATGATATTACTAGGTGAAGTAGATCTGCACGGAATATGAAGATGTCTGAAAATAAAGCGTGATCAATACAACACATGATGATAAGGTGCTGATGGGGTGATCGATAGATGAGGATGTCAATCATCCAGTCTACCCTGGCAATAAATCGATCATGGTGCAATGATGTTAACACAACCATAAGTGAATAAAAATAGATCAGAACTCGGAATGGAACTTGAGTCGTATATCATGTTATAGATAGATGCAGCATAATGATGCGGCTCCTGCAAACGGATTAGATAGTGTGATCGATTAGTTAAAACCTGAGTAATAATATGATCAAAGTATCACGTGAAATATATGAGTGTATCTACCTCAGCCCAAAGCTTGTTTGCCAAACACTGGTGATGATCAAGTGACATCCACTTCAGAAGAGCGGGTGAAAAATCTGCAGTGGAATCTTGACCCGAATAAAGCACCAGGCCCTGACGGCATCACCCCAAGAGTCCTGAGGATGGTAGCAGATAAAATAGCCCCAGCCTTCACCTTGCTCTTCCAAAATTCCTACAGAACCAGAGTACTGCCTCTAGACTGGAAGTTGGCTCATGTCACCCCCGTGTTCAAGAAAGGAGAAAGATACCAGGCAGCCAACTACCGCCCCATCTCCCTCACCTGCATAGCCTGCAAATTGATGGGGCACATCTTCACCAGCCATCTGATGTCCTACCTTGAGACCTGCAACATAGAGCAGCACGGCTTCCAAAGCAGATGGTCCTGCGAGACTCAGCTTCCTGAGTATGTGCACGAGACGACAGAAGAACTTGAGAGAGGCAACCAGGAGGACACCATTGCCGTCGATTTCTCCAAGGCCTTTGACAAAGTCAACACCATTGTCGTCGATTTCTCCAAGGCCTTTGACAAAGTCAACCACGCCCTTCTTGTCCACAAATTACGGCGCTACGGCATCGGAGGCCGCACCAGTGCATGGATTGAGAATTTCCTCAAGGACAGACAGTAGACTGTTGTAGTTGAGGGAGCCAGATCCGACTTTGTCCCTGTGAAATCGGGAGTCCCACAGGGATCAGTCCTTGGGCCATGCCTCTTCTTGCTTTACGTCAACGACCTCCCTGACAGCATCAAGTTAAAAGTCCGTTTGTTTTCAGACGACACCATGTGCAGCAGGACCATTAAAAGGAAAGTAGATCAGAAGACACTGCAAGAAGATCTAAACTCTCTGACCATCTGGGAGAAGAAATGATCCACGGATTTCCATCCTCAGAAGTGCTCCACGCTGAGCACCACCTGCAAGTGGAGCAAGATCACACCAGCGTATGAGCTTCATGGGTACACTCTTGTGAATGCCAGTAGTATAAAATACCTGGGAGGCACCATCCAGGATGACATGAAGTGGGAATCCCATATTAATGCCATCACCAGCAAAACCAACAAGACCTTGGGCTTTCTCCGGTGCAACCTCAAGATCGGTAACATGAGGACGAAGCACACCACATATAAAACCATGGTTCATCTGATTCTTGAGTATGCAGCCACTGTATGGGATCTGTACACTCTAACTGACACCCAGGCCATCGAACAAATTCAACACAGAGCAGCAAGATGGGTCTCAAACTTCTACCACCAAACTTCATGCGTTGACTCCATCCTAGAACCCCTCGACTGGCCCACACTCCAACAATTTCCAAACACCATTGAATAATAACATAAAACGAATCCAGAATGACAAAAAAATATTCATAAAGGCGGACAAGACAAGCAATTTCTATAAAATGGAAACTAATGAGCACTCTCAACTCCTCAACAAAAATATTCAGAAAAAATATTTAAAAAAGCTGATAAGACTACATATGACAACATCTGCAAAAAAGAAAAAGAACTTGTGCACCAGATGGATTTAGGTGATAGGATAGAAGCAACAGCAATAAAAGAAGCTTTAATAACCCTTAAAGACCACAAACCTAACTTTCACAACAACCCTACTTGTAGACTAATAAACCCATCAAAATCCGAATTAGGCAAAATTAGTCAAAAGATCCTGGAAAAACAATAGAGGACATAAAAATAAACACTGAATACAATCTCTGGAAAAATAGTTATGAAGTTATCCAATGGTTTAAAGAATTGAGCAAACAGAAAAATACAGTGTTCTTTACTTTTGACATAGTGGACTTCCATCCTTCTATTGATGAGGAATTACTTACTAAAGCACTAAGATTCGCCAACAAATATACAAATATAACAGATTCTGAGATGGAAATCCTTCTCCACACTAAGAAAACCCTTCTCCATAGCAACAATGAAACTTGGATTAAAAAACACAGCAGAAATTCCACATTCGATGTCACGATGGGATCTTATGATGGAGCTGAAACTTGTGAATTAGTTGGACTTTTCATGTTGTCTCATATACAGAAAATACTTGGTAAACAGGTTGGCTTATACAGAGATGACGGTCTTGCCACGTTAAACAATAAACCAAAAATCAATGAAAACAAGAAAAAAGAACTTTGTAAAATTTTTCAAAGCCATAACCTAAAAATCACAGTAGAAGCCAACAAAAAAACCAGTAAATTATTTAGACATAACACCTTAAGGATCATACATACAAACCATATATTAAAAAAAACCTAATGACACACCTGTCTACGTAGACATCAATAGTAACCATCCACCCTCCATTTTAAAAGCCATACCTAATGGTATAAACAAAAGATTATCTAAACTGTCATGCAATGAGAAAGAATTTAACAGTGCAGCAGCCGAATACCAAGAGGCGCTGAAAAAAGTGGCTACAACTACAAATTACAATATAACCAGATAAAACATGAACAGCAATAGGAAAAACAGGAAAAGAAAAATTATATGGTATAACCCCCCATATGATGGAAGAACAACAACTAACGTAGGAAAAGAATTCCTCAGAATCCTTAAAACATAATTCCCAAAAGAACATGTACTATCTAAAATATTCAACAAAAATACCGTCATGCTATGGGTACTCGTGTATGCCAAACCTTAAAAATATAATTGATTCTTCCAATAAAACCAAAAACAATACAACCAAAGAGGGTGATGAAAGGATATCTTGTAATTGCACAAAAAAGCCCTCTGAATAATAAATGTCTCTACAACAATATTGTGTACCAAGCTACGGTAACAACAGACAGTGATAAAGAAACATACATAGGGATCACGGCAAACCATTTTAAAACAACATATCATGGAAAATTATAAAAAGAGCAACACCATACAACAACATTTCTAAAAAATGCAACTTATGCACTACAGAAAATTGGTTGATATTATATAAACCCCACCAAGCATCCTGAACTCTAAAGTAGAAATGATAACAATTGCAGCATAAATGGAAATCCTTGTCATGCACCTTCTTAGCACGTCCCCTGAACGCGCCCCAAAAAAGGGGAAAAAACCCTAGAACTGAGGCCACGTGCCACACGCGCAGAGCTCACACGCCCACACACCACACTATATACCACCGGTGGCGTGCCCAGATTGTATACCCTGAGGAGAGCATTTTGGCTCGAAACACTTTTGTAGGTTTTAATTTTTCCATTATAAAATCCTATTTTAAACTGGTATGTCGCTCCCTACTTGGTTGAGCACTTTTAACATTCTGAGTGGCTTTTTAACTCTAATTTATATATATGGAAATCCTTGTCAATGCATCATTCCTTAGCACGTCCCCCCTGAACGCGCCCAAAAAAAAAGGGGAAAAAACCCTGCAGGCCACGTGCCACACGCGCAGAGCTCACACGCCCACACACCACACTATATACCACCGGTGGCGTGCCCAGATTGTATACCTGAGGAGAGCATTTTGGCTCGAAACACTTTTGTAGGTTTTAATTTTTCCATTTTTCTAATATTTTGGATAACAGCAGATTTGTTGTTTACCTCATTGTTTACGTCATCAATTGACGTAAAAACTACTCGAAAAGACATAATGACGTTGCGTTTGTTTACAAACGAAGAACTCCTGCTGAGGAAGGCTAAGTAGCCGAAATATTTTGGATAACAGCAGATTTGTTGTTTACCTCATTGTTTACGTCATCAATTGACGTAAAACTACTCGAAAAGACATAATGACGTTGCGTTTGTTTACAAACGAAGAACTCCTGCTGAGGAAGGCTAAGTAGCCGAAATATTTTGGATAACAGCAGATTTGTTGTTTACCTCATTGTTTACGTCATCAATTGACGTAAAACTACTCGAAAAGACATAATGACGTTGCGTTTGTTTACAAACGAAGAACTCCTGCTGAGGAAGGCTAAGTAGCCGAATATTTTGGATAACAGCAGATTTGTTGTTTACCTCATTGTTTACGTCATCAATTGACGTAAAACTACTCGAAAAGACATAATGACGTTGCGTTTGTTTACAAACGAAGAACTCCTGCTGAGGAAGGCTAAGTAGCCGAAATATTTTGGATAACAGCAGATTTGTTGTTTACCTCATTGTTTACGTCATCAATTGACGTAAAACTACTCGAAAAGACATAATGACGTTGCGTTTGTTTACAAACGAAGAACTCCTGCTGAGGAAGGCTAAGTAGCCGAAATATTTTGGATAACAGCAGATTTGTTGTTTACCTCATTGTTTACGTCATCAATTGACGTAAAACTACTCGAAAAGACATAATGACGTTGCGTTTGTTTACAAACGAAGAACTCCTGCTGAGGAAGGCTAAGTAGCCGAAATATTTTGGATAACAGCAGATTTGTTGTTTACCTCATTGTTTACGTCATCAATTGACGTAAAACTACTCGAAAAGACATAATGACGTTGCGTTTGTTTACAAACGAAGAACTCCTGCTGAGGAAGGCTAAGTAGCCGAAATATTTTGGATAACAGCAGATTTGTTGTTTACCTCATTGTTTCATTATTTATATATATATATATATATATATATATATATATATATATATATATATATATATATATATATATATATATATATATATATATATATATATATATATATATACCAGTTTAAAATAAGATTTTAAAATTGAAAAGGTAAAACCGACAAAATTGTTTCGAGCTGAATGCTCTCCTCGTTAGTTTTATATATATATATATATATTATATATATATATATATATATATATTATATATATATATATTGAGGTGAGACACACACACACACACACACACACACACACACACACACACACACACACACACACACACACACACACACACAGTGAGAGAGAGAGAGGGAGAGAGAGAGAGGGGGAGGAGAGAGAGAGAGAGAGAGAGAGGAGAGAGAAGAGAGAGGAGAGAGAGAGAGGGAGATGAGAGAAATTTTTATTATTAGTCCATTCTGCATGTGCTGTATGAATTTATTAGGCATTCAAGCTGTGGAGGGTCCATTGTTATAAGGTCGCGATTTTTAAGGGGAGTGTTAATCGTTTGATTTTATCCAGTCTGCCTCATGGACTCGTCTTCTCGATTTTTGTCTGCTTGAATTCTTAAAAAACAACCAGCACCAATTCCACTTCAGCAGATGGATTTAATGAATGAGGAAACTTGAGAATTGTTGACTTTTCATGTGTTCATATACAAAAAAAATATTGGTAAACAGGTTGGTTAACAAGATGTCGGTCTGCCTACGTATTAACAATAACAAATTAAGAAATCAACAAAAAATGCTTGTACTTTTAAGCCATAACCTAAAAATCACAGTGATCCCAAAAAACCATAAATAATTGACAAACAAAGGATTAATACAAACCTTTTAAAAAAAAAGCCACCTGTAAGTAATAATAGTCCATACCACCCTATTTTAAAAGCTACCTTGGTAAAACAAAGATAAAATGTCAGATGAGAAAGAATTTAACAGTGCAGCAGCCGAATCCCAAAGAGGCGCTGAAAAAGTGTACAACTACAAATTACATATAACAGATAAAACTTTGAACAGCAATGGGAAAAACAGGAAAAGAAAAATTATAGGATAATCCCCCCATATGATGGAAGAACAAACTAACTTTAGGAAAAGAATTCCTCAGAATCCTGAAAACATAATTCCCAAAAGAACATGTACTATCTAAATATTCAACAAAATAACCGTCATCTTGGTACTCGTGTATGCAAACCTTAAAATATTAATTGATTCTTCCCATAAAACCAAAAACAATACAACAAAGGGGTGATGAAAGGATATTTTGTAATTGCACAAAAAGCCCTCTGAATAATAAATCTCTCTACAACAATATGTGTACCAAGCTACGGTAACAACAGACAGTGATAAAGGAAACATACATGGGGAAATCACGGCACCATTTTAAAAACAACTTTATCATGGAATAATTATAAAAAGGAAACACCATACAACACATTTCTAAAAATGCAACTTGCACTACAAAATTGGTTGATATTTATAAACCCCACCAGATCCTGATCTCTAAAGTAGAAATGATAAACAATTGCAGCATAAATGGAAATCCTTGTCAATGCACCATTCCTTAGCACGTCCCCCCTGAACGCGCCCAAAAAAGGGGGAAAAAACCCTGCAGGCCACGTGCCACACGCGCAGAGCTCACACGCCCACACACCACACTATATACCACCGGTGGCGTGCCCAGATTGTATACCCTGAGGAGAGCATTTTGCTCGAAACACTTTTGAGGTTTTAATTTCCATTAAAAACCCTATTTTAAACTGGTATGTCGCTCCTACTTGGTTGAGACTTTTAACATTCTGATGGCTTTTTAACTCTATTTTATATATATGGAAATCCTTGTCAATGCATTTCCTTAGCAACGTCCCCCTGAACGCGCCAAAAAAAAGGGGAAAAAACCCTGCGGGCCACGTGCCACACGCGCAGAGCTCACACGCCCAACAACACTATATACCACGGTGGCGTGCCCAGATTGTATACCTGAGGAGAGCATTTTGGCTCGAACACTTGTAGGTTTTAATTTTTCCATTTTTCTAATATTTGGATAACAGCAGATTTGTTGTTTACCTCATTGTTTACGTCATCAATTGACGTAAAACTACTCGAAAAGAATAATGACGTTGCGTTTGTTTACAAACGAAGAACTCCGCTGAGGAAGGCTAAGTAGCCGAAATATTTTGGATAACAGCAGATTTGTTGTTTACCTCATTGTTTACGTCATCAATTGACGTAAAACTACTCGAAAAGACATAATGACGTTGCGTTTGTTTCAAACGAAGAACTCCTGCTGAGGAAGGCTAAGTAGCCGAAATATTTTGGATAACAGCAGATTTGTTGTTTACCTCATTGTTTACGTCATCAATTGACGTAAAACTACTCGAAAAGACATAATGACGTTGCGTTTGTTTACAAACGAAGAACTCCTGCTGAGGAAGGCTAAGTAGCCGAAATATTTTGGATAACAGCAGATTTGTTGTTTACCTCATTGTTTACGTCATCAATTGACGTAAAACTACGAAAGACTTCGTGTTGACCGAAAAGGCTAAGTACGAATATTTGGATAACAGGTTTTGTTTACTCATTGTTTACGTCATCAATTGACGTAAAACCTCGAAAGATAATGACTTGCGTTTGTTTACAACGAGAACTCTGCTGAGGAGGCTAAGTAGCCGAAATATTTTGGATAACAGCAGATTTGTTGTTTACCTCATTGTTTACGTCATCAATTGACGTAAAACTACTCGAAAAGACATAATGACGTTGCGTTTGTTTACAAACGAAGAACTCCTGCTGAGGAAGGCTAAGTAGCCGAAATATTTTGGATAACAGCAGATTTGTTGTTTACCTCATTGTTTACGTCATCAATTGACGTAAAACTACTCGAAAAGACATAATGACGTTGCGTTTGTTTACAAACGAAGAACTCCTGCTGAGGAAGGCTAAGTAGCCGAAATATTTTGGATAACAGCAGATTTGTTGTTTACCTCATTGTTTCATTATTTATATATATATATATATATATATATATATATATATATATATATATATATATATATATATTATATATATATATATATATATATATATATATATATATACCAGTTTAAAATAAGATTTTAAAATTGAAAAGGTAAAAACCGACAAATTGTTTCGAGCTGAATGCTCTCCTCTAGTTTTATATATATATATATATATATATATATATATATTATATATATTATATATTATATATATATATATATTGAGGTGAGACACACACACACACACACACACACACACACACACACACACACACACACACACACACACACACACACACACACAGTGAGAGAGGAGAGAGGGAGAGAGGGGAGAGAGGGGGAGAGAGAGAGAGAGAGAGAGAGAGAGAGGAGAGAGAGGAGAGAGAGAGGAGAGAGAGAGAGAGTGAGAGAAATTTTTATTATTAGTCCCATTCTGCATGTGCTGTATGAATTTATTAGGCATTCAAGCATGTGGAGTGGCGTCCATTGTTATAAGGTCGGCGATTTTTTAAGGGGAGTTGTTAATCGTTGTGGATTTTTATCCCCAGTTACTGCCCTCATGGACTCGGTCTTCTCGAGTTCCTCCTTGTGACTTATAAACTCATTTTAGTCTGTCAATTCCTATCTTCGCCTTCACTTAATGATCTCCCTCTGAGTGTGTGTGTGTGTGTGTGTGTGTGTGTGTGTGTGTGTGTGTGTGTGTGTGTGTGTGTGTGTGTGTGTGTGTGTGGATCTCTCTCTCTCTCTCTCTTCTCTCTCTCTCTCTCTCTCTCTCTCTCTCTCTCTCTCTCTCTCTCTCTCTCTCTCTATCTATTTATCTATCTATCTATCTTGTGTGTGTTAGTTAGTTAGTTTCAAATTTAACGTCTATCCACTCTAGGTGATATTAGACGGGGGGAAAAAAAACCTACATCAATGAAAACAGTCAAACAAAACCCTCATGATAAAGTGATAAAGCTAGAAAGCTACAAATGGTTTTGATATGGGAGAGTACAGTGAGAGGTAGGGGACGGATAAGGATGGTCCTTTCGTATATGTTATGTAAATTTAGTAGTAGGTTAATGATTGACTCACTTAAAAGTAACCTCATAAGTATGAGTAAATAAATGTAAGAAACTATAAGTACTTACTTATTGGACTCTTTGATAAAGAAATAAAGAATTCATAGGTTAATGCTGGTGATTCGAAAATATTTGTAATAGTATATGTAGAAAGTATGGGTATAAATTGTTTGATAGTGGCACATGATATAATATGATCAACTGTGATGCTCTGTCACAAACACATGAGGCATTTTTACTAAATTTTGTTGTAAAAGCATCGACTTTCCACTTATACATAAGGGACGATAACTTCCTGCTGATGTGGGAGTGTGTTTTTAAGTTTGCAATACTAAAATCTGCGTAAATAAGCTTTTTGTGAGACTTTCTGAAGTAATTCTGCAAATGGTTCCAAGCAAATGATTCCACTATACTATATTGTTCTTGAACCGTAAGTGGAAAATCTATCCTGAGAGACTCTGAACTACATTTTGCACCTTGTTTTGCAGCTCTGTCTACTTTGTCGTTATAATAAAACGAACAGTGTGACGGTATCCAGCAGAAAGTAATTGCCGTGCCTTGTATAGAGAGAGCATGAATTAAACAGCTAATTTCAATTATCATTTCTGATCTATTCTGCAGTTTTAATGATTTCAGTGCCTGAAGCACAGACTTTGAATCAACACAAAAAAGTACTTGAAATATAGATCGTGGGAAATTTAGAAGATAATTTAACGCCATTAATATTGCAGTAAGTTCCGCAGTAAAAACCGATTTATTTTTCCCCAGTGAAAAACATTTCTCTACTTTTAAATCAGGTATCAAATAAGCAGAGCCCGCATTTTTCTGGATTAATGACCCATCTGTGTTATACTTTTAAATGATTTGGATACTTCTCTTCAATATGAAATTTAGCATTACTTGCCACTATATTTATATTGTCCTTCTTTTTTAAATCAGTGTGGTCAATATCAAAATGGGCCCTTTGAAGTTCCCAGGGTGGTGTAGGGAAGAAAACGGCCTTGCAGATACAGACTTTTCGTCTACAGTAATGCCCGTGGCTTGCCTAAGCTTAGATGTATACGTTGCCAAAGTAATCTGAGAGGATATTGTTTTTGCACGTGTAGGAAAGTCGATATCTGATCTAATTTTAATTTCATTTTTCATATCATTCTTTACTGGAAAGCTTCTTATCACAAATTTCGTGGCAGCCACTTCCCTCTGATCATCAAAGGGTAAAATTTGAGCTTCATTATATGTTCGAAGACAAGATGCATGGGTGGGAAGACCCATTGCAAGTTTAAGCGCTTTGCATTCTATACTTTGAAGCTTCTTTAACAGATATTTTGGTGCACTAAAAAACACTTCTTGCGCATATGTTAATTTTGATCTTATTAGACATTTACATAGATAAATTAGAGTGGACGTGTCTTGTCCCCACCTCTGTGTACTCACAATTTTGAGAAAATTTTAAGTTTTCCTTGCTTTTGTCAGCAAATAATCTATGTGTTGATTCCAAGACATTTTCGATGTGCGGTTAACGCCCAAAAACTTGATTTGTGAAGCATAATTAAGAACTACTCCATTCATTCTGAAAATAGGCATTTTGTGGTGTGTGTGTGTGTGTGTGTGTGTGTGTGTGTGTGTGTGTGTGTGTGTGTGTGTGTGTGTGTGTGTGTGTGTGTGTGTGTGTGTGTGTGTGTGTGTGTGCATGTGTGTTCGTGCGCGTGCATGTGTGTGTGCATGTGAGTGTGCGCGCGTGCGCGAGCTCGCGCGCACGCGCCTGTGTGTGTGTTTGTGTGTGTGTGTGTATGTGGAGGAAGGGGAAGGGAGAGGCCACGTTTTATGTATGCAGGAGGATCTACTCTATTTCTAAGAGTATTCTTCTTGCCTGTGTAGAACTGTCTCTAGCCAGCAGATAAGCAGGATCCGGTTGCGAGCCTTACGAATTATCCGTAGAGTGAAAACACTTGTCAATAGCTGGTCCTGCTGACGTCCCCTAGGAAGAAGAATAAAACCACCAAAACAAAGAAACCGCTTACCTGGGATGGATTACTTGTCATTCCTGCTTACCCTCAAAATCAAGTAACTCAATTTATCTGAAACAGATTTTCATGGGTTTTCTTTTTCCACTCTCGTTTGACAATTACAGGACATTTGGGCCCAGGTTTTATGTCATCTCTAGTTTAGCATAATCTTGCATTATTCTACAATCTTTCTATGCTTCCGGATCGCGTTCAATAAGTTTTTTTTGTTTTGTTTTTCTTTTTTTTTTTAATAAAAATTCGAATTTTGAGGTAGTTGAAATCCTCTCGATTAGATTTTTTAAAATAAGGAAAACATAAAAGACCAGGCTATAAGAATGTGGGCCTTCATAGGCTGTGTCTTTTATATTTCCGTGTTTTGGTTTGAATGACACCTTTAAATTGGACCACTTGATCCAAAATTTGTATTCCCCTTGATTATACTTTGCGTTGGTTTGTTTGTTTGTTTGTTTAGGGGGATGGGTGGGGGTAGGTGGTGGGGGTTAGGGGCACTCTTGTGTACACCGGCGATTGCTACTTGATTCACTCGTTTCTAATTACATGGAATGCCTTCAACAAGCAGACAACTAGGATCTAACGCAAACCTGACTAGTTCTTACAGAGCGAAATGGCTGTTGCTTACTGGTACTGTGATCTAGCCCTTGATGGACAATAGAAGTAGCAGGATTACTTCTCACGCCAGCCTTCCCTTAAACGCAACTCTATCTTTTAAAGTATGTATTTTAGCTGGCACGGATTGTGATGTTTGCTTCACTCTTTATCTGGGAAGAAATGGCATCTGGAAACTAGTTTTATCCTCCCTCTCTCTCTCTCTCTCTCTCTCTCTCTCTCTCTCTCTCTCTCTCTCTCTCTCTCTCTCTCTCTCTCAACGCCGATACGTGGCTACCTGAATGCTCGTGGCAGTGACAGGTCGTTGCGCTCCGCCAGTGACTCTATATAGGACAGGCCTGACCATCCATCGCCTCAGTTGTCGTTCCTGAACTACAATGTAGAACTTTTATATAGCAAATTCAAATATATTGTTTTTGTTAATTATGTGTGTACCGTTGATTTTATGTGTCTGACTGAAACTTTCGTTGATTGTAAATTTGATTTCAGCGGTGTTTTTTTACGGATTATGTTAAGTTTAGCGCCCCAGCAAGAAAGCTATCGAACCAAGGCAGAACTCAGGAGGAGTTCTCTTGCTTGTGAAGAATTGTTACAGTCAATATATGAAAGAACTTATTAAAATAAAAGATGACAGTATTGTTGCTACAAGGGTTGATCAGATATTGTTTATTGTAGATAAAGATATTGTGCTTGTGGCATGTTATGTTGCGCCTGATGGAAGTCCAGTTTATAATAGTAATGAAATAAAAGACGGCATTGTCATTCTAGAGGAAAATCTTAGGCAAAGCATTGAGACAGCTAAAGTGTATGTCATGGTAGCTGGTGATTTGAATGTTTAGAACAGGAAATGAACAACCTGAAGGCAAGATATAATAACATTTTATACCTTTAACATGGAATGTGATGAGGAAGATGAGTCTGTTAGGCGCTGTTCAAAAGATTCAGTTGTCAATAAGTTTGGAGCTTCTCTGATTGAATTTTGTTATATGTATGATCTGCTAATGGTGAATGGGAGCTGCAGAGGATATGTTAATGGCGAGTTTACATATGTGTCATCGCATGGGTGTAGTGTGATTGATTATTTCATTGTGTCGTCAGAACTGTCAAAAAATTGTGACATGTGTGTGGGAGATAGTTTACATTCCTGGCATTTTCCAGCTGAGTTGAAATGGAAGAACGAGAAGAACGTAGAGGGAGAGAACGTGTTGCCCAGAAAACGAGGAAGAAAGAATTGTGTGGTGTGATGAAAACGTGAAGATTTACAAGGATGAAACTGATTCATGTGAGTTTATAGAATGCTTGCAGACAGCGAAAGATATTTTGAAGGATGATATTAATGAATGTGTCGATGTTTTGTCAAGAATTATATGCAGCGCAGCATGTATGATTCGGGTAAGTGGGAAAGTGAAAAGACAAACAAATATGTGGTTTGATAAAAAATGTACTCAAAAGAAAAGAACTGTTAAAGGTCTTCTAAAGATCTGGCGAAGGTCAAAAACGAACTTAAGTGAAACGTAAGGAGCTACATGTCAACGAAAGAAAGATATATCAAATTGAGAAAGGAGAAAAAAGAAAAATATGATGAGATTACGCTTCAAAAATTAAGACAGTCGATTAATGACCCAAAGTTATTTTGGTCAGTCATCAGCTCTGTAAATAGAAAAAGTCTCATTTATAATTAAATTAATTCTTAACAGTGGTATGATCATTTCTATAGAGTCTTTAATGAGGTGGGAGATACATATCAACGCGAAAATATTATGACAGATGAAAACGATAATGTTGAAGAACCTCTGTTCAATGACCCAATTTCCAAAAGTGAAGTTATGAATGGTATCAAACATTTAAAAACTGGAAAAATTGCTGGTATCGATCAAATTATAAGTGAAATGCTGAAACTGGCAAATGCTGCTGTTATTGACTTTTTAGTGGATCTCTTTAACGTCCTCTTTGTGAAAGGAACATTTCCGTAGCCTGGTCAAAATCTTTTATTGTACAAATACAAAAGGGAGACATAAACATCCAGATAACTACATAGGAGTAGCACTGACAAGTGTATAGGAAGATTTATACGCATGTCTTTAACAAAAGGCTTACTAACTGGGTACATTAAAGAGGGAAAAATAATTGAAGAGCAGGCAGGATTCAGAGAGGGCTACAGCACCATTGACCATATATTCACCTTATCCGCATTGGTCCAAAGTATCTGAATAAAAATTCTAAGTTGTATGTTGCATTCGTTGACTTCAAGAAGGCCTTCAATTCGGTGAACAGACATATATTCTGGAATGTGTTGAGAAACAGTGGCGTTAAAGCAAATTGTACAGAGCCATTAGAGGTATATATGATACTGTTCTGGTGTGTGTACGAGACAAGCATGTTTACACATGTTTCTTCAGTTGCCCAAGAGGCGTTAGCAAGGTTGTTTTCTTGGTCCACGGTTGTTTTCGCTTTTTATAAATGAATTAGCTATCAAATTATTTTTTAAAAAAGAGGAAAGCTTGGAATGCAGATGCTCCCAGGAGCTCTTGAAATGTTTTTGATGTGTTTGCTGACGATGTAATCTTCTCTCAGATACTGTTGTTGGCTTTATAAAGTCAGTTGAACATTCTAAAACAGGAAGCTGATGACTTATTTTGAGTGTGAATTTGGATAAAACGAATGTAATGGTTTTTTGCAAGGGAGGACATTTTTTCTTTCATGAAAATGGTGGTATGGAAATATGGAAGTAAAGGTTACAAATTCCTATAAGTATCTTGGAGTTAATTTTTACAACTAAGCTCAGTTTAAATACGGTTTGGACAGAGGCACGTGGAAAAGGGAAGAAGGGGGTCATTGAAATTCTCAAAGCTATGAACAAATTAAGTTCCACTGATTCTTCACTTTTCTGAAAGTTATTTGGCACACAGATCGAGCCTATCCAGACATATGCAGCAGAAATCTGGGGTGCAGCAGAGAATAAGCAGATAGAAACAGTGCACACTTTTGCTATAAAACGTTTCTTAAATATACCCCTTAGCTCCTCTAACATGCTTGCATACGGCGAGGACAGGCAGATACCAACTAAAGCTCTGAACAACTATTAAGAGTGTAAAATATTGGCTAAAGATTATAAAGCTTCCAATGGAAAGATTAAGTAGGCAGGCGTATGAAATGCTGTTGCAGCAACATGAAGAAGTGTGACGTAAACGTAAATTATGACGTCAACTTAAAATGACATAGGAACATGACGAAAATAATAATATAGACGAAGAAGAGAGCAAGAACTATCGGCTGAGGCTTTGGTGTCCAGCCTAATTTATTTTGTTTTAATCAACGTTTTCTCCGTAGTGATACTATGTGGAGAGGCTGACTTTCAAGTCAGTAGTACGTCGAAGTTCATTGTGTATGTGGGATACTTTTGATGACGGTACCAGCGGAATATGTACCAGGAAATTTATTTGTCATAAAAATGTTGTGAATGCTGTATCGCCGAGAGTGACTTAAAACTCCTGCAAGAATATTTATGTGCTCTAATTGTACCACCGCATGTGTGTCGGTGGGCTGAATTTATTGATGTGAACACTGTAATATCAATACACGGAGAAGTTAATATTTGTTTTAGATCAATGGTACGTCGAATCGAAGTTTATTGTGTTCTATGGGACTTTGCTGAAATTGTGTTCTCCGGGGATTCAATATTGATTGCTGTGCCTTGTGAATCTACAGTTTTTCTCAGTGGTTTACTATGCCTTGTGAATCTGCAGTTTTTCAATGGTTTACTGTGCCTTATGAATCTGCGGTCCTTCTTCTGATAGTTCGACGTAATATATTGTGCTTGCTGTGTTGAGACCTGTTTCTTCTTCATCGCTTGTGTTTGTGAACGGCTGTGTTTACCGTGTGGGGACCTTGGTTATCCTTCTCCGTCTTATTTTAGTGCTGTAGACTGTGGCTTGGATACTGTGGAACCGAGTGCGTTGATTGTATATGTAGACATGTGGAGCGCGGCGAGATTGAGTTATATAAAGATACTATATATCCCTGATATATGAGATTAAGTGTTATGATTGTTTTCTTAATTGAGTGCTTTGATTGTTTTTGTATGGCAGTATTGATTTTGTAACAATTCAATTATGGTTCGGGAAGGATATAAAAAAAGAAAATTAACACGTGTGTTGCCGGCTATCCTTTTTTTAGGGTGGGGTTGGGGGGGGAAAATGTCCGCACCAAACTTTGAGAGGGGAGTCAACAAAAAAACACGACCGCCCCACCCGTAAAAAAAGGGAAGGCAAAATTAGGTAGAAATATCAAAAAAGTTTTATTGAGACTTTTCGTATAGTTTGATGGTCGGGATTGGGGGGACTTCCCTTTACTCAGAACAAAAAGATCGTACAAATAAATTTTAATAAGCAAAAGGCATCCATGAAAAAAAAATAAAATATGTTCGGTCATTAAAGTATTTTCCAAGCGGGGAAAAAATTATCTCAGCTTAAAAATAGATAATGAAGTCTTTTTGCCAAATAAAAAAGAGAACTTTGGATTAAAAGGCTAACAGAAGATGGTTTATTGGCGATCAAAAAGGATAATTTTCAAAGTTTGAAGGAAATTTTGAAGACCCCCACTTTATTTTCATTGTCTAGGGGTCAATCGAAATAATATAGTTTGTTTTTTTTACCTTTTTTCGGGGGGAAGACATGATATAGTAGTATTTTTAATACCCGGAGACGAAAAAAAGAAAAAAAACGCTTTCAAGATTTATTGAAAAAAAAATAATACAGGAACAAGTACTGCACCCAAAAAAATTAATACTGAAAAAATACAAGGTAAAAAAAAGGTAATTACAAAGAAAAAAAAAAAAGAACAAAAAGGTTTTGGGTAAAAAAAAGCTACAGTTAAAAAAAAAAAGAAAAGGAGACTAAAAAGACAAAATAACTACGATGGTTTTTTTTTTCCGAGAACGTTTATACTTTAATAACTAAGAGGAGGGGTCGATCGGCATTTATTATGAGATATTTGTTTTGGGGTGAGTGTTGTGGGTGGGGGTGTGTGGGTTGTGGGGTTGGGTGTGTTTTTGTGTTGGGGGGTGGTGTTGTGTGGTTTTCTCGGGTGCTCGGGTGTGGTGGGGGTGGGTGTTGTGGTGTGTGGAGTGTTACCCAGTTTTCAAATTGCTGTGTTAAAGATAGTTAATGGGCCACGTCCCCCGGTGTTTTTGTAAGTCGTGAGTATTTCCTTTTGGGCTGTTAATTTTTTCATAAATTTTTCTGTTGGTTAAAGGCTGGAAAAGCAAAGGCAAAAACTGTTGGGTTTAAAAGGGGTTTTGTCCCTTTTTTCTTCTCTTTTCTCCCCTCCTCTCTCTTTTCCCTTCTCTTTTTAAAATTTTATATATATTTATATATATAATATTATTGTTTGTGTTTTTGGGGGTGTGTGTGTGTTTTTGTGTGTGTCTATATATAGAGAAGACACACAACGCCGCACAACACAACCACCACACAACAAACCACACAACACACACCCCTTTTTATATATATATTATATATATTTATATATATATATATTTATATATTATATCTGAACATTTTAAAACTTTAGAAAATTAAAAAAAGTCCCCCCTTGGGGACAATTTGTTAAAAGCATTGTTAGAAAAGCTTTCATAAAAAGTCTAAAAGGACCGGAGTTATGTGTTGTAAATTTTCCCCCATTGGGAGATTGGCCCCCCCTTTAGATATCATATTTCAAGTACTGGGGGCCCGAGGGCCCAAACCCACGGGGAGAGGGGATCAGCCCCCCCAAACCACAAACACAAGAACCCAGGACAACACTCAAAGCAATATTTATTGCCATTAAACAACACAAGCACAAAAGGGGGGTGGGAACACGGGTAAAAAGAGGACAAGAGAACACGGGAAAAGGGAAGGGAAAGAAAGCGGAACAGAGAATTAATACTAATAGGGTCAAAAAAAAAATAAAAAGGGAAAAAAGTTAACCCCCCGCCCGGGGACCCCCCAAATTCACCTCATTTTTTAAAAGAAAAAAAAATAAAAAATCAAATTGGCAATTGGGGCCTGAATTTTCAGGAAAAAAAAAAAAGAAAGGAAAAAAAAAAAAAAAAAAAAAAAAAAAAACGGAAACAGGGGGGCCTACACTACCACCCCCACGAACCTTAAATACCCATTTTGGCAACCAAGCCAAGTCCAAGATGTCTTGAGGGAAAGTCGGGATTTTCCACCGTCGTGGGGGGGTCACGCCCCCCTCCGGCCGTCCCTCAGCATTCCCCCGCAGAAAGGGGGAGTGGGCCCCGGGTTAAGGAATCACCAACCGGAAACCCCCAAAAACCCCCCCAAACAAGAAAAAACAACCCTAAGGGGGGTCATACATGTGGGGAATACGATTCCAGTTTGGTAGTGTCGGGTAGTGGTCTTTTGGTGGGGGCCAAAGAAAAAAGAGTGCACGAGGGAGATAAGGGGAGGAAGAGCAGATGAAAAATAAAAACAAAAAATGGGGTTCCCCCATAAGAAAGAGAGGCGCCCCTCGAAAATAAAATAGAAAAAGGAAAAAAGGGCTTTATTGGTAAATTGTAAATTTGGGGCCCCAAAACCAATTTAAAGTTAAGAAACCTTTTTTAAATTTCCCGATCAACCCCCCTTAAAATTTTACCCTTTGATTCAACCCAAAAACAACATAGGATGGGAACATTTTAGAAAAAAAATTATGATTAAATTTCAAAGGTGTTTGAGAAAAAGGGGAACTTCCCTTTAAAAAAAAAAAAACCTAAAATTTAAAAAACAAACCCCCGTAGGATTTTGCTATTTTAAATAAAAAATGATTAGCTATAATGAACAAAACCCAAACTGACACAAATTTTATATTAAAGAAAACGAAACATGGGGGGGAAAAAACGATGACGGAAGAGGGGGTGGACGATCCCCCCACCCCCCCCTAATTTTCCCCTCCCCAAACAAGGGGTTTTACCCCGGTCAAAATTTATCTAACAAAAAAGACTTAGGCTCTTGACCAAAAAGCAAATAGTATTGGAAATTACGAAAGTCGAGGCAAAAATTTCATTGAAAACTTATTCTTTTGCTCTTGCGTGACCTTACTCGCCCGGCATATCTCGCACTCACGAGATTCTAGGACATTATAAAATGTTGAAAACAGACGAACCGAAAACTAAACTCCTGAGAGAAATTTAGATAGAAAATTGTACCCCCTTTCGTGGTGAATTAATTGATTTACTTTACTTTAACCTGGAAAAGTACGCAAAATTTGTTTAAGACAAACGTCATCCAAAGTTTAAGGCCGTGTGCTTAGCTCTCTACTGAAGAACATGTTTTCCTGCCCCCTCAGTTTTTCTCAGGAAGAATGCTGTGAACACAAGGTTCGTGCTAAAGCCAAGTGCAACCCAACCTTGCTGATATGAGAAATATTCTGGTGTGTGAATTTCACTTCATCGCTAGGTGTGAACGGGAATTTACCTGTGGGGACTGGTTATGATTTCCCTCGAGCTGTTTTTTCGCAAAGCAGGCTGGACACCGCGAAAAAAGTCAGCTTCGATTGTTAGTGAGAGTGGAGGGCACGAGATCTTGATAAATATCGAGATCGTGTCAATACTTGATATATGAGATTGAACCGTACATGTACTGAGGAGTTTAGAGTGAAATCAATTTATGTAGGGGGCATGTATTGATGAGGTACAATTGAATGAAGTACGGAACAGATACCAAAAAAAATCAAAGTGTTTGTGCCTGGATATAACTAAGGAGGATGTCTACGGGAAAATTACCCCGGCACCAAACTTTTGTGACACAACCCGACGAAAAAAGTCACGACCATAGATAGAAAAGGCTATACAGAAAATGAAATTTAATAAAGAACGTGGAAAGATGCGACCAAGTTCGCGAACATTGGTTACCTTCATCCAAACTATGAAAGTAGCTATCAATTTAATAGGCAAAACTGGATCCATCTTCAAAAAAATAGACTTAGTTGTTTTTCATTTAAATGTTTCGAACTAAAGGAAAACTCATACTCCAGTCCTAAAATGAGCTCTTGAACTTTCGGTAATCTGTGGAGATCTGGATGGATGGGAAAGATGGTTTACGAGAGATGGAATGGATAATTGTGTTAATGCTGGAAGGCCTGAAGTTCCGTGACGAAATTCCTTTTTCAGCGGCCTTCATATGGGAATGATAATAAATGTTGTCCCCTTCCTGTTTCCCGTTGAAGGATGCCATGATATAGTACATTTGACCGGAGGACAACGATGATATCAGGGCGTGCACAGTATTGAAAAACCTCTGGATAGGGACTGAAAGAGGTCACAACAGTCGAACTGAAATAATACAGGTTACCATGAAAGGTGATTACAAAAAAACAGTGAAGAATGCACAAAAGAGCAATGGAAAACCAAGGAAAAAAAAAAAATGAAGCTCACACAGACAAACACAGGACTACTGAAGTTTTTTAGTTGATCAGAACTACTGTAGACGACGAATGTGGGGATCAAGTCCAGCAATAGTTCTCTTAGACTAGGATGCCTAAGTGTGGATGTAGTGGTGTGGTGTGTAATGTAGTTTAGTGATTTCCAGGTGCTAAATTTATGTGTGTTCCGCAAGCAAAAGATACTGAGTTCAATAGGTGTGCAGTATTGGTAAATTCTTTCAAAAGTACAAATCCGTCGAATTGCTATTAAAAGGTTGTCTTTCTTTAAGGGACCAAATAACTGCGCCCGTGCTTACACTCTAAAAAATGTGCGACTGAAGAATATTCCTTCTCGTTGCGGTACGTCCTAAAAATTTTATAAATAGATCCTGTCGGAAAATTAAATAGGGCAATAAAGGCCTAGCTTGCTTGTAACTGACTCACTAACCTACAAAAGCTGGTTACTCTCCCGTTTCCACAACTCGAAAAATTTCATACATATATATATTTACAAAAAGTCAAAATATATGGTCGGAAGGTATAAGTTTTTTAGTGTGCATATTATAGAAGAACAACAACCAAAAAACAAACACAAAGGTCAACAACTCCACCCAAACAGAACAGGTGTAACGGATTTTAACCTAAGGAATAATAACAATGCAAATCTGAAACATATAAAAAGTATTTCCACAGATAAGAAATGTAATTCTAATTTTTTTTTTTTTAAATTGATAAACACGCATTTGTAGAGATTCATAAAGCTAAGAGGGTGAGGAGATTATGTGTCCAACTTCTCCCCCACTAGTCCTCCCCAAAAGGCTTCACACTCTAAAGCCCACCCGCGAACTCCCATTTAACCACACGAGACAGGGATCGGCCCTAGCAAGGTCGCACTAACACAAAACCACCCACTCAACAAATTTTTCACATTGGACCCGACGTCCGAACACAGTGGGAGTGGAGCACACTGGTAGAAAGAGAAAGCACAAAGAACCAGGACATAACGAAAGGACAATAAGAGATCTACAAGACATAACCTAATAGATAGGGGTATAATAATAAGGTAGAAAAAGTAAGTCCAGAGCCGGGAGCAAAGAGAAAATTACAGAGAGATAAATAGATAGGGCAAAAATAAATATATGGAAAACAAAGTAAGTTCACGAACGAATGCCCAAATTACACCAAATTAAAAAGAAAAGAAAAAAAAAAAAAAAAAATGGAGAACAGGGGCCTGACTTTTCCGGAACAGGAAAAAACAAGAAAATAATTTAAAACAACAAAAATCCAATGAGCAGAGGAGTCGGGACTTCCACCACGACATCCGACCACACCTCTCTTGTGCCGGCTCACCCAGTCCAAGCCAAGATGCTGAGGAAAGGTCGGACTACGGTTTGGGAAATCCCAGACCCGGACCACAGAACCCCACACCAGAAAGCCAAGGAGAAGGTGGGGGAGTACCAGGGGAATCAGATCCGAACCAGAGAACCCAAAAGCGAACAACGGGGCCAAAGGGAAGTAACCATGCAGGGGAGATTAGTGGGAGGTAAGAGGGTAGGAATGGGGAAAAGAAAAAAAGGGAGCACGAGAGATAAGAGGGGAAAGCACGAATAAAAATGAAGAAGGAAAAGAGGGTCGTCTTTTAAAAGTAGTCGCACATGAAATAAATACTAAGTCAAGAAAGTTATGCAATGTTAAATTCCCACATGATACAGCCCTAATCAATTATCATTGTTAATCAAACTGTAACATTTGACGAGTCAACTTTTAACATTATGATTAAATTCGACCAAAAAAAAGTAGAAACACTGTAAAAAAATACCTTAAGAAATAAAATCGACAGTGATTGAAAACCACGGGCATTTTGCTTTTTAAATAAATAAAATCAAATATGTATATTAACCACTCATTTTGCTATAAATAAATTATTAGCATAATGAACACACGAAACAAGAATGCGACACAAATATATATGATAGAAGAAGAGGAACTGTGCCACACCAAATACGGGACAAGATGGAACCGGTGTCCACCCCACCCGGTAAATTTACTGCCCAACAAAAACTAGGTTTACCCACCAGTCAAAATTTACTCTGAAAATTACAGAAATAGTCTGCCACTAAAAAGCAAATCGTATTTTACGAAATACGACCGGCCAAATTCTTGAAACTACTTTTTTAGCGGACCATACTAAACCCTGCAATACGCACAACGAGATTACAGAAAACAAAACTTTAGCACTAAAAGAAAATGACCCACCTTAGAACTTTTAGAAGATTTAATTACATAACCGTAAATACCCAAGAAGCTATAAGTAATAAACTTACATTAACCGAGGATGTGCAAAAAGCCTGATGCAGGGACTAAACTCACTGACCAACAGGCTGTCAACTACCGGTCAACCTCTGCTCACTGAAGAACAGCGTCAACCACGGGCCCCAACTGGCAGGAAAAGAGGTCAGGGGCCAACCCACCTTTACAGAAAGCTCCCAATCCAACCACAAAACTCCATGCCATCAATAAAGGGATACAACCAGGATAGGTGACATTTCAATAAATCAAACACAAAAGCGACCTCAAACAAGGGAGGAAAGGTGAGTTGACTCGACTCGACGACTTTCGAAAAGGAAGACCCCCGCGACAAAAACGTCAGCCTCGATTCTAGGGTGAGTAGACACGAGAATCTCGAGAAAAAATGAGGCATGCGTGTCAGACCTGACACAGCGAGGCCTCGCGGAAACCCGTGGACAGTTACAGGTAGGAGGGAGGATGATGAAAACAGATTATATAGAGGGGGAAGGAGGAGGAAAGGCTACACTGGAAACGAAATAACGAAAACAGGATCCAAAACATATTGCTAGGGTTTCTGTCGTCGGATGGGAAATAAAAACGAACAGGAAGATCTCCCCACTGAATATTACCCCTGGACAAAAACCTGTTCGTGACACATACTGAATTTACCTTCATTGTAAAAATATTTAACAATAATATAATATACATATAAATATAATATATATAATATATAATAGTAACTAGAGGATAAAGATGCGACTCCAAGTGACCATATGGTTACAAATTACAGAAGACGTGAGGCTACAATGACGAATAGTCAATTGAATATCAAAGCTTCTTAATCTCTTACATTGAATTCGGGAAAACTTCATGGAACTAAAGGCTTCAACTTGGTTTTTTGAAACTCAACGATAAACGGGTTCTGTGGAGATCTGGAGGGGATGGGGAGTTCTAGTGCAAACCCGAGAGGATGGCAGAACAGCTCGGGTATGCAGGGGGGGCCTGTGTTCCGTGTAGTGCAGAACCCTTGGCAGCGGCCTTCACCGAAAAGGGGGATCCCTAAAACGGGGACCCCCTCCCCCCCACCCGTTTTAAGGGTGTCGCTGTGCCTCCCGCCCAAGCTTGACCCTGGCCACGATGGGCGTCGAGGGCGGGGACACGGAGGTGACGAGCCTCCTGGTGGCTGCCTGAAAAGGGGGACAACGTGAGCCGTGGGGAAAAAATAAGGTTCCTGTATGTGCAACAATACAAAACCCAGCTTTGGGGAAATGTCACTATTAAGTGACCAAATTAGAAACCAAGAGGAAATATCATGCAATGTCCCCAAAAAGGAAACACAAGGGTGTGAAAGATCACACGATGTGATCAAAAAACAAACTGCTATGGGACGGGCAATGTGGGGTATCAATCCAAAAAAGTTCTTTACGCTCCCAAGAATTTTCCCCTAAGTCTCAGAAGATAGTCACGGGTGGTTTTTCCAAAATAAAGTTGAGTATCAACCCCCGTACCCAAAAAACATTAAGTAAGTTTCCCAAAGGGAAATATACTGAAGTTCAATAACGAGCCAAACGTATGGAAATTCTTTTCCCAAAAAAAAGTAGCAAATCCGTCTAAGTCAGCCTATCTAACAAAGGTTGTCTTTTTTTAAGGAACCAAAATAACCCGACGGCTCCTGCTTAACTTAAAAAAAGTGTTTACTGAAACAGGACAACTCACCGTTGGAGAAAAGACTCCTCAAGATTATGAAAAGACGAAATCCTGTCCGATATCCAATTCACGTCGGTCAGTCAAGGCCTATCTTCTTTGGTGACCGACTCCTAACCCAAAAGCTGGTTAAACACGCCGTTTTCACAAAACGGGAAAAAGTTTCAAACGACAAAAGGGTTACAAAAAGTCGCCACAAATAGCAACTCCCCCGGAAAAAAACAATAGTATTCACGGTCCCCAAAAAAAAAACAAGGAACAAAAAAACAAAAAAAAACAACCGAAAAGGGCATGTAAATTCTTCCACCTAAAGAGGAACAGGGTTTTTAACGGTTTTAAACGCCAAAAGGGGGAAAAAAAAACAATCGCAAAAAACCTGCAAAACACAAAAAAACGCAAGTTTTCCTGCAAAATAAATGGTTATTTTTTTATTTTTTTTTTTTTTTAAATTGACACAACACGGGGGGAGAGAGCGGGTTGCAATAAGGAGTAAGAGGGGTGAGGGACACTGACCCCCCTCCTCTCCCCCCCCTTTCCTCCCCAAAAGGGCTTCCTTCACTCTAAGCCTACCCGCCAAACCCCCCACTAAACACAATTACAAACGAGCAAAGGGGTCCCGCGCCGTAGCAAAGGGGGCGATACCCACCCCCAAAAAACCACTCTCCCCGGCATCTCCCCCAAAAATTTTAAGTATGGGGGTCCGACGGTCCCAAACCACAGGGGGAGTGGAGTCAGGCACCCCCTCCCACTCACCACAAGCACAAGAACCAGGACTACACTCAAGACAATATTTATTGCCATTCAACACACTCACCCCTGCACCACAAGTGGGGTGGGGGAAACTGGTGAAGAGAGGGACAGAGAGAACCAGGAGAAGGGGAAAGAAGAGCGAGTAAGAGAGTTAAATCTAGATAGGGGTCAAAAAAATTTAAAAAAGGAAAAAATTAAGTCCCCCCTCCCCGGGATGCCCAAAAATTTCACCTCTATTTTCCCCAGAAAGAAAAAAAGAAATAGAGACATCTAAAAAATTGGTACATTAAGGGCCTGAATTTTCGGGAAAGAAAAAAAAAAAAAAAGGGAAAAAAAAAAAAAAAAAAAAAAAAAAAAAAACGCAGAGGGACAGAGGGGCCCCGGACCCCTACCCTCACCAGGCATTCCCACCGTACATCATCTTGTGTCAACCCCAAATCCAAGTCCAATGGTGTCTTTATGGAAGTCGGGGGCTTCCGCCGTCAGTGGGAGGTCACAGCCCCCTCCTGCCCTGCCTCAGCAGCTCTCCCCGACCCAGCCCAAAGGGGAGGTGGCCCGGGAGTTCAGAGGAATCAGCCAGCCCGAACCACCCGAGAAACCCCCCAAAAAAGCAAACAAAAACAAGCCTGGCTGGGGTCAGACCATGTGGGATACGTTCCCCCGTTTGGGTGTAGAGGGTAGGGGGTCAGTTGGTCGGGGCCAAAGAAAAGAAGAGTGCACGAGGGAGTAAGAGGAGGAAAAACAGCAGATAGAAGAATGAAAAAAGGAAAAAGAGGTCCCTCAAAAAGAAAGAGTAGGCGTCCATTTGAAAATAAAAATTCTGGAATGGAAAAGAGGGTTGATTTTGGGCAAATCAGTCACCAAAGATAAGGCCCCAATCTAAATTTAAATGTTAATGCAAAATGTTAATTTGCCCGAGTTTAAAAACCTTCCTTAACTTTTCCCTTGATTTCAAAACCAAAACTACATAGGTAGTTGGAAATTTTTGAAAGAAATTTGAAATTGAATCGAAAGGGGATTGAGAAACCATGGCGACTTCCCTTTTAAAAAAAAAAACCCAATTTTCAAAACATACCCCTAGGCATTTGTATTTTAAAAAAAAGAATTATGTTTGAACACTCACCCGCAAACGCAAAAAATTTTATGCTTTTTAAAGAAGAACGAAAACATGGGGAGGAGAAACGATGCTGGAGAGAGGGGGCGGTGTCCCACCCACCCCCGGTAAAATTTTTCCCTCAACCAAAACACGCGGTTCACCTCACGAGTCAAAATTTACTCTCCAACAAAAAAAGACTTGGCTCTTAGCCTCCCCCAAAAGCAAATATTTGGAAAATTTCGAAAGTACGCGGCCATTAAATTTCTTGCAAACTTATTTTTTTGCTTATGCGTGAGCCATACTCGCGGCATTCTCGCCTCACGAGTTTTTAGCAGGACAAAATAAAAAACCCCGCACAAGAAGAGCGAAAACCAGCAAAAAAAACGCAAAACTTTTAGAGGAAACTAAAGATGAAAGAATATGACCTCAAACCCTTGATTTGAAAAAATGATTTACTTTACATTAACCGTGGGAAAATACGCAAAGAAGCCTATTCAGGAAAAAACGTTCCTTCCAACAGGCTTGTGAAAAACTAGCGTGTGCTACGCTTGCTATGAGAACCCGCGTCTCCCCACGGCCTCCCCAAATCTCCGCGAGGAAAAAAATGGTGGAGACCAGCCCCCCCTGGTTGCAGGAAAAGAGTCCCAAGTGCCAAAACCACAAAACCCCTATCCCAAAACAAAAAGGATACACCCCGGGGGTGAGGTGAAATTTAACGAAAAATCAAACACAAAAAGTAAACCCAAAAAAAACGTACCGGGAGAAAGATTTCACCGAGGGACTTTCGCAAGTCCCAAAGGGAACGCCCCGCGAAAAAAACGTCAGCCCGATTCTGGGGTGAGGACACGAAATCTCGAGAAAAATGGGCATCGGTCAAACCTGACACAGCGGGGCCTGGGGAACCCCCTACTTTACGGTAGGGGGGAGGATGATAAAAAAGATTATATAAGGGGGGGAAGGAAAGGGGGAAAGGCTCAGGGAAAACAAAAATAACGAAAAAGGATCCAAAACATATTGCTGGGGTTTTGTCGTCATGGGAAAAAAAAAACGAACAGGAAAGATTCCCCCCCTGAATTTTCCCCCTGGACAAAAACCTTTTTCGTGACACTATAAATTTTTACCTTCATTTAAAAATATTTTTAAAAATTTAATATATATAAAATTAAAATTTTATAATATATATTATATATATATATATATATATATATTATACAAAAAACTAATAAATTCCGGGATAAGTCCGGCAGATTCCAAAAAATTACGAAGATTGGGGCAATGACGCAAAAAATTTTAAATTTTAAAAAAAAAGTTTCTCTTATGTTTTAGTTTGAAAATGGGGGAGGATAAGCTTCATGTATTAAATGACTTCAGTTGGTTTTTTTTTGAAAACTCAACATACAACGGTATTGACCACCCTTTTTCGGGGAAGCATTTTTTTTAAAACCAAAAGGGGAGACTAAATTCCCATTTCCCCGGTCACTGGGAAAAACAATCGGTTTCAAAATATCGTTCTGCCCGGGGAGTTAGGGTTTTATGAGTTTCCCCCCCATGGAGTTGCCCCCCTTTGAGATTTAAAATTGCTAACCCTTTGAGAAGCATTTATTTATTTTCCCCATTCCAACTAAGCACATACTGTTAGTTGGGCAGAATTATTCCCCCTCGAAATAATGTTTATCCCCCCCTATTTTTTCAACTAAGCAAAAGAGCAAGCTTTTTTATAATTGAATTTTTTTTTAAAATATAGTGTGGTGTGTTGTGTGTGGTGGTGTGTGTGTGTGTTGTGTGAAATTAATATATAAAAATTTTAAAATATATATTTATATATAAAATTAATATAATAACATTGGAAGAACAGAAACAGACAAAAATATATTATATATATTTTAAAATATATATTATTAAAATTTTAAATATATATATTTATATAAAAAAATATATATATTTTTGTGGGGTGGAAGGGAAGGGGAAAGTGTGTTTTTGGGAAGGGGAAAAATGAAAAGGGGTTGGGGGGGGGAAAGGGGATTTTCCCCGACTTTAACCACAAGGAGGCAAATTCGAACCCCGTTGGGCCCAGGAAAAAGTAGAAAAATCTGACAAAAGCATCTAGGGGAACATAATCTATGTGCCCCCCCCCCCCCCCCTTCAAACCCCCCAGAGGCATGGAGAGGTTAAACCTTAGCTGGAAACAATGGGGGGGGGGGGGGTGAGGGGGTGGCTTTTAGACATCTGCGGGAACTCAGCTAGCGTTTTTTCCTCCTTTAATTTTCATTTTGTGTGATCACGGGAGTTATATTATACTAGTACAAAACAACAAACATACGCCTTTATGTAAATATTCATGGTCCAAAAAGACAGCTCGGTTTGTGTTATTCCATGGTTCCCATACTGTGAAGTCCGCTCCACTCACCAAGACAGTCTGTGACAGTCTCTTGTTGTCGTTGTCGTTGATTTTTTGATTTTTTTTTGTCCTGATATTACCTTTGATTTACTTTCACACTAGTGTAAAGCTTGCCAGTTTGCATTGAATTTTAAAACTTGAATACTGAGGGACACAATCGTCACGGACACAAAACTGATTATCTGTATGTTTTTTTTTGTTTTTTTTTTTTGGGGGGATAATTTCCATATGGTTGACAGTACTAGTGTTCGCGTGGCAAGCGGCTTAAAGGGCCCAAACACCACAGTTTAGAACCTTTTTTTCATGGAACACAAATATCATAAATACAATAAGTTTCCAAACTTTAACAGGACTGGACCACCCCCACACGATTTGAACCCTCCTGCAACTCACAGAACCAATGTTAGTGTTTTGACACCGCAGCACACAGAAGACAGGCCTAACACCAGTAGTGCTACAACACAGAACGAGTCCATGCGAATTACTGGCTTGGCGGACTGTCTGAAAAACCAGCCGTGAAAGAATTTACCGTTGAAGGCTATACCGGTCATCTCTATACTCAAAGTCGAACTGGAAATTACACCTGGAGTGCAATTTTGGACTCAATGTGCAATCTTACCAAATTGTACGTTTTCAAATGAACGACTGCCTTTATGATGTCATTTTGTTCACGTATACAGAGTATGTGGGCGGAATCAGAAGACCTTTTGGCCAGTCGTTGTGCAGAACTTACCAAAAGTTCCCTGTCCGATTCAGCATGACAGGTACTGTCCAGGTCAGAGTGTTTCAGAGGTCTGACCGTGTATTAAGACATACAAATGTGTCCGTGTCCGTGTCTCTGTTTTTTTCTGCTGTGCACCAGTCTGAGAGGCAGCATCTGGAGCTGAAACGCATTTTTCTATCTTCGTCGACTGGTGAGATTTTTCTTTTTTTCCAATTCGACTGACTTCACCATGTTGTGTAAAGAATTCATTTTGAGTTGAAGTACTCATGTTTCTGGTGTGTAGAGATTCTCTCTCTCTCTCTCTCTCTCTCTCTCTTCTCTCTCTCTCTCTCTCTCTCTCTCTCTCTCTCTCTCTCTCTCTCTCAGTCAGTCCATGATGTATACAATGCCCTGATCCGTCTAAAAGAAACATGTGCTCGTGGTTTAGATGGTATTGATGGCAAAATCCGAAAACTTGCAGCTCCAGTTATTTCTGCTACACTGACCTACATCTTCAATTTATGGATGTCTAAAAACCAATTTCCTAAATCTCTCAAATTGCTAGGGTAAGACCTATCTATAAATCAGGTGACACCTCGGATCCTTGTAATTACAGACCAATTTCGATCCTGTCTGTGGTATAAAACATTTAGATAATCATTTAAGAAGATGCATTCTTAACCATTTGACAAATATAATTATTTCACCCTAATCAGTCTGGTTTCAGGAAACATCACTCTGCCACACAGCACTGACCAACCTAGTAGACAAATGGCTCACAAATATCAATGAAAACAAGGTGACGGTGTCCTTTTTATTGACTTTGCAAAGCTTTTGATGTAATTGACCACACACTGCTTCTAAAAACGTTAAAATTGTACCATTCATCCAGTAATGCTCTAGAACTCATCTCTTCGTTTTTAAGCGACAGAAAACAAATTGTCTCAATTCATGAACGCCAATCTTCTATTTTGCCTCTCAAACATGGTGTTCCTCAAGGCTCCACCCTAAGACCCATTACTTTTCTCAATATATATTAATGATCTCCCCCTGTTTCTCCCAGTGCTTTGTGATATGTTCGCCGATGACACTACTGTTCATGCGTGTGATCGCAAAGCAGAACAAGTATCTCTGTTATTACAGCAGAGTATTAACCATCTAACGAATAGTCTGAATTAAACCATATGTGTCTAAACCATGTCAAAACCAAACGTATGATCATAACCACAAGACAAAAACGTCAAAACCTTTCTTATACGAGCGCACCCCTTTCTATCAATGGTATAACTATCGAAGAAACAGTCTGTCATAAAGTCTTAGGAATAGTTATAGACAATAATCTGTCATGGTCAAAACATGTACGGTCTTTATGCAAAACAGTTTCGAAAAAGATATACCAGCTGTCCAAGATAAAGCATTTCTTAGACTGCCATTCACGTAAAATATTTTTTCACGCTTATATTGAATCCCATATAAATTATGCATCAACAATTTGGGATTCAGCTAGTAATCATATACTCAAACCTTTGTTTAGTCTTTATAGACGTTCCCTGAAATCAGTTTTGTTAAAATCGGTTACGTTATCGTACTCTGACTATACAGATCTGGATATTTACCATTAAACTTGAAGCTTAAATTCAATAAAGTTTTTTTCCTGTTTAAGATTCTTTCGGGTCGTGCTCCCACTTCAATTACAGAGAAATTTAGATTTAATGAAAATCGCCATTTTCATAAAATTGTAATACCCTGTCCAAGAATAGATATGTTTAAAACCAGTCTTTACTACTCCGGCGGCTTCTTGTGAAACTGCATTTCACCCTCTCTTGATTTCATGCCAGCATATATAGCTTTAAAAGGACACTTCATACCCAACTAATGACTGAATTTCCAATTCATGCTCTTAAGCCACCCCTCTCTCTCTCTCTCTCTCTCTCTCTCTCTCTCTCTCTCTCTCTCTCTCCTGTCTGTCTGTCTGTCTCTCTCTCTCTCTCTCTCTCTCTCTCTCTCTCTCTCTCTCTCTCTCTCTCTCTTTCTGTATGGTCTCTCTCATCTGGTGTTCCAAAGGTGCTGCTTGTCAAGTGTAAATTTTTGTCTTTGCCTACAGGATGGGTGTCTGTTCAATGATTGTATTTCTTTTTTTCAGAAATGTTATAATTTTATTGTTGTGATAATGTTTATTGTATATATTTATCTATCTTCCAATAATAATTTTTTTTCGTGAACTATATATATATGACCCCTCCCCTCCCACCCCAACCTGTTTCTCTCTCTCTCTCCCTCTCTCTTCCAGGCATTGATTGTGTTCTGTTCTTTTGTGTTAAGCATTTCTTCTTTCTATATATAGCGTTTATGTATGTTTACTTCTATTCTAGATTAGTTTTGCTGATGTGTTATTGCATTTTCTATATATTTCCCTTCATTGAGGGCCGATGTAAAAAAGCCATTTTGTGCTTATTCCGCTTTTTCACTCATTAAAAAAGATTCGTTCGTTCGTTCTCTCTCTCTCTCTCTCTCTCTCTCTCTCTCCTCTCTCTCTCTCTCTCTCTCTAGGATGGCCCAAGTTTGTGTGCCTGTAATTATTTTCCTTCAAACAAATAGAAATAGGCTAAAAATCCATCACAAAGATGCACAGCGTAGTTTCGAAAGACCTGTAAAATGATTGAAATCTGCCCATTCTTAATTGAGTGCTGAACAATTAAATAGTGGGGGAAAACAAGTGCGGTTAACAATTCTTCAGTCGTTATAGTAAATGACTTGGCAAAGAATTTAAACTTCAAACCAAAAAAAAATAAGTAATTGAGATGTAAGAATATAAGGGGGAATATATTATAACTATAGAAGCCCTTCACTAGACTGCCTGAGGAACCATCGTAATCCCTCTCAGATGCATATTTATTTGTATTGCCTGCTCCTAGGCCATTTTGTCCGCTGGATCGGACTCTTCAGGAGACACGGCTGATTGTGTCGTGCTCTGGTGTCAAATAGAGACACGCCACAGTCCATAATTCTGTGGTGTTCTCACCACCAAGGGTTCAAAAAGAATCAAACAGCACCCCCAAAGCAGCCAGTGAAGGTAGTAAAATTGGAACAAAACAAAGGTGTGGAGGGAAAAAAGTTGCTGAAAACTAAAAGCAATTCAAACCATTAAAATGTTAGGGACATCTTTGAGCCTATGCTTGTGGATCCATCCTGTTCAAGGGAGTCAAAAGATATCGGATCATCTGAGTGTAGCCTTGTTCGATCCCAACATTGTGAGTGGCTAAGAACGTACAGAAACAACCATTACCTTGGATCTCCTAAAGATGCAATCTACCACTAAAACCTAACAATAGATTGCTGAACAATTAAACAGTGGGGGAAAAAAGTGCAGGTTAACAATTCTTCAGTCTTATAGTAATGATTGCAAAGATGTAAACTTTAAAACAAAAAAAAGTAATTAATGAAATGAAAAATAAGGGGAATATATTATAACTATAAGAAGCCCTTCACAGCTGCCTGAGGGAACCATTGTAATCCCTCTCAGAGGCACATTTATTTGTATTGCCTGCTCCTAGCCTTCGTTCCACTGGATCGGACTCATCAGGGAGACCGGCTGATTGTGTCTGTGCTCTTGGTGTCAAATAGAGACACGCCACAGTCCATAATTCTGTGGTGTTCTCACCACCAAGGGTTCAAAAAAAGAATCCAACAGCGCCCCCAAAGCAGCCAGTGAAGGGTAGTAAAATTGGAACAAAACAAAGGTGTGTGGAGAGGAAAAAAGTTGCTGAAAAACTAAAAGCATTATTCAAACAGTATAAAATGTAGGGGACAATCTTTGAGCCTATACTTGAGGATCCATCCAAGGATGCAAGGGAAATCAAAAGATATGGAACAGGCTGAGTGGTCAGCTCTGCTGTTCAATAACCCAAGCATTGTGAGTGGCTAAGAATGTACAGAACAAACTTTACTTGGATCTCCTAAGAGATGCAATCTCCCACTGATTGACCAAAGATAGATTGCAGAACAATTAAATAGTGGGGGAAAACAAGAGCAGGTTAACAATTCTTCAGTCGTTATAGTAATGACTTGGCAAAATTTAAACTTAAAAAAAAAAAGTAATTGAAGATGAAGAAAATAAGCGGGGAATATATTATAACTATAAGAAGCTCATTCTTAATTGATCTTAGACATTTTTATTAGTAGTGAAGAATGTGCCATGGGTAACTAGAAAGTCCTGATATCAGAAATAAAAAAGAACCCTGTTGCTTTTAAATTTGCTGCTACCACTGTCAATCTTTCGCGGATGACCTTCATTATCTCTTATGTCTCAAGGCTGACGAACGTTAACGATACTAATAATTCGACTAATTGCTCTACATCTCCTGTCTCAAAATGAACTTGATTAAAACAAAACAAAAACAAAACGAAACAAAACAAAATTATTCATTGCACCTCCATGCATCGCAAAATAAACCATACCCGTTGGAATCTGTCATCAAGTAAATAAAGTGTCAAAACTGTTTTTCAGGAAAACCCAAAATACCAGCTATTTGTGAGCCCTGTCTCTTTTCTCTTAATAAAAAAAATAAATAAAACAAATTAAAAAAATAGGGCGGTGCATTTCATCTTGGACAATCATGGATCAAAAGTATCTCGGGTTAGGCTTGGAAACTCTCCCGTAGCGTGTCACCACGGCAGATACCGATTTTGAACTGAGGTCGGGTGCTGGCATGGACGCAGGGCGGGTTGTTACTGAAGGGGGGGTTTGATGGTATCGGGCGTGGGAGGGAGAGGGCTAGGCTTGGCTTCGGCTGTAGGGCCAGATGTCTGGGAGGTAGGTGGGACAGGGTGGAGGAAGCTCCATTAGGGGTAGGCAAGCAGCCTGAGGGGTCGGGGATGGAACTGCCCTGGGAAAGAGGAATAGTTGGAACCCCTACATCAAACTCTGCGGGCTGTAGTCTGGTGCATTCCACTGAGGTCTTGGCTCAGTCAGGTGCTGCCTGTTGGGGGCGTAGTCCGCTCCCCAGATGTGACTGTATATGACCTGGATACACGTCGTGATTTGACAATACCTGGGTTTTTTTGAAACCCTTTGCCCATTTTTGCAAGCGTACCACTTCCTTAGGTCTCAGTGGTCTTTGTTCTCTGGCGTTTTTTTTTTGCGATAGATCTTCTGCTGCTGTCGTGCCATTTTGAGACGCGTTTGAACTCGAATAGTGCTTTAAGGGCTTGTGCTTCAACAAATTCTTGATGTCGGGGGGGTAGGCGCGTACGTCTGGACAGAGGCGTTGCGCTGGTGATCCCATCGATCTCTTGGCATGTTTCTCAGTGAGTGACCCAGCATGATGTCAGAGCCATCTCTGTTTGATTTCTCCAGAAGTTGCTTGGCCTGTTTTTAAAAGCATTTCAGGGAGGCCATTGACTTTGGGGGAGTAGGGGCTGCTCGTAATGTGTGCAAAGATCATTCTTTTGAGAACTGTTCAAACTGACGACTTACACATTGTCTACCATTGCCAGTAAATTCTCAGGTATGCCATGTGTGGGGAAATCGATGCGCATCTCCCTGATCTCTGTGCGGATGATGTGTCCGGGAGCAAACCATTTCAAACCATCCAGAATAAAAGCCTACCGTGACTAGGTACTGGCCGCTTTCCCAGTCAAAAATGTCAGCTGCTATAGTGGACCAGGGAAGCTCTGGAACAGGGTGGCTGATGAAGGGTTGTTTCTGGAGAGGAGCTTTTCAGCTATTGCAAGCTGAACACTGGGAGACATTACCCATGTCTTGCCACATCTTAGGCCAATCCACCATTTCGCAAGCGAGCTGTCTGGTGCGCTCAATCCCTATGTGGTCTTTGTGTGGGACAGCTATGTATGTCTGTCTCAGGGCTGCAGGTACGACCGCTCTTTGTCCTTTCAGAAAGACGTCATTATTAATTATCAGCTTGTCTTGAAACGGGAAGTACGGTTTTAAATCTGGAGGAAAGTTTTGTTCACGTTCAGGGCCATCCTCCCTTGATGTAATTCGCCAATCTTTGCGGGAAACGTCAGCCAGTGTCTCCTGCTGAAGTTCCCTCATCCTTGCAGCTGAAATGGAGAGCAGTGATGACATCATACTTGAACTCTGCTTCTTCTGGTGCTTCTTCTGGGTATGCTCTGGAAAGTGTATCAGCAAGGTAGAGCTTCTTCCCTTTCTTGTACACAAATTGCAGGTTGTATTTCTGTAGCTGCAGAAGCATTCTTTGTAGGCGCGCTGGCGCAGCATGAATAGTCTGTTTCACAATGCTGAGCAGAGGCTTATGGTCAGTCTCTATGGTCACCTGCCGACCATAAACGAAGTCATGAAACTTGTGGCATGCAAACACAGCAGCTAAGAGCTCCTTTTCTATTTGTGCATATCTTGTCTCCACATCTGACAAGGCTTACGAAGCAAACACCACTGGTGCCTCTTTCTGGAGGCATGCTGCACCCAGTCCACTCTTGGAGGCATCTACTGACAGTACCACAGGCATTGCAGGGTAAACAATTTCAACACTGGAGGTTTGCAAGTTCCTCCTTTAAGTGATCAAAATAATAATAATAATAATAATAATGAATACTTATATAGCGCCTATTCTCGGCTAGAGACCAAGCTCTAAGCGCTTTAACGATCAACACTCGTTTACACAACGGGCTGCCTACCTGGGTAGTGCCGACTGAAGAGCTGCCAGCCAGCTTGTTGATGACTTTCAGTGCAGTCCCACTTCACGTCATTGTGCAGTAGTTCACGTAGAACAGCTGTCTTTTCATTGTAGTTCTTGAAAAATGTGCTTAGGTAGTCATCGTACCTAGACAATGCAGCAGTGCGGTCTAATCCTCAGGTGGTTGGCATTTTGCGAACAGCATCTGTTTTCTCTGGGTCTGGCTGTAAGCCTTCCTCTGTGAACTTGTGTCCGACATAGGTGATGCTTGTGACTCTGAACTTACATTTGTCTAGGTTCAGCTGGAGTCCAACTTCGCGTGCTCTTCAAGTATTTTCTTGAGGTTACGTCATGTTCCTCTTTGGCTGCACCTAAAATCAGAATGTCATCCACAATGATTGTACATGGTTAGCCCTCAAACAGTCTTTCCACTGTTTACTGGAAAACTTCCGAGGTTGTATTTATGCCAAAGGGCATGCGGAGAAACTGTATCTGCTGAGTGGGGTACTGCAAGGAGGACTTCTTATCCAGCTTGATCTGCCAGAATCCGGCTTTACATCGAGAGTCGAGAAAAAATTTGCGTTCCCGATCCTAGAGGCCACGTCATCAGCCATGCGCACTTGGTAGTGCTGACGAGGCAGAGCTTTATTGAGATCCCTGGGTCTAACAAGTTCTGACATCCCCGTTCTTTTTTCTGGCAGCGACCATTTCGCCGCCCGGAAATACAACTGTCGTAACTCGAAGTTTTCCATTTTTGAGATTTTTGGTATGCTGCATGAGGGGGCCAAGGCGCATCACTTGTCAAACTCTTGACCCCATTGTTCTAAAAACAGACATGCTGCAATCAAAATGTTTCTGCAGTAACTCAGCTGGCAGTAGATATCGCGGGAATAGAACTGCCGCAAGTTCAGTTACCTCAAATGTATCGCTGATTTGTCAGATAAACTGGAAATACAAGTGTCGTATGTCAACTTACGGTGTTTGTATTGAAGGTAATGAGTGTTTTGGTTTTTCTCAACAAAGGTAACTTCACTTACATCTCTATTGTTTTGAACTTGTAACCAGAAAAGTTCTCATGGGATATATTTTCTTTCCTCATACGACTAGTGTATTCCAGATAACTTTCTATTTTCAATGCGTATCCACTTTATGTACCATATGAGTTTGTGCCTGCTTTCATTTTGCGCCACAAACCGCGACTGAAGCAGCAAATCTCCAAACATGTAAGTAAATAAACCTTTAAATGTCAATATTATAGCCATCAGAGTAAAAAATAACTTAGATCATGCTCCTCTACTAGTAATATAAAAACCAGTAGCAATTTACACAATGTTAAATTCTGTAAGTGGCTGGCATTTTAGAATCGATGGTATTTCAAGTCAATGTTAAACACTGACTCACAAGGCCATTTTACTACAGGGCTTTACAAAGAGCAACAGCAAGGCAGAGATCGATTCTCTCATCTCTTATTGATGCTTGTAACAGTTTTCAAAAGTTCAATTTTCCTTGAGCTTTGAAAGTTTTTGTACTCTCAGTTTTTACAAAAAACGAGTGTACGTTGGAATCGGAACGAGGTCGAGTCTGTGTGTGTGTGTGTGTGTGTGGTGTGTGTGTGTGTGTGTGTGTGTGTGTGTGTGTGGTGTGTGTGTGTCTGTCTGTCTGTGCCCATCTCCCCAGCCTAAACTACTGGGCGTAGAGCGCTGAAACTTCACACATTGCCTACAAAGTTCTTCGCGATAATGCTCGACATTTTAGTTTTTTGATGACGTCATCACCAATATGGCGGACTAGCGCATAATTATACACTTTTGCTTTCGTGGGAGCTGGAGGCTGAACTACTGTACCGATTTGTCTGAAATTTGGAACATACTTTACAATTACAATGGCCATTGTATCTGAGAAATTGTATTATGATGATGTCACAACAAGATCGCGGACAACACCTTTGCATTATGTTTTGCGGAGGAGCTGGAAGCTGAACTACTCTAACGATATCTTCGCAATTTGGTATACTACTTACTTGTTGTCTTAGAATTATACCTGCCAAATTTATTAAGATGACGTCATAAACAAAATGGCAGGCTATAAAAATATTCTCCCTGTGATGCAAAAAAGCAAAAATTCCCAGAAGGTCTGAAGCACTGTTGTTCAAATTTGACATACTGCTTACTTATGGCCTATTGATCATTCTACATACACGATTTCTGTGTTGACGTCATCAACAACATGGCGGTCATACACCTCATCGAACTGAGAGTACATTTATATGGCTTGCCATCTTGTTTCTTGTCTTTGTTTTTCAGAGTTTGCCATGGGAATTCACGTCCGTGGAAGTTGTCACCAAGGGGATAGCAGGTTCGAGGGTCGGGGAAGGCAGTGTACGGCCATGGTAATGCAAGCACTGGCACATCACTGTGTCAAGGATGTGTCTCTGTGGACCACGCATGATCTTGACTTCATACTGCGTGAGGGAGACACACTGTACATGTCCACAGCTGATGCTCACAATGTCACATTTCTTCTACCCAGCGAAGCTGTAAAGACTGTCATATTTAATGGCCGCATGATCAACCTTCAAGTCGACAATACCCGCAATGGTGTGCTGAGCAACACAAGTGTGTCTCCAGAAGAGGGCACAGTGACATTACAACAGGCCCTTGAACAAATTGAACATACAGCGGTGCTCACCATTGGAGGTGTCTTTTCATCTTACAGCATTGGCATTATCAAAGTTCAAAGGACATTCTATGTAGTTGATTCTCACAGTAGGGATGAGAGAGGATTGTGTCATTCTGATGGTCTTGCTTGTGTTACTAAGCATGAAGGATTGGAAAATTTGATCAGTTTCATGTATGATTTGTCGGATTCACTTAAGTTGTCATCAGATACTTTGTTTGAAGTTGTGAATGTGCATGCCACTGTTGAAATGACACAAGAGACTGATAAAGATGAGAGATGGATGACTGAGGAGGATAACATTCCTCTGAGCAAGCTCATGCAAGGTGAGGACGAGGATGACATTCCACTCAGTCACTTCAGGCAGAATAAGAATGAGGATGACTTTCTGCTGAGTCAATTCAGACAAAGTGAGGATGAGGATAACATACCACTCAGTCACCTTCGAAGGGGTACTGAATCATCATTTGTTGAGTCATGTCTTCACATGGATGATAATTTGAACAACATTTCACATGCAACACTTGATCAAGGTTTGTCTCTTGAATGTTCTGAATCAGAGTTTTCGTCTGAGCATCTAAGTGACGGAGATGAGTATGTTCCATCAAAGGCAGAAATAAAATCTCAAGAATATTCATCATCTGAGGTGAGCTGTGATGAGAATGATGACACACTTAGAGAAAAACCCACAGAAAGATTTTCCACTGAATACCAGCCAGAAACGACATACCTAGATCATGCAATAACAGAACAAACTGGTTGCAATGTCTCAGACGAGTGTTTGAATGAGAGTGTTGCCAACAATACTTCCACTGGACAAACATCGGCAGGTGGTTCCCAAGCAACAAGTCCATGTCCATTCCCCATTCAGGATAAGCCAAGACAGACAAGAAAAAGGGTTCGAAATGAAGATGACTGGAAAATCAACGTACGGAAACGTCTTAGAAACAGAGGACAGTCATATGTTTCGAGGACAGGGAAAACTCACAGGAACAGAGTGTTGAAATCAGGGTGTGGGACTTGTGCAGAAACAAGTGTAAAACACAAATCACAGAGGATGAAAGGGCCCAAATTTTTCACAATTTTTGGAAAATGGGTTGTTTGACACAGCAGAGACAATACTTGTGCAACACAGTCCAGAAAAATGAGAAAAAAACTACAATAACAAAACCAGGTTCAAGAAGAAGTTCCACATATGAATACTTTCTGCAAATTCAAGAAAAGAAATTGAAAGTTTGCAAGAAGATGTTTCTTGATACTCTTGATATATCTGACAGATTTGTTGCCACAGCACTGACCAAAAAGAACAGTCTAGGAACCTGTGATGCAGAAAAAAGAGGAAAGCAAAGCCAGAGGGCTAATTCAAAGGACACCGAGAAGGAAGAGATCAGACGACACATCAACAGCTTTCCTAGAGTGGAAAGTCACTATGCAAGAAAGGATTCAACAAGAGAGTATTTGGAAAGTTCCCTCAGTCTGCAAAAAATGTATGATATGTACGTTAAAAAGCGACAAGATGAAGGCTGCAAAACTCCAGCAAGTGAAACCACGTACAGGAATGTGTTTAATCGGGAATTCAACATCAGCTTTCACAAGTGGATGAAAGACCGATGTGATGTTTGTGCTGCCTATGAAAATGGATGTTTCACAGAAGCAGAAGATGAAGATTACAAAAAGCACATTCAGATGAAGGAAGAAAGTAGACAACTCAAACATGAGGTAAACGCTGCTGTAAAAATCAATCCATGTCTTGCAGCTGCAGTGTTTGACCTTGAAGAAGTTCTGCCTACCCCATCAAGTGTTGAGTCATGTCTATACTACAAGAGAAAACTGAACACGTATAACTTGACAGTGTACGACTACAGAAATGGACAAGGATACTGCAATGTATGGGCAGAAACCACAGCAATGAGGGGATCCAATGAAATTGCCTCATGTGTTTACAGGTATCTAGAACGCATCAGCAAAGAGGGTGTTAAGAAAGTGACTTTATTTTCTGACAGCTGTGGAGGACAAAACCGAAATAAGAACTTCCTTACAATGCTCTGGTACGCTCTCAGTAAGTTTGAATTTGAGGAAATAGAGCACATTTTCTTTGTGAGTGGTCATAGTCAGAATGAAGGTGACAGCATGCATTCCGTAATTGAACGGAGCAGCAGACACGTGTCTGTGTACACTCCAACCCAGTGGGCACAGACCATGAGAACAGCTAAACGGCACGCGCCTCTGTACATTGTTGAGGAACTGGATCAATCTGACTTTTTGACTTCAAAAAAATGGCAGGGCTTCTGAAGAATTTTCAGCTGGACACCAAGAAAGAGAAAATCAGGTGGTTGGATGTGAAAAAGTTCAAGTTGTCATCAAAGGAACCAAACCTTGTTCATGTTGGTTATGATTCCTCAGCTGAGTACCACCAGCTGAACCTCATGCAGAAATTGAGAAAAGTCCACACCATCCCAAATCCTGCAGAAATTCCCTTGGAAAACGTTTCGAAAGTTCCACACCCTATCTCCAAGGAGAAATACAATGATTTGATCAGTCTCTGTGAGAGAAATATCATCCCAAAGGCTCATCATCAGTACTTCAAATCTTTGCCCAGTGATGCATAATCTGCCTTGTTCTGCAACGGATGCCTCCAAATAGTAAAGACAAATACTGTTAAAGGGAGCTTTAGTTTTCTGCAATGTGTGTTTTTGACGCTGAGTATATTTCAAATGGAAGTGTGTGAGATTTGTATTTTTTCAGTTTCAGTTGACTTTTGTCTCACGTGAACCATACTTTTCTATTTGAGTGAACTTGTCGTGGACAAGGAAAGACTATAATTTGTTCAAAGATTTGAACATTACAATTGTGTTTTTTGACAAAGAGTTGTCCATAAGAGGCTTTTCACACACACACACACACACACACACACACACACACACACACGCACGCACGCACACACACACACACACACACACACACACACACACACACACACACACACACACACACTCCCTCATGATTTTCCTTTCTCAAAGGTAAAAGGTCAACTGATGATACCTAACCATCCTTTCCCCTGTTCACTCCTCCAAGGTAGCCCTCCACCACCTTTCCATTTCGTTTGGAGGAGGGCAAGTGCATCGGGGGAGATGAACATAGGAAAGAACCAATTTCAGCTCACACACACGCGCGCATGCTCACACAAGCAAACTGATACATACCCTTCTGGTTTCATAAGAATTAAAATCCGAGTTCTGTCTGAGAGGTCACACACACGCATACCCACCGTGAGGTATATAAGCAACGATGTTTTATTTTGACTTTGTCATGGTAAAGAGTGTTTGATAGGCATGATACCTGTCAGAATAAAGAGTAATAGGCATGAGAACCCACTCTCAAATTTGCTCTTTGTGTGTGTGTAAACCATTGTGTTTTCTTAACGGTTTCTCAGAAAGGATCAAGACTATACTGTTGCTTTCCCATTTCAAATGCATACACACTCAGACACGCACACAAAGAGTACTTTCTCTCTCGCTGTCTGTCTGTCTTCTCTCTCTCTCTCTCTCTCTCTCTCCTCTCTCTCTCTCTCTTCTCTCTCTCTCTCTCCTCTCTCTCTCTCTCTCTCTCTCTCTCTCTCATACGCACACAAACGCACACGTACGTACAGACATACACGCCATCATAACCCACCCCACTCCACACACACACACACACACACACAGAACCAATACTGAGCGAATGAATGCCGTAGTCTCAATTGTTAATGATACTTTCATAATTATCAATGAAAACAGCCGCTGGTGGCACATCTTCTTAATAAACTCTGCAATGCATGTGTCGTAACTTGGAATTCTTGCGCTACTTCATCGTCATGTCCCTCTCAGCCAGAATACAAATGCCGTAAGTTGACTTACCTCAGTTGGTTTTTGTGCCTATTTCTCAGTACACTGACTGTAAGTCGAGTTACGGCAGCATCATTTCCGACTTTAGAGTAAAATTTCGTCATTCAATAAAAATTACAGCTTAAATGTCATTTTTGCTCAAAAACTGTATGATAGGGTGGTGCATTGGTTCATAAAGATGCTCTATACGAAAATCCGACATATTTTGGTAAATATTTAGTGAAATAATCAGTTTTTATCGTCTCCTGTAAAATTCGATTTTTAGACTTACGATACTTGTATTTCCGGGCGGCGATTTGTGATACCCACTCTGTAGGTTCGGTTTCACTATGCTTTCTAGCTCTTCTTAGACTTTCTTTTCCATGACCTGGGAAATCTTGCTTGCTGGTTTCACCACTGAAGGGACACTGGGATCAACTTTCATTATGTATGTTGGAGGTAGGCTTCCTAACTGTTCATTGAAGAGATCTGCATATTCTGTGGTTATCAGCTCGCTGAAACCGTCATCATTTCCACTGCCTATTTTATACACTGTTTTGTCTAGTTCAGTCAAGTGCGGGCGCATTGCATCATTCAGATCCAGAAAGGGGTTGGCCTTTCTGTCAATGACTTGGAATGTGATTAGCTCTGTGGTGTTACCAATCTTGCAGCAAAAGTTCACAGTGCCAAGTGTGGAGAATCGGTCACCACCATATGCAACCAGCTTTGTACCTGTTGATACGCTCACTTGCTTTCACTCTGCTGTAGATTTCCACAGGTAGTACATTGCATTTGGCCCCAGTGTCAATTTTCAACTTGACATCATGTGTGTTGATGTTTGTTCTACAATGGATTTCATGGTGCTGTGGGGTTTGTGCAAGGACTTCGATTTCAAAACCTGCTTCAGGGTCATGAACATCAACAACATTGAATCCTCCAGGAGTCTTTCTGCATGTGATCTTGCGCGCCATGGCAAAGTGGTTTGGCTTGGAACAGTCAGAACATGTCTTTCCAAATGCTGGGCAAAGTTCCTTCTTTCTTCAGTGCAATCGGCCACAGTATGTCCAGGATTTCTGTTGTTTTTTTTTACCTGAAGCTTGAAACTATTTTTTATTGTCACTAAACATCATTAAAGGATATATGGACACAAGATGGCGATGATTAAACAACTCATCGTCCAAAGAAATAATAATTTGTTTTTTTACATAAAAAGTCATTATATAAAGCAGTTATATACATATTTCGCAATTTCAAACTCAAGGTCATCATTAGACATCAAAGTACTTATTTTCAATGAAGCAGCGTCGAATATATCCATTTGGTTTATGATACGTTTTTTAAACGTATTCCTGATTTTATTGTAACGTTTACAAGAGTCTAAAAAATGTACCTCGTCTTCTATTATATTGCAAGTTGTACATTTCCTGTCTTCACGCTTAATATGGGAATATCTACCACTTTCTATTGCGAGGTCATGTGCGCTAATTCTTAATTTACAAAGTTCTTTCCTGTAATGTTTATTTGTGCATTTGATGAGGTACGGTTCAAGCCTATATTTATTACTGATGTCATTATAAAATTTTAACCTTGGTGCTTTCTTTTTCTTTTTTCCAAAAGTGTATATATATTCACTTTGTAACTTTCTCTCTATTGCATAACGCAATCTTTGAGGATTAAGTGTACTTTGGTTATTCCATACATGTGTCATTCCAATGTTACTTAAGATCTTCTTTACAGAAGATTTCCATGAAGATGATGGGTCAAGATCTTCGTACGCTTCTCTTAGATATGAATCTTCCTTTGATTTCAATATATGGATCCAAAACATGACTACTTGACTCATTTCTTGACACAAGGGAAATCTTCGAAGTTCACCTAGTACTGACAATTTCATTGCTTTTCGGTGTACGCCTATTATATGTCTGCAAAATGTTACATGTACGTTCTCGATCGGATTATTGGATAATATGTATTTGTGATAAATGTCGAACATTGTAGTCTGCTTTTCAACATGTCCTATCTTTTCTGTAAATGGAAACCAAACTTCTGCACCATAAAGCATAACTGGTGAAATCAAAGCATCAAAGAGTTTTGCTATTGATGATACATTGACATGTTCTCCCTTTACTTTACGTAGTAAGGAATGTACAGCTTTGTTACCTTGTTTTGCTAGATGATCTTGTGCTTTATGTAACTCTCCACTTTTATGAAGAATTATTCCTAAAAACTTGTTATTCATTTACTGTCTCAAGAGGATCATCTCCAAATGTAAATGCGGTTGAAAATTTTGAGTCAGTTTTAGTGAATATGACAACTTTTGTTTTATCTTTATTTAGTTTCATGCCCCATTCTGTACAATAATCTTGAAGTTGATTAAGTTTTGTTTGTAATCCGGATTTTGTGTTTGACAACATAACTATGTCGTCACCATATAATAAATGCGATATTCGTGTTTCTTTCAGCTTGTTTATAACAGGAGAATCATTGTTATCAATATAGTTTGAAATATCATTTATAAAGAAATTAAACAGCGTCGGGCTAAGCGAACTGCCTTGAAGAAGTCCCTGTTTGACCGGGACTGACCTTGTAAATCCATTGATTTTCCACAAACCATCGCGTTGTGTACATATCTTTTATAACCCGATAACAATAGCCATTGATTCCTATATTGTATAGTTTCAAAAGTAAAGCGCCATGCCATATGCTGTCAAATGCTATTCTAAAGTCTAAAGTCTACAAAACAACAGCATAGTCTGCCATTCTTTTTTTCTTATTTCACAGTCAATTATCTTTTTAAATGAATATCTAGTCTGTTGTTCTGTAGGATTTTCGAAATCCTGCCTGTTCTTTTATGAATAAATCTCTGCTTTCTATGTAATTTGTTATCCTGTTGTTTAATATTTGACAGTAAGCATTACTCAGGCAGCAGTTTAAAGTAATTCCACGATAATTGTTAGGATTTGTAGGATCGCCGCTTTTATAAATGGGCACACAAATGTCATGTTTCCATACAGTAGGATACTGGCCATATCTTAGTACCCAGTTAGATAAGATAAGATAATGTTGCTTATAGCCCAGCCGACCGCAAAGGGCCACATCAGGGCTGTAGTACCCAGTTAAATATATTAAGAGTACCCACTTAAATATATTCTTAAGAGGTAGAATTATATTAGGCAAACTGGCTTTGATTATTTCATTTGAGATTCCGTCCTTTCCCGTGGCTTTTTTATTTTTTTAATTTCGAAATGTCTTATGGATTTCTGATATACTAATTGGTTCATCAACGTTTGGATTATATATAACATTTCTTGCTTCAGACAATTTTTGCTCGATCATTTTTTTCTCTGTTCTGTTATTTCAATACTCCTGCTAATAACTTTTTCAAAGTGAGATATCCATTTGTCTTCATAGATTTCCTTCCTTTTATTTTGATTCGTGTTTTGCATGTTTGTTAATTCGTTTAGTGTTCTCCATACTTGATTTGGATCCTTTTCAAAGGCTTCATTTAGTTCTCTAACAAGTCTGTCTCTGTATATATTTTTTCTCTTTCTTTTGCGCATTTGTCTTTGTTTGAGTGATAAGGATGCTGCGTCTTTTGTTGTTTGGGTCAGATCATTAACCATGTTGTCAATGAAGACCGAGGTCTCCGTATCATGATCTTGTGTCTTCTCCATACGTTTCTCTATTTCATCTATACGACTCTTCATGATAGGGTTATTTAAAGCAATGTTCAGCTTTACTGCAGATTCGTCATCCCAAATAAATGACGTTATGGTTGTGTTAACTTTTGTGTCATTTCTGTTTGACGTGTTATTACGTAAGGGAGCACTGTCAGCATGCGCATTTGTTTTCATATTAGGTCTATCATTGCCAACAGTAGGAAGTAAAATTAACAGTTCTATAGGACAATGATCAGAATATACAGTGAGTTTATGAACTTTGCATGCAATAAAATCTTTCATTAGGACTTGTGATACAATGAAATAATCTACAACGCTATTTCCTTTTGTGTTGAAACAAGTACCATTTCCTTGAAGATCGCCAAGTGAGCGACCATTAAGAATAACATATTATTTTCCAAACAAATATCTACTAATTTTCGTCCATTTTTTGTATAACGCTGTCTTGAGAGCATCGTTTGTGAACAACATTATAAGGATTGTCATTAGGATATGCATACAAGTTGTTTTCACCGTCCGTGTCAATCTAATCTATTAATTGTCCAGTTCTTGCGTTAAAATCCCCACACAATATAACATTCCCTTTGGTAGAGAAATGTTCTGTTTGTCTTTCCAACTCTTCCCAAATGCGCACCGTATTATCACGTCCATAAGACGACGATTCAGGTGGTATATAGTATACAACCGATGAAAGTATCAAGCTCTGCATTTGTGGAAGAAAGAACTAACCAAAAAATGTCAGAATTACTCGTTGGGTGAAACTTAATAAGAGTTCGTAGTTCCTTCTTGATAAAAAAACTGATATTCCCCCTGATGCACAGGGAGCCTTGTTCCGTTTTTTCCTGCAGTAATGAACACCAGGGGCAAAGCCTGGTATAAAGACATCGTTCACATCTTCTCGTTCAAGATGAGTTTCTTGTAATATTACTATGTCATAATCAGAACATATTCTGTGTATTTCTTCTTCAAAGAATTTGTTAATCATACTACCATCGATTGTCTCCCAAAAATCCTTTAATGTTCCACGAAAATATCTTGACTTTTTTCTGTACCATATGTGTTAATATTGAACAACCAATGTTATTAAAATTATTTTATCCACAGTTTCATACTGTGATTTAAACTCAAGTGAAAAGGAATAAAGTGAAAATTTCTAAACACTTAATTCAAAGAACGTATCTCCTGTGGTGCTATGTATGTAGACTGACACTGTCATATTATAATGTCAAATCAAGTATTCGCAATTTTTTTTTAATGAAAATTTGTCTCAAGAAGTTTTAGTTCTCGGTTGCTCTAGTTACCAGAATCCATAGTCCCAATAACGGTTGTTTTTGTACTCGTTCCAGTCGTATTGGTAGCTGTTGCGGTTTGCCCGGAAGTCCTTGTAGTGGTCACGTTGTTTGTTTAAGTGCTTGTTTTGACAGTCATTCCGGTCAGTCCAGATGTGGTAGTAGTTGCTGTGGTCTGCCTGGAGATCCGTGTAGTTGTCCCGTTCGTTGTATCGTCTCGCCGTGTATCGGTTGTTGTAAGGTCTGTTGTAGTCGTTGTAACGTCCCTGCCTGTCTGCATCTGGCTGGAAGCGCTGGTGAGGTTCCGCTTGTTGACGTGACGTGTAGGATTTGTCTGGTCTTTGTGTGAAGAACTGTTGCCGACTTCTGTCCTGGTGTTGCTTATTTCTGGTGTTATTTCTGTTATGGTTTTGTCTCCTGGAGAAGTCATTTTGACGTCTTGTCCCCTTTTCGTTTCTTCCGTTGCCTGTTGTGCTCGTTTTTTGTGGAGAGTTTTTGTCTCTAGGAAAGCGTTTGTATGGTCGGGGTCTTTGTTTCTTTAAAAAAAAAAACTGTGCACGTGCCTCCCGATATTTGTTGCCAGAATACTGGCACCCTTTTTTGAGGGATGAATGATGTCTGCTAGATGGTATGGAGATTTTTGTAGATTGTTGTGTTCGATGAAAGATACACTTTTCTCCTGGTAGAGAGCGACAAACACAGTGGCGTTGACGATTTTCCCTTTTGCATTCAGTTCTTCCTCATCTGTTGGTGCAGCATGACTTACAATTAGTTTGGTCTCTGTACTGAACATGGATTGACATGTCTTCTCACAGGTAATGATCTTTTCACTCACTTCCTTTGGTGACAATGTTTTCAATTCATTAATTCCAGCGTGAAGAAGAACAGCATCTGGCTGTTTGCCGTGTAAAGTTTCTATCTCTGCAGCACAGTCTGTGATTTTTGGTCGTTTTTTCATGGTTACCTTTAAGCCATAAGAATTTCCATGCCGTTCAGCCTCAACCCCTTTTAACCCAGAATCATGTAAAATGAGTAGACTGGGCAATTCATCATAATCCATGTCTGTGTCACTGTTGCTTGTGTCTGTGTTTTTGTCAATGTCTGTATCAAAAAATAAGGTACGGGCAGGTTTTTCTTTTTCTTTCAAATTAGTTTCATTTTGCAACACAGTTGATTCTAAGGTAGTTTAGGATTTGATGTCGTTTTGAGAGAGACACTACCTTGTGAATGCTGAAATGTGGCTTTTTTTTCTCCCCTGGTATTTTGGGGGGTCTTTTTTGTGCAAATGAACTGACTAAGACATGTCTGTTGATTTCTGGGTCAACATGGAAGTTGATACAGGAGTTTCTACGTCTTCTTTCGGTGATGGGGAAGGTGACACAAGTGACGCTGTTCCTGCTACGTCTATCGTTTTTGATGCCATTTTTCCAATTTCTATACATATTATATCCTGTTTTTCTTGAATCTGTAGTTTCATCAAGGTGATTGCATCCTCCAAGTTATCAATGTTTGTGTTTATGTGTTGTTGAAATGCAAAGACTTTTTCTGTAAATATTCACTGTGTCCTGCAGTGTCATCTTGTTCTTGTGTAGTGTCGTCATGTGACGTCATTTGGTGTATGGCCATGAAATCTTTCATCATTTTGTCGTCAACATGTGGTTCTGCCCACAGTTGGCATGCAAATTTCCTTTGCGTTTTATAAAAAAAAAATGCAGATCTGGTAGAGTGGGAGCTTGGAGCAGGACCAGTGAACTCTTCGATGGCAATCGGTACACTTTAGAATTCTGTCTTTTTTGTTACTTCACAGAAACATGCGTGTTTTTCATTGTCTTGTGTAGTTTTAGAACGCTGTTCTTTTTCAGTTATTTCTTTTGTTTGATCATCTTCTGTTTCGTTATCAAAGTCCTCATAATTTGTCAACATACATTTCGAGTCATTGTTTTTCTTTTCCAGTATAATTTGGGAGTTCTAATGTCCTGCTTGCCTCATAGCCTCTTTGGCTTCTTCTAGCGATACGTAGCCTCTGTGTACTGCTCCCGAGAATCCGTTGACCGACTCGGATGCTAGATCCCAATTGTCGAAAATGCCAACAGATCTACCGACACTTACCGCATATAATTGTTCATGCACACAGTTCTTTTCATGGTGATCATATTTCTTTACACTTGGATTGATGAAAATTGTGTTTAACAATATTTTTCAATACCATCGATTCAGGTTCTGTCGATTGTTCGCCATCTTGGATGTATGTTCCCAACAGCACTGACTTCCGCTTGTTCTGTTATCTGTGTGCTGTGTGCCTGTTGTGTCACCTGTAGAATGTGCGCTTTAGCAGATTCCTCATTTGGCAGATTTGGATAGCTTTGTGACGGGGTTAGCCCTCTTTCTTTCAGCAGCTGCCTCCTAAAAGTGTCTGACGACACTCCACAGACAATTCAATCACGAATGAGTGAGTTTTTCAAAGGTCCATATTCACAATTATGGCCAGAATCTTGAGTGATGTGATGAAGTTCTGCACAGGCCCTGATGGTTACTGAACTGTGGTATTAAATTTGTGCCGTTCAGTGACGATATTAATCAGTGGATTGCAGCGTTGTCTGAACTTGGCTTTCAGCACTGTAAGATTCTCACGACTCTCAGCAGCCTGGACGATATCACTGGTCAGCGTCATTTCTCACCTCTGCAGCGTACGTGAAGGTCTATTCTTTTTCAACGGCCTCTCTGCCGGCTAAGTTAAGTAAAATGTAAGCCTTTGTGCACTTGTCTTTGTTACCGTATGCATCCTGAACAAAGATGTCAGATTCAGCTTCAAAGTTCTTCCAATTTTCGGCAACGTTGCCTTCAAAGGACAATATCTCTGGCTTGCGCAAAGCTTCCATGTTAAACAAACAAAAAAAAAAACAATATCTAAGCAACTGCGCTACGTACAGTCAAAAATTCAGCGAGCGTGTGGACTCTTCTTCTTATGTGTTTGGGGAAAAAAACAAAAACAGAAAACAAATTGATCGTCAACTGCAAACAAGCCAGGTTTATACATCAACAGCCATACGCCTACTTGCGCAAATGTAGGCGTTGGAGTTGCGAAGATTAGCAGCTTCATTTTCTGACACCATGGAGAATGTGCAATCGGTAACTAGAAAGTCTTGCGAATTATTTGCTGCTGCCACTGTCAGTCGTTGGCGGATGACTTTATTTTCTTCTTATGACGTCAAGTCTGATATACGTGTACTAATAATTTGACGTAATTGGTCTACAGTAGTCGTATCGATTGGTCTCCCTCTCCAATAATGACTGGCAACATGTGACTAAAAGTGATAGAACCCTTCTAAACCATGTCCTGTAAGCAAAATGTTTGAAGCAGGTCACTCATCACCATGGCGGAAAATGCAAATAAATACGACTGTGTGTTTCCTTAGTACAATATTCTGTGGGTATGACCATAAAATTTAGTTAAGAATCAACTTTTTGAGTGTGTTCTACGGCCGGTTTTGAACTAATAAAAGCTTTGTTGTGCAGGTTATATACAGACACCAGGACTGGATGGACCCAACCCATGTCCATTGGCAGTGCAAAGCTGTGTTACCTTGACCAGACCGCCTGGCCACATCATCTTCCTGAGCACTATCAAATGGAATAAACGAATGCGTCCTGTTCCCTTATTTCTCGGTCACTGTGTGTCCAAAAAACAATCCGTCATGAAACTGATCAAATCTTACAAATCCCCTTTGTTTCTATTCCCTGATGACTTTGGTGATGAAGTAAAGAAACAAGCCCATCTGTCTTTGTTCCTTTCCACTTGTTATAGTTCTGACTGTTATAAGCAGTTCAGACTTCGGTTTTCTTACTTCGCAGAACATATGAAACCACGTGGAGTGCCCGGACTGGGCAGATGGAACTGCACGGTGTCCGTGTGGCCTGACCTGTTTGAGCACTTTCCCTGTGACCTGAGATCCCAGTGTGCAGAGCACGAAGATGAGGCCCCCTGTCCCTACACCACCAGTCAGTGCGGACCACAGAAGGTGAAGTCAACACAGGTTTATCATATACAGTTTCAAAGTAGTTTGTTGGTTCAAGCTGACCAGTACAAGTTGTATCAACAGGGTGTAGCGGATGATCTGTACAACCATGAATAGAAAAGTATCGAGAAAACCAACAAAACATCGACACCGACAACAAAGTCTTGTTCCCCAACGGCCCTACTCCACGAACCCCAGCCACCACCATCACCCCCTTCACCCGTCACCACATGCAAATGTACATATAGAGTACTCAGTGTACTCATTAACAGAAAGAACAGATTTAGGACAGAACATAAGTTGTCCATGCGATCATACAGCGCAGATTCCAGATCAAGAATAGATTTTCTTTATCAAAGGTATTGATACGAATAATCTCCAGCCAAAGAAAGTTCCACGTGCGTCGCATATCCATCGTGGTTTATTTGACCGTCGCCGCTACTGTCACCGTCGTGATGAGCATGTCAATGGCCTGCGTCTAGCCCTGATTCAGGCTTTCAAATCTGAAAAATTATTGATAAAGCTCCGCTGAAAAACGTTGACAAACGAATCACAAGACAAAACACGACGCGTTTCGACCTCTTAGGTTTTCTTCAGGCAAGATAATACAGCATCAAGACAACGAAAATGAACGAGCAATCACTTATCTTCATCCAGTTCGGCGCAAGATGGGCGTTGATCAGTGTTTCATCTCGATCTTTGAAAGGAGTTGAGGAATGAATTTTGAGGCACATACATGGCACCTGTACCTGCGATGTGACTGGACGAAGATGCACCACGTATAGTCTGGAAGCTCAGTCTTTGACCGGGGGATAAGATCGTAACAGTCTGAACACATTAATGTGCTTCCATTTCCATGACTGAATTGGAATCATTGGTCCTGGCCGATTAGCAATGTCTTTTTCATCCAAATCTGACAGGGAGCTCTGTTGCGTTGGTGCACTGCTGGAGCGGGTAGCTTCCAGTACAAGTGGGATTTCTCCTTGGCACGTTTTGGGCACCACGTTCTTTCTATGACTGTATTCTGTCGGGAACAGCAAAAGTGAATTGCGCTCTATCGCCGTGTTGTTACGTCATTCGAGCGCGCGCGCGCGCATGTGTGTGTGTGTGTGTGTGTGTGTGCGTGAAGTGTGTGTGTACGTGTGTGTGTGCGTGCGTGTGTGTACATGTGTGTGTGTGTGTGTGTGTGTGTGTGTGTGTGTGTGCAAAGGTAAGTTAATGTTGTTGCTTACAGCCCAGCCGACCACAAAGGGCCATATCAGGGCTGTCACCGCGTTGAAGTCAACTCACAAGTCATTCATTCACACAACCCTTCAAAATAGATCTAAAAACACATCCGAAATTTTGTTCTGTAAAATCTCAGATCAGATGGAAAATGTTAATCTCTTTCAGAAATTCAAAGATCACTCAGGTGGAACATCTCTCGACAAGGTTTTCATGGAGTCTGCTGTAAAATGTTTATGTCTGACATGATGCAAGTCCCAACACTCTAAAAGAAATACGTTTTATTGGGAGTGGTACATGACATGGAATGCTCCACGGAGCTTCTTCACTCTTTGAAAGGTACGAATGAGTTATAAACGAATGGCCAGTGTGCAGCCGGCATAAAACCGTTTCTTCTTTACGAAAACCAAAGGTAGATGAGAGGAACTCTTTTAGGTTTGAACGGATCTGGAAAACTTTGTTATCCGTCTGCGTATTCCAGTCCTCCTGCTAGAGGTCACTGACATAATCATTAACTTTCGGTTTCAAATCCAAGTAGGGGATAGATATGTTAGACAGTTTCCTGGTTGTGATATGTTAGACAATTTCCTGGTTGTGACCTTCCCCTTTTAACGAGGTAAAAGGTTCAAAAAAGTTTAGAAGTTCAGGATTATGGAGGTTACGGCCAGCTATGGCTTCCGAAGCTGACATCGAAACAGACAAAATCAGAAAGTCTTTGTTTGTTAAGAGATTATCTTCAGTGCTAGAACCAAAGCTGTAAGTTCATCAGAGTAAACAGAAGTATCTGATGGAATGTGGTTTGATAATATTTTAGAAGGAGCACCTGGGCAATAACCTGCACAAGCCACTCCATCTTCGGACTTTGAACCATCAGTAAATATTTTCTGAAAGGATGGAAATTTTGTACAGAGATTGGCAAACAGTGCCTTGTATGCCTGAGAACTGATGGATTCTTTGCGAACAGCAGCAAGATCAAAGCGGATTTCTGGTGTGAAAAATGTCCACGGAGGCTTATCTGGAAATCTGGAGAAGTCAGACACAACTTCTAGATCAAGACCAGCATTTTGCGCGTGAGGCTGCATACGAAATGTGGGCGTGCATGTGTGTTTGTGTGCATGCGTGAATGCGTGCGCGCGCGCGCGCGCGCGCGGTGTGTGTGTGTGTGTGTGTGTGTGTGTGTGTGTGTGTGTGTGTGTGTGTGTGTGTGTTCGTGTGTTCGTGTGTGTGTGTGGTTTTGTTCTTTTCTTTGGCAGATAGAGGCAGGAGGGAGATGCTACATCTTCAACAGTGGTCATGATGTCGGCCGACAGATGGCTGAGAACAGATGCAAATCTAGTGGAGCGTCTCTGGTCAGTTTAGAGACTGTTCAGGAGGTGAAGGCCTTCGAGGAAGTGATGAAATATAACACCCATGGCCGCATATGGATCGGTATGACATCCACTGAGTTCAGAGCAGAGCAGGCATCACATGGCAGCGGCACAGTTTCCCTTGATACCAGGTGTTTTCTTGTGTTATTTTTTTGTCCATGTTTAAATGGCTGACATGTGACATTTTAAACATGCTCTATGAGAATCATAAAGGAAAACGCTTCTTTAATATTTAGGAAATTGGAGAGAGGGAGGGGGGGGGGGGGGGGTTAGAAAAAGCGACAAGGGAATTCGTTTGCCCCTTGTCAATAAAGGTTCTTTCCATCCAAACGCAAAAGTCTTTTTTTTTTCAATCAGAGATTAAAGCCATGATATTTAATGATGAGAGCAAGAATTTGTATATGTATACAGCAACACACTCTGAAAAGAGAACAGCAAGGACACGAAAAAAAACGTACGTATCAATGTCACCTTCTTATCTCTTCCTTCCAACCAATGCGTCTCACATCTATGTTTCATTCTGTCATGTTAAGGTGGATGGATGAGTGAGGGTGGTGGTGAGAGGGATAGGGTGTGTGAATGTCAAAGATGGCAAACTACCTCCCTCTCGTTCGACCCCTTTTGGCTCAGTTTTCAAACACACTCTCTCTCTCTCACTCTCTCTCTCCTCTCTCTCTCTCTCTCTCTCTCTCTCTCTCTCTCTCTCCTCCTCTCTCTCTCTCTCTCTCACTCTCTCTCTCTCTCTCTCTCTTCTTCTCTTCTTCTTCTTCTTCTTCTTCTTTCTTCTTCTTCTTCTTCCAGTAATGTTCAGCGGTCATCAGGTTGACCATTATTAACATACTAGTGGCGAAGCGCGAGTGTGTGCAGGAAATCTTGAGACGGGGAGGGAGTAGGTGGGGCAGGGTTGAGCTGGGAGGGAATGGATGGGGGGCAGGGAGGGGAGGGGGGCAGGGAGGAGAGGGGCGGGGGGGGGGGGAGAGGCGGGTTCTACTGTGCCTGGAGGGCCCTCAATGCCCTCGAGCAGAAGGCATTATGGGAGGGGGCCTCGACAACATCAGCTGGGAGGGAGTTCCAGTCGACAACGGTCCTTGGGAAAAGGAGAACTTCCTGTAGTCAGTGCGGCACTGGAATCGTCGTAGTTGGTAATTGTGGTTGCTGCGACGACCACTTCGAGGCTGTTGCTTGAGGTCGGTGCAGGAGACGCAAGCTTGATCGTTGATGATCTTGTGGAGCATTGCAAGTCTGGCGCAGCGACGTCGTTGTTGAAGCGAGGGCCACTCGAGTAGCGTCATCATGTCCGAGACACTGGAAGTGTTGTGGTAGCGGTTGGTGACAAATCTGGCAGCTCTTCGCTGGACTTTCTCGAGGGTTTTGGTGAGATCGTCAGTGTGTGGGTCCCATACAGAGCAAGCATACTCCACAATTGGACGAACCATTGCTTTGTAGGCTAGCTCTTTGGTACGGCCGGAGCACACCTTCAAGTTCCTTCTCAGAAATCCCAATGTCTTGTTGGCCTTAGCACAGATGTTCTCTGTGTTTTGTGAAGCCCAGCTGTGTCTCCAGTATGACCCCAAGGTACTTTGTGGAGGTGACTCTCTCCAGTGTCTGGCCGTGGAGGGTGTAGTTTGAGAGAACGGGGGGTGGCTTCTGGTGAAGGACAGTACACAGCACTTGTCTGGGTGGAAGGCCATGTCCCATTCTCTCTCCCATTGTTCCAGACGCTGGAGGTCCTCCTGGAGCTTGGCTGGGTCTTCTGCACAGGTGATGAACCCGTAGACAGCTGTATCATCGGCAAAGAGTCTTGATGGGGAAGAGATTTTGGAGGGGAGGTCGTTGATGTAGCACAGGAAGAGCCATGGTCCCAGGACGGAGCCCTGGGGGACACCGGTCTTCACGTCAACATAGCCGGATCGGGCACCATCCACCACAACGGACTGTGTGCGGCCGCTGAGGAAATTTGCGATGAAGCGGTTGGTGTTTCCTCGTATGCCATAGTGGTTGAGTTTGTGGCAGAGCAGGCTATGGTTGACACGGTCAAATGCTTTGGCGAAGTCCAACACCACGACCTCCGTTGTAGTACCGTGTTCCATGGATGCAGAGACTTCTTCGATAAACTCGAGTAGCTGGGTCTCACATGAACGGTGTTTACGGAAGCCGTGCTGTTGGCTGGACAGGATGTTTTTGGATTCGAGGTGGGTCATGATGGCACTCACTAAGATGTGCTCTAAGAGTTTGGAGCAGATGCAGGTGAGGGAGATGGGCGGTAGTTGGAGGGTTTGTAGTGCTCGCCCTTCTTAAAGACTGTGGCTAGTTTCCAGTCAGAGGGGACTTGTCCATTGAAGAGAGATGAGGTGTATATGGTGGTGAGGATGGGGGCTACTTCCCTAGCAAGTTCTTTGAGGACCCGGGTGTAAGACCATCCGGACCTGTGGTTTTGTGGGGGTTGAGGTTTGTCGGAAGTTTTTCTACACCATGGACGTTGATGGAAATTTCATCCATGGCTGTGTAGTCGTCAGGGGAGTCAGGCATTGTGCATTTTGACCTGAATTTTGCCTCAGAGTACTCTGTACCCTCGCTGAATGCCTTGAAAAACTGATAGTTTAACGCTTCAGCTTTGAGTCCGGCGTCGGTGATGAGTTTTCCATTTGATTTGAGAGCTGCGACACTGGAACTACTTGAGCGCTGGTGCTTGATGTAGGTGAACAGCTTCTTGAGGTGGGGTTTGGAGTGGTCTTGGGGTTTGGAGTCATTTTCAGAGGTGGGGGTGGGGGGGGGGGGGTGAAGAGATTTTCCTGGTATCGCCAGTATGACCAGCGAATTTCTCTGAGGATTTCTCTGTTCAGGCTATTGATCTCTTTGTTTTGTGTGGGGTCGCCAGATTTTTTCCATTTTCTGTACAGTCTGTCTCTTTTGCGTATGATTTTCTTTATTTCGTAGGTGGTCCAGGGGTAAGAGGATTTCGGTCGAGGTGTTTTGGTGGGTATGTGTTTCTTCATGCTGTCCTGGAGTGCTGACTTGAAGTGTTGCCAGAGGTCTTCTGTAGGCTTGTCCTCAGTCTCCCTGAATTCCTCCTGGAGATCAGTCATGTCCTGTTTCATGGCCTCCCAGTTGGCTCGATTGTAGAGGAGGATGGGGCGAGCTATGTTCTTCAGGGTCTCTGGCCTGGTGATGTACTCAAAGTACACGACACGGTGGTCGGAGAGGGCAGGTATCACTTCGACTCGTGGGATCAGTGATGGGCGGTTGGTGAGGACCATATCAAGGATATTTCTTTGCCTGGTGGGTTCCTTGACAACTTGCTCCATGCCTGTGTCGCCCAGGAGGTCGACAAAGTCCTTGTGGAGGTGTGCGTAACTGGGTTTGGGTTTCATGATCATGTTTACCCAGTCGTAGGACGGAAGATTGAAGTCGCCGGCAACAAGCAGTTGAGCATTTTTTATTGCTGCAGCCCTTCTGATGGAGGTTTCGAAATGGGCCAGTCCAGCTGCGTCTCCTCTCTCTCTCTCTCTCTCTCTCTCTCTCTCTCTCTCCCTCTCTCTCTCTCTCTTCTCTCTCTCTCTCTCTCCTCTCCTCTCTCATGTTAGTGAGATTTAGAAACCGAACTCTTGGTCTGAACAATAATAAAAGATGGTACTATAGCGATAACATTAACAATTTGTGTAGCTTTTGTTCAGATAAACATCATGCATTCAAGGAGAATGAAGAACATTTTCTGTTTCATTGTGAGTTGTATAAAGATTTAAGAAGTAAATGTAAAGTTTTCAAAGCAAATGTTGCAGTCCGCAATGACTTATGTGGGTTTTTATGCATTGAAAATGAAGAATTGCTCTAGTCACTTGCGAAGTTCATAGCAGAAGTCAGTTCTATCAGAAAAGAGAAACTAAGTAATTAACATAATACGTTTTCGACAAATCAATAGGTAAATACCTATTTATTTACTTCTTACGATGATCTGTCCCAGCCCTGTTTAAAACTGGACGAATAAGCCGAGACGCAAAAATTTGACGCTGAAATGTGGTTTTGTACGCACACTTTTGTAAGTATGTTAGTGAGAATGTGTGGGCGCATGCGCGCGCGCGCGCGCGTGTGTGTGTGTGTGTGTGTGTGTGTGTGCGTGTGTGTGTGTGTATGTGTGTGTGGTGTGTGTGTGCGCGCGCGCGCGTGTGTGTGTGTGTGTGTGTGTGTGTGTGTGCGTGCGTGTGTGTGTGTGTGTGTATGTGTGCCCACCACAGTATTTTCACATGTGTTAACGATTTTTCTACATTTGTGAAGCTATGGTTTCTGATTATTATTCCTATCTTTCGCCTATGATAAGTTTACGAAGACAATGTACACCCCTTGACATAAGGGCTAGTTAGGCCAATGTCAATAAAAAGTGTCAGTGTCAGTGTGTCTCTCTCTCTCTCTCTCTCTCTCTCTCTCTCTCTCTCTCTCTCTCTCTCTCTCTCTCTCCTCTCTCCTCTCTCTCTCTCTCTCTCTCTCAAGAGTAAATGACACTGAAGAGACATAAAGCTACTGACGTCACGTCTTCGTTATGATGGGAACTGTTACTAGGGTCAGAAAGTGTACTCAATGTGACCGATGTTAGTGTTAGTAATGCAAAGTTTGATTAAGACCTACACAAAGTTGGTTCATCTGTACATAAGGAGATGACAAAAATTGAAATTCATGTTTTTTCAGTATAAGAAGGTTTGAAACGTCTTTTGAGACAAGCCCTATGGAAATGTACATGTGACACAGGCCGTGACTGTCATGGTCATGGTCTAGTGGAAGCGACCACTTATCCAGTGTGATGTTCATTCGACCGAGTTACTGCTCTTGAACCGCTCTTTTTTTCTTTTTAAATACACCACCGTCAAGGATTCCTGCTTTTCTGTTACTAAATCAGTTTATTCAGATGAAGAAAGCGTCGTATCCTTAACTTTTTATCTTATCATTGTGCTTGCCTGCATACCTGCCACATAGATTACTTTTATCCTGAAGTTTCCATTTACACTCATCAATGTAAGGATTTGTTGGTATGCCAATGGTGACCAAATTTGTTAGCCCCGACCTCATACATTTGGCGATTTAGAGTCAAAAGCAAGGCCTGTTTGGGTTTATGGGCCTGTAGCTACTTCATCATGGAGTAAGCATCACCCTACTGTTCCCCGCCTCATTTCAGATTTTTTCATACCAATCAATCTGAGGTTACCTGTATTTGTTGCTGTTTGTCCATGTGCATGTTTGACTGTATTCAAGGTCAAAAAGGCTGTGCCAGTCTTTAATAAATGTTAAATTGTATTTGTCCATTTCTCCAGTTGTTGTTGTGTAGATGTGTCTAGTAAAGGGTATATGGGCAATCTTGGAACATCCCTTTTGGGGAGGTCTCCTTGTTTGTTCTGTGTGCTCTGTCTTGTCATTTCTGCTAGGTGATTTGGTGTCGAAAGCAAGATCCATTTGGAGTTATGGGCTTCTAATTATTTCATCATGGGAGCAAGAGTTTTCCTACATGTTTCTTATTTATTCATACATTTGGTCATAACCTGAAAAAGTGAAGTAACCCGTGTTGTTTTTATATATTTCCAAAGTGTACAATGTATCAGATTTAATTTCAGCTTAAATCCAGCTGTTTCTTGTTACTTTCATTCATGAGCAGCCCCCATCCCCCTGCCCGCCACCCTCTTCCCCCTTTTTAAAATCAAAGAAAACAGCACTTGTTGGTATCCTTCTTTCTCGAGTGACAGTAGTATCACACCATGGCTCAGTCAGTTGTGGAGTTGCAGCACCTGCTGTGGCTGAAAAGCCCGATCCTCGAGCGGCAGACTCTTGCAGTTGCTGCATATGCGCATGGAAAGTCTCGGTCATGAATGTCTGTGGGTGCCGACACAATGTTTTGCCATCTGCCGCACCTCCATTCTTCTCACTGGGCCTCTCCTCTCCTCTGCTTGCTTGATGCTGGCCTTGATGGTGGACCACCAGCTCACCTGGTCTGAAGCAGCTGTCTCTAGGTCTGCTGGGTCAAGGCTGCCTGCCTTCAGGTCATGCCTGCATACATCTTTGTAGCGTAGGGCAGACTATCCTGTGGGTCTGGAGCCTGTAGTCAGCTCGTCATACAGCATGTCCTTTGTAATGAGACCAATGTCCATGCCACTGACACGGCCAAGCCAGTGCAGGCGTCTCTGTGTCAGCATGTCGAACATGCTAGGCATCCCTGCCTGGGTCAAGACGTCCTTGTTAGTGATGCAGTCCTGCCAAGTGATGCCAGGAGTCTTCTGAGGCAGCTCAGGTGGAAGGCTGTTCTGTCTGCATTTTTGACGAGGAGTACAGGGTCCATGCTTTGCTTCCGTAGAGAAGAGTGCTCAGCACACAGCCTCGATACACTTTCATCTTGGTGTTTGACGTTAGCATGGTGTTGTCCCAGACTCTCTTTACTAGACGGGCCAGCGCTGTTGCAGCCTTGCCAATCCACACGTTCAGCTTGGCGTGCAAAGAGAGGTTGCTGAAGATGGTGGAGCCCGGGTAAGTAAAGTCGTCGACCACTTCAAGGGTGTGATCGCTGATGGAGATGCGGGGAGTGCTGCTGACGTCTTTGCCCATGATGTTTGTCTTCTCTACGCTCATTGTGAGGCCGAACTCCATGCAGGCATCAGGAAACAGGTGATGAGCCATTGTAGCGCCTCCTTGGTGTGGGCAGTGAGGGTGGCGTCGATTGCGAAGAGCATCTTCCTGATGAGGACTTTCTGCACCTTCGTCTTTGCTCAGAGGTGTGCCAGGTTGAAGAGGCTTCTGTCACTCCTAGAGTGGAGGAAGATGCGGTCTTCAGACTGTCGGAAGGCGTAGCGCAGCAACAGGGAGAAGAAGACGCCAAAGAGTGTTGGATTGAGCATTGTTTGATACCACTCTTGATTGGGAAGGGGTCCGAAGATGAACCGTCATGCTGGACAGTGCCATTCATGTTGTCATGGAAGACATGATCATCTTGAGGAGCTTGATGGGGGGGGGAGACATCCAATCCGGTGTAGTTGGGTGAAGAGCCCTGACCTACTGACCAAGTTGAACGCCTTGGTCAGGTCAATGAAGGAGATGACCAGGGATCGTCTCTGCTCGTGGCACTTCTCTTGTAGCTGCCTCAGGGAGAATGTCATGTCAATTGTCAATCTTGCAGCTCTGAAGCCGCACTGTGCCTCTGGAAACACTTGTTTGGCGATTAGCTGCAGCCTGTTGAGGACGAGGCGGGCAAAGGCTTTGTCAACAATGCTGAGAAAGGATATTCCACGATAGTTGTTGCAGTCACTGTGGTCCCCTTCGTTCTTGTACAGTGTGATGATGTTTGCATCGCGCATATCCTGGGGTCCCTTCCTCCCAACACTTCAGCAGAAGCTCATGGAGGTGATTAACGAGAGAGCTGTCCTTGCCCACTTTGATGACTTCTGGTGGAATGCTGTCACACCTGGAGCTTTATCACAGGCTAGCGAGTCGATGGCCTTGCTGACTTCCTCAATGGGTGGATGGGGCATCGAGCTCTTCCATGACAGGCATGGAGGTCGTGTTCCCTATGGCTATGTGGGTGACTGAGTTCTTCTTGGAGTACAGCTCCTGGTAAGGTTCTGCCCATCTCTTCATCTGTTAGTTGCAGTCAGTGGTAACTTACCCAGAGGTAGAGTTTAGAGGAGCAAGCTTGATTGCGCTTGGGCTGAACGCTTTTGTACACAGATACACAGATAATGCTGCAGTCGGCAGAGATCTGGATGCCCTGGTACAGGTTCAGTCAGTGCTCACTGGCGCATGTATGGGCGGTCCACTGGGTGTTGTTGCGAGCTATTCAGAGTGCATCCAATGTCTTTGCAGAGCCAAGAAAACAGTGCTGGAATCGGCATATCTGACTTTTCCTGTTGCAGTATATTCGTAACAAATTGACATGAAACACTATGGTAAATTCCTTAATTCAATTATTAGTTTGGAAAGTGATGACTTTCAATGGACTGACAATTGTATAAGGAAGTGTGGTTTTACGGTTGGGTTTCTTTTCGCTGCTGTTTGTGTTTTAGTCGTTGGAATGAAAGACATTTTGTGCAGTCAGAAGAATAAAGCTGATTATATTGCAGGACGTTTTCTTACGTAATACCAGATGATAGGCTGTCAGTTTCTATGGCCGTTTGCAAATTACCGCCTGATGCTGAGCCTCTTAGGGACAGAATGAGGCTGGGGGGGGGGGGGGGGGTTTTACAATGTGAGGTTGGTCATCTTCAGATTCGGGTGTCTTGCAAGTGAGCTCCTGTTCCTGCTCTGGTCTTTATATTCCAGCTGGGGAGAGGTAGTTAGCCACCCTAAACTATGTACGAACTTCTTTGTTGAGAATTGACCGTCAGTTGCTATTGCATTCATGCACAACTAGCTAACCTCTAGGCCTTCTGTTGTTACATTGCTTTGAAAGAAAAAAGGGAGAAGCAGAAGGGTGACGGGTGTGATGATCAGTTTGGAATATATTGATGTATTTAATAAACATCTTTACTATTGTAGAATATCCCTGTCCTGTATATGTGCCATTTTCATTCTTTGTGTAAAACATAATGATGCAAGAGCTTGTTAACAATCTACTCCTCGTTCCAGCCAACGTATGCAAAAATTCACAGTTAAGCAGAATATCGTTCTCTAAAGCTACCCAAGCTTTGCTACCATACCCAGCTACACACTGCAGCTGCAAGTATGCCCGCCTTGGTAATCTATGCATGTCTATACTCACCACCTTGGCAGTCACGAAAGCACCAGACTAAACTATTCACATGCATCCCAGTTCTCCCCAAAGAAATTTATCTGTACTTGCAATAGCATGTTTTGTAAACTGCTAATAGAATTAAAACTGTAATATTTTTTTCAATAATGCTAAGTATATGGAGTTCCTGTCTTTTAGATGCATGTTAAAAAGACTCACACCTAAAACTATAAAATGAAAAAGAGCAACCCTTAGAAATGCCCTTCAACCTGCTACACTTTTGACAGAGTCGAGTTTTGTTCGTTTACCTTTCATTCCAAAGGCGTCTAATCTCTGTTTACGCTAATCTTCGTTTGAAAAAACAAAAAAAAGAAGATCAAGGTATTGTACAGGGCCACTGTACTCATTGACCATCTCCTTTGTCTTTCTATCAAAACACCATTTTTCATGATTTACCTGCCCCCCCCCCCCCCCCCCCCAAAAAAAAAAAACAAACAAACAAAAAAAACCAAAGACTTTTCAGATGACCATTACTTTTTGTTGTCAATATTAAAACGGTGGAATATGTTTTTGCATGCATTATTCAAAACGTTCATTTGGTTTTGTGATCAAACTGCACTGTCGTGGTAGACAATAGTTCCATGTTGCTAGCAAACAAGAAAAGGTACAATTCGACAAGACCCGGCAGAAGCTGGTTTCCATGGACACAAAGACTGCCTACTGTTGATGCAGTTTCGTGAAAATAAGTAATGAAAACAACGTTGGCTATAGATACAACACGGTCACCCATTTAGTAACAAGCAAAATGTCAGTGACTCTAAAATGACTGCATTATACGTGGCAGTGATAACATCTATAAAGCTTCTATTCTAAGTGAAATCAAAATGTTAAACAAGGGTAGGCACTGACCTGACCCAAGAGCCTTCCCCAGGTCAACAAAACAAGCGTAAAGTTCCTACCTACCTGGAGTTGAGTTTGCTACAGCCTCAGCTGGGAAGACTGGAAGCATAATCATGCTCGAATTTCATCCACTTAATGAATGCGTTCCTGAAACTGTTGTTTAATTCCCTGACCAACACTGCTTGTGTCTGCATCTCTTGGGTATGGTCATAAAATGCAAGTAAGCGTAGAGTATGGCCTTGGAACGTTGTTTTAGAAAAGAATGGAACTTCACAGCATCATCTTCATCATCATCTTCATCTCTCTCATAAAAGAAGTCTACAATTCTGTAGTCCTTTATGTCCTGCTCTCCTGGTGACACTAGTTTTGATTTTCTGTCTATGTCCATGCTCTCGGTGAGGTCGTGTTTAGCTTGCTGATATCAGTGAGGTCATGGGCACTGTCGTTGGACAGACATGGTGGCGCCATCCACAGGGGGATCGCACATTGAAGCTACCACCACGATTAAGCGATTTATTGTCGTCAGTAGGGGGTCTTGACAAGTGGTGTCCGATGTAACATTATGCCAGATTAGAAGAGGCGCCACGACGTGATTCGGCAGCAGTGGAGAGTGTGGTGTGTTGCCTCTTTGACTGTCCTTGTAGACCGCTGGAGAGGCGGAATAACCCAGGATCTGACTGTGGACAGGGAGCTGGAGGGAATGCCACTTAGGTGGCACAGAAGGTGGCCAGTAAAAAGAGAAAAGAAAAAAGTCCACGTGATTTGTTCACGTGAACGTGTAAAGAAACGAAAACAGAAAGAAAAGTTGACTGTATGACACAAAAAGTCTGACATTCCTATTTGCATGAAAAATACTACCTCTCTCCTTTTTTTTTCTTTTTCTATTAGCTGATATCACAATTTACACATCACAGCGGGTGGCATCTATCAACTGATAAAAAAAAAAAGGAAAGAATGTACCCAAGGCACGGGGGACGAGGAAAGCTGCCCTGCTATTGCCTACGTTCAGCACGTGGCGATCATGTATGGAGACCCATGATTCTTTCCGCATTAAGGAGAGTATCATAAGCGTTATTAATCATTGTTTAAAGAAATGTATTGATTTAAGGAGAAAAGAAAGTAGGGCCGCAGACAACTTCATTCGTTCAGTGCATATATATATATATATAATGCTGAACAATTAAGTAGTGGGGGAAATCAAGTGCAGGCCAACAATTCTTCAGTCGTTATAGTCATGACTTGGCAATGATTTGAACTTTAGAGGGAAAAAAATTGAAGATGAAGAAAATGGGGGGGGGGGGGGGGGGGGATATATTATAAATATGAGAAGCCCTTCACTAGCAGCCTGAGGGAACCATCGTAATCCCTCTCGAAGGCACATTTATTTGTATCGCCTGCTCCTAAGCCTTTCGTCCGCTGAATCGGACTCATCAGGGAGACACGGCTGATTGTTTCTGTGCTCTTGGTGTCAAATAGAGACACACCACAGTCCATAATTCTGTGGTGTTCTCACCACCAAGACTTCAAGGAAGAATCCAACAGCACCCTCAAAAGCAGCCAGTGAAGGGTAGTTAATGGAACAAAACGAAAGTGTGGAGAGGAAACAAGTTGCTGAAAATCTAAAAGCATTATTCAAACAGTATAAAATGTAGGGGACAATCTTTGAGCCTATGCTTGAGGATCCATCCAAGGATGCAAGGGATATCAAAAGATATGGAACAGTCTGAGTGGTCAGCTCTGCTGTTCAATAACCCAAGCATTGAGAGTGGCTAAGAATTGTACAAAGCAACCTTTATATATATATATATATATATATATATATATATATATATATATATATATATATATATATATATATATATATATATATATATATATATATATATATATATCAGTATGGTTAAAAAGCCTAAAACAATTCTACAAGTGCTCAACCCCTTGGGGAGCAACATTAGTTAAGACAAGTATTAAGAGGAATATTAAAATTATCTACAAATTTGTTTCTAGCGCTTGGCTATCGTCAGGATCCTGATGATAGCCAAGCGCTAAAAATTAATATTTTAATATCCTTAATATTGCTTATATATATATATTATATATTAATTTTAAAAAAAAAAAATTTAAAATTTTGCCCAGGGGTAGATATCAAACTTTTGGATCTAAATTATATTATATTTGTGTTTGTTGTTTGCGCTTTTAGGTATCTTACCTGGGATCCTGATTAGGATAGCTGCCCAGGACTGCTAGAAACTAATTTGTAGTGAAGTCCCTTTCATCTGATCAGCCCAAAAGCAAACTGTATGCTTCCCATCCAAAAGTTAATACGTAAATGCTTCTTAGAATATTGTCCATTTGAGATCATGATCTCCGAATGGGCTGTCATTCGAAATCAGCTGGGAACACTGAATTGTAAGGCATATAGAATGTTGGTGGAGCGTCTTTATGTGTGTTGTGGTGGTTGTGTGTAGTGTGGTGTGTGTTTCGTGGAGATTGTTAAACATATTGACAGGACTAAATACTTTATTGAGACGGCTTTTCTCGAGTGCGTCGATAACGTATGGTGGTTGGTCTTGATGGATAAATTAACTTGCAGGACGGGTGGGGTTTGGGCATGTGTTTAGTGAATCCCTCTCATCTTCTGGCCCTCTTCCAGCAAACTCCATACATTCCCTCCCAAACAGTTAAATACTTGTCACACTGAATCGTCAGAAATTTTCCCTGCTATCTCATCTGTATCAGATCATGTGCCGCCATTCACGTTCATTATGGCCCCCTCACGGCCTGGTGGTGCAAATGTTAGGGACATGGACATTCACTGGTGACGTTGGGAGTTCGTCTTCATCTTGGGTTGTTAGGAGTTTATTGCGTTGAAAGACTTTGTATCTTGTCATGTAGAGGGATAGATTAACTTTGACGGAAGGTTATTCCTTGCGTGTAGGACCTTCCGTGTGGCGCTCATGTCCAATGCATATCCCCTGCACCTGAACATTTAAGCATGACTGTTCGCACTGAATAATTCTTTCCTTCATCATCTCTCAGATACAATCATTCGAAACTGTTCATTATGCACGTCGCCGTATGAAATGTATTGCTTACTTCAGTCGGATCAAGTTTTTCTTTGACATCCTTTCCCTGTATTACAATGGTTTACAAAAGTACTGTAAGTTAACGTCAATTCAGAATAGATCTTTAGTGATGTAAATATAGCAACCGATGACAGAGCTTTTTAAATCTCTCCTCCTCTCAAAACAATAGAAAGCGCATCAATAAGGTCCTCAAAATAAATAAAAAAGGTCAAGTTATTCAACATCCCAAATGACAAATCATTTTCAAGGTAATCAACAAGTCAAAATGACAATTTAAGGGATGGAAAATATATTAGCGATAGTATACATCCTCCCTCAAAAACAATAGAAAACATCATAAGCACACACAAAAAAAAAAACAAAAATCATACAACATCCAACACACAATCATTCAGACAACAACTACATCAACAACAATTGAACGAAATTACACTAGACCGAAAAACTACACACACACACACACACACACACACACACACACACACACACACACAAAGCAAAAAAACACTACACACATATAAAAAAAACAGAACTAAGTACACCAGACAAACAATTAAACACCTCCAACAAAAACTTCAACAAACCCTTAGTAATGAAAAGGAACATATAACACATATAAAAGTTAAAGATGTGAAGACACAGTGAAAGAAAATTAAAACAGTTATACTGAAAAAGGTATTCACTTGCTTAATCAGATTGAAACAAGCATTAAGAAAAGACTGAGAGAGAGAGAGAAGAGGAAGAGAGAGAGAGAAAGAGAGAGACGAGGAGTGAAGAGAGAGAGAGAAACGAGAGAGAAAGAGAGAAGAGAAGAAAGAGAGAAAGAGGAAGAGAAGAAAAGAGAGATAAGAAGAAGAAGAGAAAGAAAAAGAAAAAATAAAAAGAAAAGAAGAAAGAGAGAAAGAGAAGAGAGGAGAAGGAGGAAAGAAAAAAGAAATAGAAGAGAGAGAGAGAGAGAGAGAGAGAGAGAGAGAGAGAGAGAGAGAGAGAAGAGAGAAGAGAGAGAGAGATTACATAACAAGCCAAAATAAATAACGTTTTGTTTATAGTTTTTCTAATAAATATTTTTTTAGTGCGTTTTTAAAACCAGTTCTAGACCAAATACATTTCAAGTGTACGGGTAGATTATTCCAAATAGATCCACCAGAGTAAGTAAAACTTGATTTATACAGATCGTTACTAGGTCTGGGAAAGGAAAGTTTGTGATTGTGTCTATTTTCATTGATAGAGAAATATCGTACAATTTTTCTCGGAGATATTCCGTTCACAACACTGTACATGAATAAATATTTGTTAAAGTAGAGCCTCTCCTTAAGAGGAAGAATATTCAAATTCTTATAATCATCTTTACTCAACGTGTTAGGACTTAATTTAATTAATTTTATAGCTCTTTTGTATAATCGATTTATGTATTTTAAATTAGTTTCACTTGAGTTATCCCATAATGTGGATGCATAATTAATTAGAGATAGGATGTGTGCATGAAAAAACATTTTCCTGGAGTATAGATTTAGAAAATTCTTAATTTTTGAAAGCTGATATAGTCTTTTTGAAATGTTTTTCCCTAAATCAGAAATATGTTCAGACCATAGTAAATCGTTGTCGATGGTGACTCCTAAAACTTTATGTGAGACTACTTCGTTTATAATTTGTCCTTTGAGGTATAATGGTGCAAAGGGGGAACACATGTTTTCCTTTTTTGACGTGAAGTTACATAAATACATTTAGTTTTGTTGATATTGAGAGCCATATGATTCAGTTCAGTCCATTCGTCAAGTCTGTTAAGGTTATCTTGTAGATTAGTTACGAGTTCAGCCGCATTTCTGTTTTTATCTTGTAGAGAAGTGTCATCAGCGAACATTTCACAAACACATTGAATGTACAAAGGCAGGTCATTAATGTAAATAGAAAACAAAAGTGGTCCTAATACAGATCCTTGAGGCACCCCAAACTTAACTGGTAGCAACGTTGATCGTTTAGAATTTATTTCGACAAGCTGATAGCGGTTTGTGAGAAATGAAGAAATAAATTTTAGGGTTTCGTTGGTCAATTTGTAATGGCTGAGTTTTTTTAATAGCAGAGTGTGGTCGATTACATCAAATGCTTTTGCAAAATCAACAAAAAGAATTCCTGTAAACTCGTTGTTATTAATGTTTGAAAGACAATTTTCAATAATTTGTGTAAGTGCTGTATGGCAAGAGTGGTTCTCACGAAAGCCAGATTGGTTTTCATGAATCAGATCATATCTTTTGAAATGAGAATATAGATGTGATTGAACATGCCTTTCAAGGGATTTAGATAAGAGAGATAGGATAGAAATCGGTCTATAGTTAGAGGGATTTGCAGGATCTCCTGTTTTATAAATCGGTATAACTCTAGCTTTCTTAAATTCAAGGGGAAAGTTGTTCTTATCGATAGATAGATTGTAAATATAAGTAAGAGAATCTGCAATAACAGGGGCACTGATTTTTAGAATTTTGCCGTCTAACCCATCTAAATCTCTAGTTCCCGATTGCTTTAATTTTAACAGTCCCATGAAAACTTCATTTACTGCGACTGATGGAATATTGAATTTGGAATGAATGTTCTTTGAAGTGCAAAATTCTTCTAACAGCTTTAAGTCGTTCTTGTTCGTTTTATTATTTATAACTGTTTTTTCGGCAATATTTGCAAAGTGAGTATTGATTTCTTCTGGTGATAAGTCTTTACATGATCTTTGGACTCGGCTATGTAAGTTGTTATTAGTTAGGCTAGTGATGGCTTTCCATATCAATTTAGAGTTCTTTGATGAAGACACCAAATCTTGGAAATATTTTTGCTTTGCATTCCTCTTCATAGAAGTGACTTTGTTCCTTTGTCGTCTGTACTTCACTTTTTGATTTGTCATATTTAAATAATCTCTTTCGTCACTTTCCTTTTCTATTTCCTTTGTTATCCAAGGTGGCTTTCTAAAATGTTTAACTTTTTTTTTATAAAGGGAGCATGTCTATCATAAACAGTACTGAATTTATTTATCCATTCATTAACGGCACAGTCCGGGTCTCTAATCTGATAAACGTTTTCTAATCCTGAGTGAAGTAAGTCAGTTAGAAAGGCATTTTTGTCGAAATATGTAAAACGTCTATAGAAAATTTCCTTGTGTCCGTATTTTGGAATTTTTACTCCTTTTTTCATCCAAGTAAGACTTATTGTTGAGTGATCACTACAACTAACTGGAGCACAGCAATTTTCTACAATGTGTTCTTTAGAATTAACGTAAATGTGATCAATAAGAGTCTCAGTGTTTTCTGTAATGCGTGTTGGATGGTCGATTAATTGTTCCAATCCAAGCATCGCACAGCTACTAATTCATTTTTTTCCGGACACTGTTAAGGGCATTCTTAGATCTATGTTAAAGTCTCCTAGGAGAACAATTTCTTTTGATTCCAGGGTGGCAGCGTCCATCATCAGATTAAACCTATCGTACCAATCAATTGTTTCAGATGGATTTCTGTAAATGAATCCTACTATTATAGGTTTACAACATTTTAAACTAATTTCAACCCAAACCGATTCTATATTATAGCTTTCGAGATGTAGCATTCTTTTAAAATGTAATGAGTTCGCACAGTATAATAGCAGTCCTGTTGATTTAGGAGCTGTAGGATCAAGACGGATGATGTTATAATTATGCATATACATATCAGCATCTGAAACTACACATGTTAACCTGGATTCGGCGAAGCAGAACATATGAAAGTTCATTCCATTGTTGTTTAAAATAGATGCTATTTCATCAGTTTTGTTTCTAGCACTGTTAATATTAAGATATCCTATTCGAAGCCCTTTCTTGGAGGGCCACGCATCTTGAGTAAATGGCATGGCAACACAATGTTACATCAAGATTATTACAAGTCAAGCAAATCAATAAACAACAAAATAGGTCAATACAGATGACAAATTATTTGACATGTGTGTCTCACTAATCCGATTTGAAAAAGGACACGTTTTCTATTTAAAAAAAAATAATAATAATAATAAGTACAGGCAACACAATTGTAAGCCAAGACTTAGATCACACTTTTACGGTGTCCATGAAAGCAAAAATTTTGTTCAGAAAATTAAGTTCATAAAGAATTTAAAGACACACACACACACACACACACACACACACACACACACACACACACACACACACACACACACACACAAAAAAAAAAAAACAAACCCACCTCACCAAATACAACGTAAATACAAATCAAAAATACAAAGTCACCAACTGCAAGTACACAACTGCAAATATGTGCATACAAATCTAACCAAATGTCAATTCAAGTTAGGAAGTACACAAAACAGAAAAATCAGACAATGAAATTGATCAAAAACTAATTACAAACGAGAAAAGATCTCCAAAAAGTGTGAACAATAATGACACAAAATGTCTATTAACAGCCTGAATCAGAGATTGGGCCTCAAAAATTACAGCACATCAACAGGCAAACCAGTTCAATGCAACAAACCAGCAATGACAAATGTGTCGTTACTGTAATCTAACTCCAATATCCCAATTAGGGAGCTTGAGCAAAAGAAGACTTTTCAGATGAGCTCAATGCGAGTCCAGCTTTGATTAGCAAAGACACACACACACACACACACACACACACACACACACACACACACACACACACACACACACACACACACACACACACACACACACACACACACCAAGGATCTAGCGTTGAAACATTAAGTGGGGGTTCATATAGGAGGCCATGAATTTGTGAAACAGCATCTCATAGGGGTTGTGAAGAAAAGGAGTACTGTGAAGTACGAAAGGATTTGTCCCACCGTTATTCATCACGTAGCCATGTATCACATGACAATTCAAACACATTGAAAATTTGTTATACACCAAAACATTTTAGCGGTGTCCTTCACTGCCATACATAGTTATGACAGTTTGAGTTAGGCAACACCGATCTTTCAAGTGAATAGCCAAAATGTGCCAGGCTGGAGACAAAGTAGGTTACACAAACAGACCTAACATGGCTTTTTTCTACTCATCTTCTCACAAAATCGGACAGAACATCCAGCGTTATTTATTACAAGAGTTGGGAAATTCCTGGTAAAGTGAAAGGCGTGTCCCTTTCAAGACTTGTACATATCTAACGCAAATTTGTTTTAAGCTATCACATCTCATGGAACCGACAGGTACATGAATTATCTTCATAATTTTGTCTTTCTTTTTTTCTCTTTCTTTTTTTTTTTTTTTTTTTGGTCCCATCTTCTGTGCCACCTCAGTGGTATTGCACCCATGCCGCTCACTCTAACACCCTGTCCACAGCCACACCCCGTCCACAGCCACACCCCGTCCACAGCCACACCCTGTCCACAGCCACACCCTGTCCACAGCCACAGCCCGGTCAGTCCTGCTGCAGCCCCGGCACCGGCAATCCACAGGGAGCAATCAATATCAAGTCGTCAAGAGGCAACCAACCGGAGGAGACACTGCACTGCTGCCGAGTCACTTCAGTGGTGTTCAGTGGCGCCTGTTCTGATCCAACATACGTAGGACACCACCTACTAAGCCCCTATCATTGACAATAATTGCTTAGTCGCAGAGCCGGCGTGAGTGAACTCTCCTTCCAGAGGGCGCCACCACGTCCGTCCAACGACAGCCCCCATGGACTCGCCGATACCGGTGACCCTGACGGAATCAAACCAAGGCCATAGATGTGGAGAGGACATCGAAACTGAGGTCACCATGAGAGCAGGGCATGAAGGGCCACAGAATTTGAGACTTTTTTATGCTGATCGATGAGAATGAGGATGATGAAGATGATGCTACGGATTTCCATTTCGGTCTGAGACTGGGAGACCACGACGCTAACCACTTCGCCACGGCGGCTGGTATAATTTCTCTAATCTTAATACAGATCGTTCTTCAACTTTTATGCTATATTTAGTTTTAAATCACCATTACATCTATTTAAGCCACATCTCTCTCTCTCTCTCTCTCTCTCTCTCTCTCTCTCTCTCTCTCTCTCTCTCTTCTTCTCTCTCTCTCTCTCTCTCTCTCTCTCTCTCTCTGTATACACGCACGCACACACGCACACACACACACAGACACACACACACACACACAGAGCTAAATTCGTTTGAAATGATGTTGTTTTTTGTTTTGTTGTGTACATTAAAAACAAAAATCAATGCAATTTTTCGCGGATAAAAAAAATCAATAATTCTTCAAATTTCACAAATTACTTCAATCCATCAAAGGGAAATCAAAACATCTATGATCAAAATAATATTGATTTTCTAACGGGAATCAAATGGTGACATTTGATTTTAATCATTCAAAAATGATACCAATCTTAAGTTAAAAAGAGAAAGTTTATTTCATATTTAACGCCATTATCAAAAAGCATTCTGTTTATTGCTTTAAAACATTATAAAACTGAGAGAGAGAGAGAGAGAGAGAGAGAGAGAGAGAGAGAGAGAGAGAGGGGGGGGGGAGAGAGAGAGAGAGAGAGAGAGAGCGAAGGAGAGATTGATTGATTGATTGACTGATTGATTGATTGATTGATTGATCCTTAATACGCAAGGATGAAGATTTTTGGCCAAAGCCTAGTCTTACAATCTGTCCTTGTCGTGCATATATTATTTCAACACATATCATGAATACTGACAATTCAACATAGCAACACTGTAATCTAATTTTACAATGATAAGCAAACTCTTCATACAAGTAATAATGACATGGTTGGTCGTCAAACAGAAGAAAACTTACAAATAAACAAACAAACAAGCAAACAAAACTACAGAGAGAGAGGTCGGAGGAGGGTGGGGGAGAATGGAAGTTAGGGGGAGGAGAAGAGAGATTGCAGACAGAGTGGGAGTGGGGAAGAGCGATTTAATGAAGTAGGTTATATGCTTAGACGGTGTATTTAAAGTATGGTGCACAGAAGACTTTGCGAATGGACGCTAGTCATTTTAATCGAATAATCAAGTTACTGAGACATAAAATGTTTAAGCAAATGTTTCTTGAATTTTTTTTAAGTATTCGTATTTTGTAGACTCGCTGGATGCGAGTTCCAGATATATGGTCCAGAGTAAGCCAGGCTTGTTTTGTATTGATCAATGCATGGGTAAGGGAGTAGGAATTTCGTCGAGCCAGAAAAGCTGTTCAATCTTGTAGAAAAGGGCATCGATATAACATGGCATAGTATCTGTCAAGATTGTAAACATAAATGATGCCTTGCTGAATTCCAGTTGCTTACTCAGAGGAAGTATGTTTAGCACTTTTAGTTTTTCGTCTGTTGTGAGAGGTACAGCTGGATGGAGTACTTTTGCTGCACGTCTATGGAGAGAATTCAGCCTTTTTTTTAACATTGCTACTCCCGTCCCACACTGTTGCAGCGTAATTGATACGTGATATTATGTTTGCATTGAAGAAAAGTTTAACCACAATACCGTTGACGTAGCGTTTTAATTGAGACAACAGGGAAAGGTTTTTTGAGAGTACCTTGCATACATTATTGAGATGAGATTGCCATTTCAATTATGTATCTATCGTTACCCCTCAAACACGATGCTCATCTACCTGTTCGATAGAAGTGCCATTCAACTGAAGTTTTAAGCAAAGAGGAATCAATTGGTGCTTTTGGTGGGTAGCTATACTCATAGATTTGGTTTTGGCTGGGCGTATGACCATTGAGTGTGAATGACGCCAGTGTGACGAGTGGTTTAGACTTTCCTGGAGAGAAGTTTCTATTGTCTGTAGATCACTACCATTCGTTTGGAGTGACGAGTCATCAGCAAATAAATCTGTCGTGACCTTTTCATCTGATATGGACAATGGTAAATCATTGACGAAGATGCAAAATAGGAAGGGGCCTAGTACTGAGCCTTGTGGGACTTCATGTCTGACATAGGCTTAAGCGGAGGTTTTGCCATTAAGCACAACATACTGAGTCCTATCGTTCAAGTATGATTGGAATAATGAGACTATCGAGGAATGGCTCAAGTAGATAGATAGTTTCTTTAAAAGAATGGAATGATCAACAAGATCAAACGCCTTTTTGAAGTCAAGAAAGACAACCCCCGTCATCTGTGATTGGTTCGTATATGAAAGCCATGAGTCAAATTCGTGATAATGCTGTAAGGCAGGAGTGATTAGATCGGAATCCAGATTGGAGTGGTTGAAATTGTTTTTGTCCATGAAATTAGATACGTGTGTGTGTGTGTGTGTGTGTCTTTCGAGGGCTTTGGATTGAATTGATAGTATTATAATAGAGGTCTGAAAATATCTGGATTTGACAAATCACTTGATTTTGAAAGGGGGATCCCTTTGGCATTTTTGAACGCTTGAGGGAAGACACTAGTTTCAATGGATAAATTATATATGTATGGAAGAGACTCAACAATGTATGGTAGAACGAGTTTGAGAAGAAATGCGGGTATGTTATGAGGACCTACGGATTTTTTATTCTTTAACTGCGCTGTGTGCATTCCTACTTCATGTACAGCAAGACGGGGAATCTTGAATGAGTTACTGGATCCAATTTTTTGTTGACAAAATGATATTAGGGAAGTCGGGCATGTATATTCATTTGGTGGTCTTATGGTCTGTGAAGCTAAAGTAAGGATATCATATAATGATAAGAAGTTGTTATTAAATTCGTCCAGAGTGATGTTTGTGTTTCATTTTGTGAATCTGTACGCTTGTTGTGTACAGTAGTGTTTATTGCCCTCCAGAAAGGTGCTGTGGCTTTTGCATCCGTTATCATTTGACTGAAGTACTCTCGTTTGGCTTTTTTCAACTTCGTTTAAAACAAAGTTTCTATGCTCTTTGTATTCGTCGAACAAATTTGCTGCCTTGAGTTGATCACGTAGAACCATTTCTTGCAACAATTCTGGTGTTAACCATGGGTTCATCTGCAGATACCTAACTCTTTTTTGATGTTATGGTGCTTGTTCACTTATGATGGTTAGGAAATTTTAGTACCAGAAGGACAGTGCATCATTGCCGTCTGACTAATAATAAGTTAAGTGAAATGGGGAAATGTTTAAGTCATAGAGGTATGCTGTTTCGTTAAACTTTTTGAATGAGCAGTATTGTATGGTCGTGTGACCTTTGGGTGGTGGTTTGGGGAGCCTGGGGGACCACGTGCAGAAGACTGGACAATGATCACTAATACCAGAATGTACCACTGAAACATCTAGTATTGCAGATTTGTTGTTTGTGTATATATGATCAATAAGAGTCGCAGTCGTTTTAGTTATTCTCGTTGGGGTTTGTACTAACTGATGGAGTGCATTAAGTGTCAGTGTACTTGTCCAAGCTGGTTGTTGTTTTAACATATCAATATTAAAGTCCCCTAACAATAGTATATTTGAATTTTTGTGACAGATCCGATCCATCATTTGTACAAAGTTGTCATATTCGTATGTGGAAGATGGGTGTCTGTATAAATGTCCGATTATTAATGGCGGTGATTTGGAGCTCTTTATTTCAATCCAAATACATTCGACGGTATTAGTTTCAAGATCAGTTCTGTGTCGGGTAATGTTGGCAATTGACTGATGAATGTATACAGTGAGGCCAGTATGTTGGGGTTGATCACTGTCGCGTCGCTCTATGTTATACTCAGGAATGCTAATAAGATTATCTGTGATGCGAGAGTCTAACCTTGTTTCACTTACAGATAAGCTCATCATTCTTGGTGACTGAATGCGAGAGTTGGCAGCGGCAGCACCACCTGGGAAGGCGTGATTGGAAAGCATGGGGTTGGCAGCTGCTATGGCAACGGTCTGCTTCTCCTTCAGACATGGATCGAGCATGACCTCCTGATCACGAACACCATCTTCCACCTCCTACCCACAACAGGACATCATGGATGCATCTGCTATCCAAACATTGGCATCATATTGACTGTGTCATCGTGAGGAAGAGGGAACAGGCGGGACGTGCGGTTCACGAAGGACATGTGCTGTGCGGAGTGCTGGACAGATCACCGCCTCATCTGTCTCCAAGCTCAGGCTTCATGTCCAGCCCAAGAGACGTCGTCAAGGCGTAAAACCAGCAAAACGTCTGGATGTCAGCAAGCTCAAGGTCGTCGATACTAAACAGTCCCTTTGTTGACACCCTGGAAACCCGCTTGGAGTCCACCATACTGGATGACCACGATGTGAAAGCAGCAGGGACCATACTTCGTGAGACGGTGTACAGCACAGCTATGGAGTGTCTGGGACCCACAACCAAGATGCACAAGGACTGGTTTGATGAGAACTGCACTGAAATCCGGCAGCTTCTAGAAGAAAAACGTCGTGCTTTCAAATCGCACATCAACGACCCCACAGTCAACAGCAAAGAACGACGCACTGAGAAACATCCATAGAAACATCCAGCAAAAGCTGCGCCAGATGCAAGACTCCTGGCTGAGCAACAAAGCTGATGAGATTCAGGGCTTTGCAGACAGGATGACATGAAAAACTTTTATAGTGGCTTGAGAGAAGTCTACGGCCCCACCACCTCGGGCTCATCTCCACTTCTCAGTGGCAAATGGATCAACGCTGATCGCAGATAAAGAGAAGATACTACAAAGATGGGCTCTTAACACTTTGACAACGTACTGAACCGCCAATCCACCATCAACAATGAAGCCATCGAACGACTACCCCAATTCCGATCGATGAGACGCTAGACGCCGTACCAACTTTGGAGGAGACTCAAAAAGCAATTCGTCTGTTATCCAGTGGCAAAGCGCCTGGCTCAGACGTAATCCCAGCTGATTTCTACAGACAGGGTGGTGTGGCTGTGGTGAAGAAACTCCATCAACTCCTTCAGACCATATGGCAGCAAGAGACAGTTCCTCAAGATCTTAAAAGATGCCTCCATCGTTCGTCTCTACAAACGCAAAGGAAACCGCCAGGTCTGCGATAACTAATCGTGGAATCTCCCTGCTATCCATCGCAGGGAAGATCCTGGCTAGAGTTCTACTGAACCGGCTCAACACACATCTTGAGCAAAGTCTCCTACCTGAGAGTCGGTGTGGCTTCTGGAAAGAACACGGGACCATCGACATGGTGTTTGCTGCCAGACAGCTTCAAGAAAAGGGTCAGGAACAGAATGTCGACCTGTACTCCACCTATGTTGATATGACCGAAGCCTTTGACACTGTCAGTAGGGAGGTTGCGTTGGAGGATTATGGCGAAGAAATGGATGCCGAGAAAGTTCATTGCCATCGTACACCAACTTCAACTACGGCATGCTGGCCAGAGTCCAAGACAACGGCGAGACATCTGAACTGTTCCAGTCTCAAACGGAGTGAAGCGGGGTTTGTGTTCTTGCTCCCACCTGTTCAGCCTCATGTTCTCGGCTATGTTGACTGACGCATTCAGTGACGCAAAGAGAGCATCGTCATCAAGTACCGTACAAATGGATCAGTCTTCAATCTCAGGAGACTTCAAGCGAAATCCAAGATCTCGACAGACACTGTTAATGACTTCCTCTTCGCGGACGACTGTGCACTCAACGCTGTCACAGAAGCCACAGTGCAACACAGTGTTGACAAGTTCTCTGCAGCTTGCAACAACTTCGGCTCGACAATCAATACGAAAAGACTGAAGTGATGCACCAGCCAGCCCCGGGAAAGCCTTACTTTGAGCCAGTCATCATCATCACTGGACAGCAACTGAACGCGGTGGACAAGTTCACCTACCTAGGTAGCACTCTGTCCAGAAACGTTGTCATCGACGATGAGGTAAATGCCCGGCTCGCCAAAGCTTGTGCCGCTTTTGGCAGACTCCACAAGAACGTATGGAACAGGAGAGGCATCACCCCAGAGACCAAGATCAAGGTGTATCGGGGCCCTAGTTCACACCACACTGCTCTATGGCTGTGAAACATGGACGGTTTACCAGCGTCACGCCCGGAAACTGAACCATTTCCCCCCCACCTGCCTCATAGACTCATGGGCATTAAGTGGGAAGACAAGATTCCGGACACTGAAGTGCTCACTTGTACTGGCCTGCCTAGCATCTTCACCATCCTGATGCAGTCACAGCTTCGCTGGGCAGGTCACGTAGTTCGCATGCCAGACCAACGGCTGCCAAAGAAACTATTGTTTGGCGAACTGCAACAAGGCAAACGCTGTCATGGAGGCCAGAGGAAGCGTTTCAAAGACAGCCTCAAATCCTCCCCGAAGGCCTTCAACATCAGCCACACAACATGGGAGCAGACTGCCCAGGACAGAGACGGATGGTGATCAGTTGTCCACAAAGGTGCAGAGACATGTGAAAGCAACAGAACTGCTGCAGCTAAGCAGCACAGGATCGATCAAGAAGACCAATAAACAGATCTCCAACTGCTGCCACCATCCCCTGTCCGTAGTGTGATAGGTCTTTCCGGGCGCAGATCGGCCTGGCCTGCCATCTACGCACTCACCCTCAACCCCAGGATGACTAGATGGTCTTCGTCATCTTGACAGACAACAACAACAGTAGTAGTAGTAGTAGTGTGACATTCATTCATATGCTCGGGCCATTTTCATTAAGAAAATGACGCAATCGATACATGACGTCTATTCGCTCTGCGCTTGTTTTATATTTCTATGTCCAAACGACAAAACTAATTGTTAGTTTTTGCTTTAAGGCAGTACGTTTACAATTTCAAGCGTTATGTAGACTTGTATTTGTATCAATAATAAAATAATTTACAATCGTAGGGTATGGAAAACCATCGTACTGACCAATCGCAATTATCCAAGTGTCAGTGGTTTCTCCGTCCGCGCATGTGCAGTAAGTATTGACCGTTGCATCGTACGATCTTGATCAACCCGGTCGACGTGGAATTGGCTCCGCAAGATAGGTCAACTATTCGAAGAGCAAGAAACCTTTTGAAGGTATCAGTTGAGGCCGGACTGAAGGGGCACTACAGGGCGTTCGACGACACCCACAACCTTTACGGGGAAGGGCTAGACGAGTCTCATCGTTCCGTGGGCGAGTCTGATAGCTGTAGTCCAAGAAAGCTGTGTTGAGGTAAATAGGTCTAAATCATTTTTTTCGTGTAGCGCAACAAAATTTATTTCAATACAATTGTATTAAGGCACATTTACCGGTTCAATAATATTTTGTGCGCGCGATCATTTAAAATGCTCTGAATTAAATATTTCAGGTTTACCAGTCAACACGTATGATTGATCGTAGAGCTGTCATTTTCATCTGTTTGCTCTCATCATGTCGTGTTGCCATGTACTAACCCGTATTATGTAAATTCTATTTCAGCTCACCGTTGTATGCAACCATATTTAGAAGATGTGATATTTGTGTGAATGCAGATTTATTATTTAAAGAATTGTAAACGAGTTCAAATTATGAACGAAGCATTTTCCCGGATCTAAGTGATCGGTGTAACATGAAGATTGACGCCATTGATTTAATCTGTTCAAGGATTAAATGTAATTGTAATTCATCAAGCATTAAGCCTTGGCGAATAACTCAGTCAAGGCAGATTGGAATATTCGTATACATTTTCCTTCTTTGTTAACGAGTTTTATCGTAAAGCAATTTTTGAAGGAAATCAATTGTAAATGATAGAGCAAGCTAGTGCAATTGTAAAGTGTGTCTAGAGCGTGTAGTGGGTGGAATAGTGATGTGCCACTATAGTGCAAGATCTAAGACGATTGTTATCTTGTAGGTTCTACTTCTTCTGCTACTACTCCTACTCCTACTTGTACTCCTACTCTTCCCTTTTCATCCATCTTGATCATCTCCGCATCTCTATCTTCACCTTCGTCACACATCTTAATCCCGCTACATCCTTCGTCGAGAGGAACGTGCTGGTGTGTCAACCTTGCCGGGATCTGGAAGTGAACTGTGAACGTCAGCGGAACTCCGGAACGCTACAACGATTCCGTGAAGCTGAGTGGCAATCACATAAACACATCCCTCCGCATTCAAGCACGCTACAGCACACTCAGACACTTTGTATAATTTTTTGTGCATAACTATACTTTATGTGTATTCTCCGGAAGATATTTTTGTAGCACGAGCGGACAATCGATATTTGTGCTACTGCAAGAAGCGAAGTGGAGAAGGACAGAGACTTTGTTGTTTCCAAGTGTATGTGCATGATTAATTTCTTTTGTGTGTAATTCATTTCATAGGGGACAAACGGGCATCAGCATTCAAAGCAACAAAACGACATATTTACTGCAGATCATCATCATCGTTACTGTTACTTTATTAAATTCAGTTGTTGTTATCAAAATCAAACCTCTTGTTCCATCTGTAGAAAGAAAGTGAAGGGTGTGGACGAAAGTTTGACTTTCCTACAACGGTCTATCGTTCTTGCCTGAGCATTCAACCATCATTTATGAATGGGGTCTTATTAAAAACGTCACAGTAGTAGTAGTAGTAGTAGTAGTAGTAGTAGTAGTAGTAGTAGTAGTAGTAGTAGCAGCAGCAGCAGTAGCAGCAGCAGCAGCAGTAGCAGCAGTAGTAGTCCTCGTCGTGATCGTTGTCATGGCAGTAGTAGCAGTCCTTTGTTTTATTATCATTATTATTGATGTTTTTGTTGTTGTTGTGTTGTTGTTGTTGTTGTCGTTGTTGTTGTTGTTGTTGCTTTTGTTGCTCTCTTGCAACAACACCAGACACTGACCAGCAGGAAATCATCATAAAGCGAAGATTATGCCATACCAATAGAAGTCACATTGCTTCCTCTATCAAACCCCACTTCTTAATGCCAACAACATAGATAACACTCTTAAACCAACTGGCCAACATGATTTCCACAAATACTACTCATTTCCATCTAAACATCGTCCTGGGATACCCAACATTTAAAATTACGATTAGAAAGTGTTCAAAATGACTTAATATGACTATCTCTAAATCTGAATCATTAATGAACTTTTTATTCATGACGTGATTGCTGATTGTGAGAATGCCCCAGCTGTGTGTACCAAGCATATTTTCCCAACTTCCTTCTTTCGGTAAAAATATAGATTTTGAAATCTATACCCGTGACCTGTCCACACAGTCTCATATTCCTTTTCAGTTTTTTTTGTAGTTTGTTTAATGAGTAAAAGGTTTTACAAATTCAGGAACCTGGTCTGTTTTGATTCCTTCTGTTCAGTGCGTACATCGGGGTAAAAAATGTAATGGGTTTAAAGACTGTGCAACAAACGTCGACGAGACCGATTGTAAACCCTCCTGGTATTCAGTTGATGATATACCCTCACCTGCTGTGATCAACTTTGACACACCTGGAGGCTTCACCATGACTGCTTTACCCCCAAACAACACGCAGTGCCCAGACACTCATTTCCAGTGTCACAATGATGGCTATTGCCTCCCTGTCTACGTCAGGTGTAATGACATGAACGACTGTCCACATCATGAGGACGAAGCCGACTGCGAGAATCACGAGACATGCCCGGGTTTTATCGATGCCGTGGCAATCAGCAAACAATCTGTGTCCACATGAACCATCTGTGTGATGGTTTGGCGCAATGCCCACTTCACGATGATGAACTGATGTGCAACTTAGCATGTCCTGAGTCATGTGTTTGTTATGGTTTTGCTTTCTTCTGCAGTCGCACTTTTTTCATCGAAAATTACATCCGAGAACTACGCTACCTTGAAGCCCCTGGCAGTGGAATGCATATAGGTGACGTATGTTGGAACATCATGCTGATCCACCTGGGTGTACAGAGCTGTGGATGGAGGAGGTTGACAGTACTTCCCTTACCGAATCTTCACAGTTTGGATCTTAGTGAGAATCTGCTACGTGTTGTCAACTTCAGCCACTTTACAAAAATGCCTCAACTTCAAAGGCTGAACCTGGCTGGTAATCCTCTGTTCAGAAGCAATCGTTATGTTTCAAAACATGACGTGCATCCATCGCTTGTGCTCTTCAATATTTCACGTGTTCAAGCCAGTTCTCAGAATATGAAGACCTTGTCTGCTCTCATGCCAAAGTTACAAGTTCTTGATTTATCGGGGAATGAGATAAGAGTACTGTGGAAACAACCTTTGTTCCCTAATCTTCAGTCTTTATATTTAAATGATTGTCCAATACATGATTTCACTCCAGACTTTATGAAACATATGACTCACCTTGTAAAGGTTTCTGCAGATAACTTTAAGTTGTGTTGTAGTGTTGTTTTACCAGACAATTTCCGAGGTGACTGTTTGGCCCCATCTGACGAAATATCATCATGTGATGACTTGTTGAAATATACTGCTTACCGTTGTGCCCTTGTGGCATTCACTATACTTTCACTTTTGGGAAATTTCTGTGTTTTTGTCTACCGTGTTTATTTCTTGTCAAAAACCACCAAGACTGGTTTCGTACTATTTGTTCTTCATTTGTGTGTTTCAGACTTTCTAATGGGGGTGTATTTAGTCTTCATTGGTGTGGCAGACCGGATTTACGCTGGAAGTTATTTTTGGAAAGACACTTCATGGAAAAGAAGTTCAGCTTGTAGCATCGCAGGGTTCCTGTCGCTGTTATCCTCAGAAGTATCAGCCTTCCTAATCTGTGTCATCACTTTGGATCGTTTCCTCGTACTCCATTTTCCTTTCAGACACATCCGATTAGGAGCCAGATCAGCGCACATAGCCTGTGGCATCGTCTGGACACTTGGAGGCATTCTGTCAGCGGTGCCTCTGCTCCCTGTAACCTCTCACTGGGAATTCTTCCACCAGACAGGTATCTGCATTCCACTGCCTGTCACCAGAGCTGACTTTCCTGGTCACAGTTACTCGCTCAGTGTCATGATCGTCTGCAACCTGATCCTCTTTCTCATGATCGGTGTGGGTCAGTGTCTTATTTACTGGACAGTGAGAAGCAACACGATATCCAATCAGCTAACAAAGACCACAGACATAGGCGCCGAACATGTGCAGTCAAAGGAAGCGACGTTGGCGAGGCGTCTTCTATCTGTCGCTTTGTCCGACTTTTTCTGCTGGTTTCCAATTGGTTTGTGTGGGGTCCTGGCTGCCAGTGGTGTCATCATTCCCGGGGACGTGAACACTGGAATGGCCATCTTCGTGCTGCCACTCAATTCAGCACTCAACCCGTTCCTTTACACTTTCAATATCATCCTGGAAAAACGGAGAAAAGCCCAAGAACTTCGTTTTCAGAAGCTGTTGCGTGCTCAGCCAAAGACGAAACACATGATGCATGATAAATGAATGAAACCATGGAAAAAATAAACTTTGAATCCAAATGTTGGAAAATATGTCTTTGTGCTATGTCAGACTGTTAAAGAA
>CM031623.1:13952669-13954282 GCA_018398815.1 Conus ventricosus | reverse complement strand
AAAATTCACGGATTCCTCCCTCACTTGATGAAAGGTTACGAGTGTTAAACCTGTATCTCTTGTATAATGCATTATCGTCATTGTGAATATCCTTTATCTCATTTTCAGTACTTCTGCGATGAATTTCGCGACTGATTTAATCACGAGTTCGTCATCTGATGAAAACAGGACAACAACGTCCTGTTTTTGTTTGTTTGTTTATGAATCGCCCCCCCCCCCCCCCTCCTTTCATTGTATACAGTGCCGTGAAACAGGAAGTGTTCTTCGTCGTCAATAGTGTTCCACATGCAGGACAAGGTGGTTCTGTGGATGTTCCACATTCCACCCATCTTTTGTTCGCATTGAAACCTAAAGTTCTCAACCTGAATCTTGCGTAATTATTCTGTGCCATTTATATCTTATGACACTGAAAAAAAAACCAAACTTTTTCTCTGAATGAAACACAACTTTAAATGAGAAAAACCAACCATTTTTTTTCCTTTACTTTCCATACCTGAGTGCCAATTTTGCTAAAAAGAGCAAAATATAAGTCTGTCTTTAATTTTTGCATTGAACTGTTGCTCGTTTCCTACTGCCTGAGTCATCCACACGATTCCAAAACCCTGTTCTGAAAGAACTTTCTTTACTTTATGAGCCCAGTTTTCTTTACTTTTTTTCCCAGTCGTAAAAGGATCATTTCGTAAGCTTGCCCGCTCAAACGTGACTGTGGTAGTTTCAAGAATTTCAACCAGTATCTAATACATTCACAAATGTTGTTATATACAGAGGGTATATGCCTGTCTCTACATATAAAACAGTGTAGGGTGAATGAATTGGCACTTGAAGGAAATGCTTCATAGCATGTGTATGCACTTTTCCATCAGTAAATTCTTCGGCTGCATCTCTAGTTAAGAAGAGGTTTTATCTGTGCATCAAACACTGTCCAAAACATACCACAGTCAGTACCATTCAGCTTTCTTGGGGATTTCAGAATTTCAGTAACCCTTTGTCCCCCCTTTCCAAAAGATTCTTCCCATGCATAATGGAAAATCAATTTTGTTGAGAACTAATTCCCAAATGTTTATATGAATTAGCTACTTGAACGTCTGCATGTTGATAAAACCATTTCAAAGGCACTGACAGGTGGCCCCCATTCGGAAGAGCACAAGAGTTGTCTTATCCAGGTCAACTGTTAAACATAAGCGATCCGCTTCTTCTTCCAAGACATTAAAAAAAAAAAAAAAGAAGTGGATTTTGCCCCCCTTACCGTTGGACCATTTACAGCGAGAAAAACCAAATGACACATACTTTCCCCTCCCCCCACCCCCACTCCTCCCCCCCCCAAAAAAAAAAAAATGACCAGTAACACAATATTTCTTCCTCCTTTAAAACAGTCCAGTGGTATCAAGACATTATGCATGATTACCACATGAGCAGATTGAGAAAGACCTGATATGAATGAATCGTCAACAATCCGACGCCTTTATCCTCTGGCCGCCACAATAGTCTGTGAACCTTTCCCCCTCCCGTCCTCAGCAGACCGGACAAGTCCGACAACTCGGCGGTAGGCGCTCTTCACGAAGGAGGCAGGATAGTGGACGACAGCCTTGGACCACTGCGAGGCCGAGGAAGGG
>CM031623.1:13889329-13929190 GCA_018398815.1 Conus ventricosus | reverse complement strand
GCACCCCTTATTTTTGGGGCGTGCGCAGAAAGTATAACTATGACTGGAATCCTCCTTACACATCTTTTTCTTCAGGCACAACTGTTCACCTCGGGTCCATAGAGCAAGAGCATAAAACAGCGTGGACAACATTTATTTCAGACACTTCTAAGGGCCTAACTAGAGCGGGAATAGAACGAATAAACGACTCTATTCGTACTTACGTTTGGTGTTTGCTAGGTTCACAAGCACAGGCAAGATCGAGCATAACTAATCCTTCTACTGGCTTTGACGCGCAAAAAACAATACTTAGCAAATTTAGAGGACGCCATTAATTCTACAGTCGATTTACCTTCAAGTATTAAAAGGTACCAAAATGTTTTACAATTCGCAAGATCGAAAGTAGACTTTGCTGTTGGCACTGGTTTATTACATGCTGCCTTCTGACCTCAGACTCCAGATAGGTACAATAATAAACTACAATAATGAAATCCTTGTGGCAGGCAATGAACAGAAAGTCGGAAAAAACGAAATAAATCTGAGCCAGTAATATTGCAAGCAGTAAACAAACAATTGACCCCCCAAGAATAAGTCATCCAATCCCCAAGGCCCAAAGCCCAAAGGTCATGAAGAACACGAAGTCCACGAAGTCCAAAAAAATAATGGCCATGAATATGAAAGACAGCACTTGTTTTTGGATTAACTGGCCTAGGATTACTCGGTCTTTATCTTACTAAAAATTAACCCGACTATTAAGAGAACTAATGTCCATAAGTTGCTCGGCCATAAAGCCAACTACTTTGCCTGCAGTAGACAAAAGCCAGCTAACAATACCCCTAATATACCTGGTAAAGCGTCCATGGCTTTACTAGCTAATTTTTTTAATAAACCTGCAAGATGATCAAGCTGTTTTTTTACCATGATTTATCAGGTGGTGATGGAGGGGATGGCGATGGAGGCACTGGGCTTTGACCTCCACCGCCACCTGTAATAGCCATCACCAGTGTACTTATTGCAAATCCTAAGGCCGTTATAACGCTTGCTAATGTGACTCCTTGCTCTCTAAACAGTGTTCTTATTCGTTCTGCTAGTGTTGTGTCTTGATATAAAATTTTTTGGATAGTTTCTCTTATTCTGATCACTTGAGTTCGTAATTGTTCTTGGTTAGTATACCCTCTTTTAGTCTTGCTGATCTTTCTTGTTTAAGATCTTTTAGTCTTTGGGTTATTCTTTCTTTAACACCAGGCCCTAAGTTGGCGTCATCAGCCTCAACGAGTTTTTTCTTTTCTCTTTTTATATCCTCATCTATTTCACCCAGTTTTGCTAAATTGTTTGTTAATTCGCCTCTGATGCTTCTTACAGTACGATCAAGGGCCTCTAATTCTCGCGTGGGTATCGGGAGTCGTGTATAGTTTTTAATGCTGTTTCTTCTGAAAAACTGGTTTCTGCTTCTATTGCATTTATTATTTCATCTGCTGATTGATTTAAAACTTGAAGTTCCATGTTTTTGTATTTGGTTATCTGTTGGGAGTTCTTGTAGTGTGTTTTGAAGTTTAGCAACTGCGTCCCTATCTAATTTTGGTGGTTTAGGAATGCCAAGGCGAATTTGTTCGCTCACACCGAGTCTTTTGTCTATTGTACCCACAACTAAAAACTTTAATGGGTCTCGTTTAGTTGTAAGCGGAACACGTTCACCTTGATCGTTTTTAAAATACAAATGGCCATCATCATCTCGTTCAAAAATCATTAGGGTCTAAAACTTTGGGAGGTTCAAGGCCTAAATTTTGGTACAATGATCTAACATGACTTTCTGTTAATTCACTCCGCACTGAGAGCGCTGAGCGATGCTGTATCAAAGGATCATTTCACTCATGTCGTCTCCAGGATAAAAAACATCATAATCTTCTTCACCTTCAATGCCTGCCATGTTTTTAAATAATTAACTTTTTATTTTGTTTTATAAAAAATGTCACAAGCATATGGCTCAATTCTTGACCCGCATAGAAGACTGAAGAGCCCTTAGGCTGAAGGGAAATAAGCGGAATATTACTGTTCCAAATAATCCATCTACTATTGATGCAGATCAAATTCTTACTGTCAAATTTTCCAGACCTAGGAGCAGATGAAGTGATTGTGCCAGGCTCTGCGCAACTTACTTTCAAAATAGAACTCGAATCAGAAACAGACCCAAACAGGACAGTTGTCCAGAATCTGGGGCGGGCAATCGTTAAAGAAAATTTCTATAAAACTTGAGGGGCAAGAAATATTTTCTTTACACAATGCAACATATTTTTTAACCTATTCTGATTTATGGCTAACCGGGAATGAAAGGGCTGATCTTGCGTTCAAGGAATCGAAAATGAAGAAGCACTAAAACACAGAATAGGCGCCGCAGATGCTAATAAAGCCGGCAAAAAGTATGTGGCTGTAAATTTTGCGTATGGAAATCGCTTTTCCATTCCCTTAGATTTTGAGTTGTTAAAAGCGCATGCACCATACTTTCAAGGAGCATTAAAAGACAGATTGTGATATGAACTAACTTTTAATGAATACAAACGTGTTATCAGATCAACAGACACCGAAGCAAAGTACAGCATTTCTGACATCTCGCTAGAGTTTGACGTTGTTAGCAACCCTAACTTATCAAGGCTGATTGAGCAACAATATCAGTCAAAATTAGCATATATTACGAAAGAGTGATTCATCATACAACATATCCCAGAAGCAAGGCCGACACAATATGGAATTTTAGTTTTAGTGTCTCAGCAAGATCGCTTAAAGGTATTTTATTGCTGTGTGAAGATGAAGAACCATTCGAAAGAGGAAGTGAAAAGTTTATTAATCCTAAAATAACGAAAGTACAATGTTCGATTGAGGGTAGTCCTAACCAAATCTACGCTAGCGGGCTTAGACCTTATCAGCATTTTGACGAAATAAGAAAATTGTTTGGGGGTGGGAGGTGTAGAAGTCCAACAGTAGACCTTGTGTCTAAAGATCTACACCTTCACAATGTTAGACTCGATGATTATTTAACAACGAAATACGGCTATGGATTGACCTAAGATCGACAGAGGATAATCAGTTGCATGGAAGTGGCAGAACGGTTAAAGACGTAATAAACATTCAAATTGATAAAGAAAAAGATGGTGATAAACCACTTAATGCACATTTGTTTTAATATATGATGCGCAGCTGAATATTCAAGATAACAGATTAAAGATATAAATACTAAATTATTTTTATTTTATAAAAAGCATGTCTGTTCAGGTTTATCCAAATGTGCCTACAGCACCGGAGTCGCCAAGAGAAGGGATAGTAGGCAGCTCTGCTGCTATAGAAACCCCTAACATAAAAACCTTTAGATTAACAAACATTACGCAAATGCAGCAAGTACTAGAGCAAGACCTTTCAAAATACAGCAAAACCAAACGAAGGTATTCTGCTGCCTTTAATGCTGTTACATATGTTAATACTGGAACATCGACTATTAGTGCTCTATCAGCAGGAACAAGTGTTGGTCTCTTAGCAACAGGTGTTGGTGCACCCGCAGCTTTACCTCTAGGCGGTTTGTCTTTAGCTCTTGGTCTGTGTTCATTAGCTGTAAGTACTGCCAGCAAAAAAATAAAAACTAAACTCCAAAAGCACACAGCCATGGTTCAACTAATAACAGCTAAACTTAGTTCCTTCAAACTGACAATAAATAAAGCACTAGCTGACTCAAACATCACGGATGATGAATTTAGTCGTTTACAGGCTGATTTTGAGGACTACAAAAGACAAAAGTTGATCTTCAAAGAAAGGCGCGGGCAACTTTTTCTCAACAGCCAGAACACCGATCAGATAAAAAAGGAATGTTTAATAAAAAGTAAACGAGACATTAAACTCTGTTCTAAACAGCTCACATTAACAACCCCAAAGGGCGTTTATACTTTAGTTTTATGAGTCCAAGCACAAAAAGACCGTCGATATTGATTCTGATTAAATATTTTTTTTGATTTAAATAAATGTGTTATGTTAAAAACACACATCATGGCTAAGATATATGAAGGACCAGACGAATTGTTTGAAGGAATGCTTAAGAAGAGCGTTTGTCAAGAGCACTGAATGATATTAATCTAGAAGTCATTGATCCAGCAAACGTACAGGCAAGCGTTGTACATGCAATTTCTCAAGTTCCAAGTAAACTAACAATAGACCCGCCAGTTAAAGTAATGTAGCTGTTTTAATCGACTATATAAACAATAAATGAAGAAAATCTAGAAGTCTGGGTCTCAACTAAACAACAGACTATTCTTTCTCATAATGACTTAACACCCGGTGGGCAGATGAACGATTACACAGTTTGATGTGGCCGCTGAAGAAGCCAAAATGAGAGGCTCTGGTTGGTCAGAGGGCGAAGTCCTAGAGATCAGATTAAAACAGGCTAAGTATGCGCCGATTGTAGGCAAGGCTTACATTCCGCTGCCCCAGCATTGGTAGCGAAAAAGGCAGTTTTTAAACATAAAGAATTCAGACAGCAAATGTTTCATGTGTGTGTTCTTGCAAGGCTGCATCACGTCCGCAAAAACGCAGACAGAGTGTCTAACTATTGGGATTACATCAATGATCTCAACTTCGATGGAATATCCTTTCCTGTTACGTAGATCAAATTGATCAGTTTGAAGAACAAAACAAACCAATAACTGTTAATATCTACACATGGGATGAGGAAACAAATCTACAGCCCATTAAAGTGTCTAAGAACAGCCCAACGATTGGCGAACCAGGCAAAAATCATGTTGACTTACTACTGATGTTTTCACCAGCAGGACTACCCCATTACACATTGATACGAACAATGAGTAGACTAATGCAGCATACTTCAAAAAATCATGGCAAACAAGAATTCTGTAGAAAATGTTTAACAAGAATTCCGTCCGTTATAGCCGCAATCGAACATAAGAAACACTGTATCGGCCCAGTTGACTGTAATACAGAACTAATTACGCCCCAACCTGGATCTAAAGTTAGTTTTGAGAACTGGAAACGATGCAAACTAGTCCATATGTTGTTTACGCAGACTTTGAATCGCGCATTGTTCCTTATGAAGGACCAACCCCACAGAGACTTCCTAAAACAGCCATAGTGAGTATATCATCAGATTTGTTCCTATGCTTTCATCGTTGTCAGGTCGGATGGCGCCCATTCAAAGCCAGAATTATATAGAGGGCCTAATGCTGCAGAATACTTCTTAGAACGCATGCAGCAAGTGCGTAATGACTGTTCTAATAATCTAAACTTATCTGAAATCATAATGACGCCTGAAGACCAACAACAGTATAAATCAGCCACACATTGTTGGATTTGTGGTTTAGAACTAATGTCTAACAGTGAGGACGCGAATCCGACAGTAAGAGACCATGATCACATCAGCGGAAAGTTCAGAGGAGCTGCGCACAGTAAATGCAATCTCCAACTAGGTTTGACCCAGCGAAATGGAAGCTGCTCTCTTCTTTCACAACTTTGCGAGGTTACGACTCTCATCTTATAATGCAAGCAGTAAACGACGCCTTTAAGGGTGTCATGCATTGCACAGTCATCAGAAAAGTACATGTGTTTCACTTTAAATAACATGTCTTTTTATGACTCTATGCAGCACATGATGGGTTCGTTAGAGTCACTGGCTATGTCCTTAAAGTCCTGCCCAATAACAGAAGAATATTTTGACCCAACACTTGTTAGAAAGGGTGTTTACCCTTATGAATACATGAACAGTTGGGAAAGGTTTGAAGAAGATACACTTCCTCCTAAGGGTGCGTTCTTTTCTACTCTTAGAGGAAAGGACATCAGTGATTCCGATTACCAGCATGCTCAAGATGCGTGGCAGAAGTTAGAGTGTAAAACAATGGGAGACTATCATGATTCATACTTGATGGCTGATACATGTTTGTTGGCGGACGTCTTTGAAAATTATAGGAAGACCTGCATGAAACATTACAGCCTGGATCCTGCGCATTATATTTCTGCGCCCGGGATGAGTTGGGATGCTTTCTTAAAGTTTACTAGAGTATAGATTGATTTATTGTCTGATTTACCAATGCTTCAGATGATTGAAAACGGATTGCGTGGGGGAATAGTATGGCGTCGCATCATTACTGTAAAGCAAACAACAAATATCTAGATGATTATGATCCAAGTAAAAGGTCTAACTATCTCATGTATTTAGTGCAAACAATCTGTATGGATGGGCAATGGCGCAATCGCTTCCAATTACGCAACTTTATAAATGTACACAGACGGTGGTACGAATAATATTCAAAAAGCATTAAAGTGGTTGAGCAGTTTGATGCCAGATCAACAGCGTGGCTTCATTCTAGAAGTTGACTTAGAATATCCTCATGAACTCTATGACCTGCATAATGACTATCCATTAGCAGCAGAAAGTCTAAGATGGCAAAAACAGAACCAACCTAAACTTGTGCCTAATCTTCGTGGCAAAAAAAAATATGTCTGCCATTACAGACTTCTGCAATTTTATTTAAGGCATGGTTTGAAGTTGACAGCTGTTCATCGTGTAATTGCTTTTGATCAAGAACAGTTCATGAAACCATACATAATGAAGAACACTGATCATCAGAACTAATCCGCAGATGCTTCAGAAAAAGACTTTTCAAGCTGATGAACAACACTGTTTCGGAAAGACTATGGAGAATCCGCACAAGCGTAAAGATGTCAGATTGGTCACCAGAGAGAACGAAGCAATTAAGCTGACTTCTAAACCTAATTATCAGGACTTCAGAAGATTTCATGATCAGCTTTTTGTATAATGATGAAAAAAAAGAAAGTCAAATTGGATAAGCCCGTTTTTATTGGGTTTACTGTTTTAGAATTATCAAAGCTTTTGATGTTAGAATTTCTTTATGACTACTTTAAGCCCTTGTATCCGGAGTCCGAAGTACTTTACACACAATACAGACAGTTTTGTTATAGATATCCCTACTGAAGATATCTATAAAGACATGGAATTAGAAGTAGCTAAAGGGCATGCGGGATGGTACGACACATCTGATTATCCTAAAGATTCGCCTTTGCATTCAACCGTTAACAAGAAGGTTTTAGGAAAGATGAAGATGAATTATCTGGAGGGGTGATCAAGGAGTTTGTTGGGTAAGGTAAAAAAATGTACAGGTTTCGTGTCAAGAAAAAACCATCAAAAAAGCAAAGGGAATATCTTCGCAGTGTTGTGCAGTCAAACATATCGCATGACAACTATAAAAAGCATTGTTTGACAAAAAGACTTTTCGTCATGACAACGTAAAACTACGATCTAATCTACATGAGATCAACACAACTGTTGTAACAAAGAAGTCATTAGATAGAACAAACACAAAACGAGTGTTTGTTAACCAGAGTTTTCATATGCAATTGGGCACTGAGAACGGCATAATTATATATCTTCTTCACCCTCGGGTTCATATTTTTTCCTGAAATTTATCTAGAAACTCAAATTATATCAATATCCAATTCATCCAAATTTTTTCTCATGTTTGCTTGATGCGCTCGAATTTTTTTATTATTTCAAGATATTCTTTATCCCATTTTGATAGTCAAATTTGGGATTTTGGGCTGTAGGTGATCTGGATGCAGTGCCATGTTGCCGATGAATCCTCGTAATTGTTTCTTTAACAGCAGAATACGTACCATGTGATTCTCGCATTAATTCCTTAATAGCAGAACACGTATCATATGATTCTCGTATTAATTCCAAGTTCTCTTCATTTATCATTCTTGCTTCCGTTCCATGTTCTTTCTTTTGAGCTTCCATTTTAGACACAAATATATTTACGTTAAATCAGTTAAAGCGGAACTGTGTCTGGCGGGATTATTTGCAGTTCTTCCTTCACAAAGATCTTTGAGGGGCTGGTCGTTTTGTTGTGTCAGTTTCTCATAAATAATACACGGGCGGATTCATCTTACAATTCTTTTTATTTCATATGGGTCAACACTCCAAACTGGATCGGTTGCCCTGAAGCGAGTGTCCCCTTCTGCTTCTCCCGGCAATAAAAGGTACCTTACTTTCAAACCAAATGGTAATAGTTTGCTGCTGGCGTCTCCTTCAACAGCATTTAATTGTTTGTTTTTTGATTGCTTGTACTGGTTTTAGACCTGTTAATTTAAATTCTTCATTATTCATTGCACGTAGAACTGAGGGCAGTCTTCTAACCCATTCTGTGTTGCGAGAATTGTCAATCAGCTCTCTATGATACTGGTAGGAGAAAAGCCTTCAGATAACTGTTTGTTAAAGTTTTCAACCAAAGCCTGTGATCTGTGAACTCCCGGAATGCCTCTTTTAATGGTAATACTCTATGTTTTAACAATAATTGATTCACTTGGCCTTTAAATTCTTTTCCATCATCGACTTGAATCATGCGAGGATAAGTTAACGGGCCTCGTTGGTATATAGTTGTATAGCAACAGCAACAGCAGAAGCACTCTTTTGTGTTAATGGTTCCGCATCTTTGTATCTTGAAGCTATGTCAATGACTGTAAGTGCGTACTTAAATCTTTTCGTCTAATCGTATCATGGGTAAATAAGAAGATCCATTTGATGGGTGTCGTTCGTATTGTATTCACAAAGTGCGGTCTCTGTATTCGTTTAGGCGCTGGTAAATAAATTTGCCAAATCACTTGTTTAGATAACCATTCCTTTGCTGTTTGTTCACTGACTCCAGCTGCTTGGCTTAGCTTTTTGATTGCTGTTTTATTCCCTTCCAATATCCTTTTGGCGAATAATAGATTTTGTTCATTTTTTATTCAGCCAATATTATGCGCAACAAAATACACAACGGTCATACCAAAGACGATAAACACGATTTCTTGCATCTTTTGTTTTTCTGATGGATGATAAAAGTCGCTGAATTTTGGTGGGGGGGCAATGTCTCGATTGGCTCGCCTGTTACAAGATAATATTCTTTTATCGCTTGATCAACATCTTTAAATGTGTAAGCTGCATGTCCCTGTTTTTTCAGTGTGTTGTTAATAAAATCTAACTGCTCAATTCTCTGCTTTTCATAGTAATCTTGTGCTGCGCTAGTTTGCTCCATAGCTTTGTTATGTCTTTTTCTCTCGCCGTCATCCCGCAGTTTACTAAACGCGTAATTACTTCTGCTAAAAGCAAGCGCATTAACCACAGCGCCACCAATCATCATTACGAGCGAAGCCATTTTTATAAATGTATTTTTTTTTAATTTTACATATTGATACTGTCTGGAATTATTCCTTGCTTAACTAAAAAATCTTTCGTAGCAAATGAAGCTGTAATAACAGCAATCAGCTTTGCTGAGTCTTCAAAGTCTAGTTTGCCAAGATCTGCCGGTTTTATTTTTAACAGGCTTTTACCAAGCATTGTGTATCCTACACTTAGGCCCCCAATAACAGCAAGAATGGTATACAAGGTTGGTAACAGTTTTTTCGGTGCTCATTTTAAAAAATAAAATAATTATAATTAATAAAAAAAACATGAACAGCGATGATCTACTAAACCTTCCTGAACTTATGAATGATCAAGTTGATGACCAAGCTATTATGCCCAAAAAGGAAAGGCTGTATTCTTTGGCAGCATGTGGAAAAACAAAACAGTACCTCGGAAATGAATTCAGCATAGAACAGATTCAACAAATGTTGCCACAAGACATTGTAAAGTATCACAACAGGTATGAAGCGCAACTGGGGTCGAGAATGGTATAAGCGTTGGCAAACGGTTTTAGTTTGTACACTAAACTAGTTAGTAGATTTGCAGCACCATTGATTCTGAACAAGATTTTATGTATGATTTAACGCAGGATCCAGTTTTAAACAAAGTCATTAGAGTATCTAGGGTGTGATCTGTATTACAGATTTGGAACATTATTGTCGCCAGCAATCGGGGATTAATTACTTTTAATCATATAGATTTTGTTTCCCTTCAAAATGACCGAGCCAGAAAATCAGCAGAATCAGAAAACACTGAATCAGGGGGAGAAACTGACCAGTAAAAAGCCTGGGCGTGTTGCAGCAGGAAAAAGAGTAGCGGAGTGGAACAGACAAAGAAAATTAATGTTACAGAATATAACTCATAATGAAAACATAACACCGCCAAACGTCAGCAGTTGTTTCAATGCCGGCTATAAAAACACCAGAACAAGTTAATTCAAGGCCTACAACACCAAAGTCTTCATGGAATATTAAACTTAAAACAGTTTGTCGCTTTGAGCGCCATTGCTGCTGGGGGCGGTTATTACTGTTATAAAATATATAAACAGCGACAGCAAAAACCAAAGCAGTCAAAAAAATCTCAACCACTAAATACAGAAGCCGAACAAAAAAGCATGCCAGAACCGCCAACAACAAAAGATCATTTTGATCCATTTCAGATGCAATAATACTTTAAGAACTTAATAAATAATTATAAGTTGACTTGAATAAGACTTGGTTGTACTGAGGACGACTTGAGTAAGAACTTAGAGGTGACTTGGGGTAACTTAAGGTGACTTGATCAAGAACTTGATTAAGAACTTGAGGTGACTTGAGTAAGAACTTAATTAAGAACTTGATTAAAAACTTAATTTAAAACTTAATTAAGAACTTGGGGTGACTTGATTAAGAACTTAATTAAGGACTTGGGTGACTTGGCGTGACTTAGGGTGAAGGTGTCAAGTGTCCAACACACACACACACACACACACAAGAATCATTCACACAATAGACGGGATGGTGCTTGCATGGGAAATGTGAAAGGGGTTTTTGTAATTCACACTTAACGTAAATTCGAGACAGCCGCTAAAAGCCCTTATCAGAGTCCTGAATCAATAATCACAGGATCATTTTCAAAGGTCTCTCGGCGGCCGCCTAAATAGGCAGCCTTAGAGGTGAAGGGAGTGTTGGCACAGTTCCAGCAGGTGGGGTAGAGGGGGGCTTTGTGGGTCAATCGCAGAAGCTGCCGATTGGCCTAGTTTTGTTGGGCGCTTTCTGGCAGCCAGGCTAGTAAAACTACTGCTGTGGAGTGACTCAATTACTCCTGCCACGCAGGTTCAAGCACGTCATGAACAGAACACTAACAGAACAGAATAAATCATCACTACCCTGACTCGCCATGTTTTTAACCAACACAAGTTCTCTATCTAATTCTGAAGAAATGTTAGCACGCCAGCATACATCCACACAACGCAACACTCGAATCTGAAATGGCGGCAGCTCTGTCTTGTTGCCAACAACAAAAAAGTCATGTGATTTAAGCCCGCAGTTGATTGGTTGAACACGCGCACGCAACACTCGACCCATAGCATTGACAACTAATTGACTGTGTGCGTGGTTCTTGTCCTGTGCCAAGTCGTAAGACCCTAGCATAGAAGAGCATAAATTAAGTGATCAGGTGTCAGCCTAATGACGGGTCTCTATAGCTCCGCCGCTGCCTCGTGTCTGTCTGTCTGTTATGCAAAGTTTTGTAAACTTATAAAAATATAATGTAGGTAGAAACTAGCTGGGATAAGTGTGTGGATTTTATGTCAGAAATATAACACCGTTTAAAAGACTTTAGAGAACAGTTTAAAGACTAGTTTTATTTCACATGAAGACAGAAACTCATTTGATGAATGTATGCGAGAAAATGATGTTATTGAAAATAATCAGGAAAAAACGCAGGATTAAGCAAAAACTAAAATCTGAAAAGTTTAGTAAATTAGTATTAAAAACGGATAATCCTACACAGTATGTTTGTTTGTAGATAATCGTTATTTTTTTTGGTTATTGAAAGAAAATGTGTGATTGATTATCATTTTAATTCGTTGTTGAAGTCTTACCTTGTCAGAGAACAGTAAAATGTTTATTCTAGCTTAACCGCCCGAAACTGGTTGAGGGCGGTTGAGCTAGAATGAACATTTTACTGTTCTCTGCCTTCAGCAAGCTTATAGTCTCCAAGGGGAGACAATCTCCAATGGGGAGGAAACTCACTAACATATAACTCCTGGTCAGATGCCGGTATTTCGAAACCTGATTGTTTCTCATCAGTGACTGCGGAAAGTGGTAACTTGACTCCCTCTGCCTTTATCGGTTTTAAGAAGAATGCTATCCCAGAAAAAAGGCTGGTGTGCAATACCACAGTATGTTTGTTGAGTTTTCAAAAAACAACAACCCAAAGGTGCCACCTAAGAAGCAAAAGAAAAATCATGAAAGAGCAAAACAAGCTACATTTTCTTGTGAAAGTTGAAAAAAATATAAAGATAACCTCTTAAGACACAAGTGCTGAGGGCCAGGTCTTGGAATGAATCTGCAAGGGACTAAATTACAATGAACTAATAAATTCCAAGGATAAGTACAGAGCACCATTCCAGCACCTTACAGAGCAGCCAGGTGTTGCAATGACTGCAAGAAATATTCAATTATAAACAAAGCTTGCACATATGTCTTAGATTGAAGAAATAGGGGATATAAGCATTCATATCTGTAGTGTTAGATAATTCTGCATAACTAACAGTATGTGCTTGAGTGGGCGAATGGGGAGTAATAAATGCTTCTCAAAATGAGCCTTCAGCAAGCTTATAGTCTCCATGGGGGAGACAATTTTCAATGGGGAGGAAACTCACTAACATATAACTCCTGGTCAGATGCCGGTATTTCGAAACTTGATTGTTTCTCCTCAGTGACCGCGGAAAGTGGTAACTTGACTCCTCTGCCTTTTCGGTTTAAGAAGAATGCTATACCAGAAAAAGGCTGGTGTGCAATACACATTATGTTTGTTGAGTTTTCAAAAAACACACACCCAAAGGTGCCACCTAAGAAGCAAAAAAAATCATGAAAGAGCAAAACAAGCTACATTTTCTTGTGAAAAGTAGAAAACATATAAAGATAACCTCTTAAGACACAAGTGCTGAGGGCCAGTTCTTGGAATGAATCTGCAAGGGACTAAATTACAATAAACTAATAAATTCCAGGGATAAGTACCGAGCACCATTCCAGCAACTTACAGAGCAAGCCAGGTGTTGCAATTACTGCAAGAAATATTCAATTATAAACAAAGCTTGCTCTTATATCTTAGATTGAAGAAATGGGGGAGATACTTATTCATTTCTGTAGTGTTAGATAATTCTGCCTAACTAACAGTATGTGCTTGAGTGGGTAAATGAGGAATATAAATGCTTCTCAAAAATGAGCCTTCAGCAAGCTTATAGTCTCCAAGGGGGAGGCATCACCAATGGGGAGGAAACTCACTAACATGTAACTCCTGGTCAGATACCAGTATTTTGAAACCTGATTGCTTCTCCTCAGTGACCACGAAAAGTGGTAACTTGACTCCTCTGCCTTTTCGGTTTTAAGAAGAATGCTATCCCAGAAACAGGCTGGTGTGCAATACCATAGTATGTTTGTTGAGTTTTCAAAAAAACAAACAACCAAAGGTGCCACCTAAGAAGCAAAAGAAAATCATGATAGAGCAAAACAAGTACATTTTCTTGTGAAAAGTAGAAAACATATAAAGAAAACCTCTTAAGACACAAGTGCTGAGGCCCAGTTCTTGGAATGAATCTGCAAGGGACTAAATTACAATAAACTAATAAATTCCAAGGATAAGTACCGAGCACCATTCCAGCAACTTACAGAGCAGCCTGGTGTTACAATGACTGCAAGAAATATTCAATTATAAACAAAGCTTGCTCTTATGTCTTAGATTGAAGAAATAGGGGGGGGGGGGGGGGATGAGCATTCATATCTGTAGTGTTAGATAATTCTGCCTAACTAACAGTATGTGCTTGCGTGGGTGAATAGGGAATAATAAATGCTTCTCAAAATGAGCCTTCAGCAAGGTTATAGTCTCCGAGGGGGAGGCAATCTCCAGTAGGGAGGAAACTCACTCACATATAACTCCTGGTCAGATTCCGGTATTTCGACACCTGATTGTTTCTCCTCAGTGACCGCAGAAAGTGGTAACTTGACTCCTCTGCCTTTTCGGTTTTAAGAAGGGTAGAGTGTGTATGTGGAGCAGGTAAATCATGAAAAATGGTGTTTTGATAGAAAGACAAAGGAGATGGTCAATGAGTACAGTGGCCCTGTTCAATACTTTAATCTTCTTTTATTTTTCAAACGACGATTAGGGTAAACAGAGATTAGACGCCTTTGGAATGAAAGGTAAACGAACAAAACTGGACTCTGTCAAAAGTGCAGCAGGTTGAAGGGCATTTCTAAGGGTTGCTCCTTTTCATTTTATAGTTTTAGGTGTGAGTCTCTAAGGGTTGCTCCTTTTCATTTTATAGTTTTAGGTGTGAGTCTCTAAGGGTTGCTCCTTTTCATTTTATAGTTTTAGGTGTGAGTCTTTTTAACATGCATCTAAAAGACAGGAACTCCATATACTTAGCATCATTGAAAACAAAATATTACAGTTTAAATTCTATTAGCAGCTTACGAAACATGCTATTGCAAGTACCAGATAAATTTCTTTGGGGAGAACTGGGATGTATGTGAATAGCACAGTCAGGTGCTTTCGTGATTGCCAAGGTGGTGTGTATAGACGTGCACAGATTACCAAGGCGGGCATACTTGCAGCTGCAGTATGTAGTTGGGTATGGTAGCAAACCTTGGGTAGCTCTAGAGAACGATATTCTGCTTAACTGTGAATTTTTGCATACGTTTGGCTGGAACGAGGAGTAGATTGTTAACAAGCTCTTGCATCATAATTTTTTACACAAAGAATGAAAATGGCACATATACAGGACAGGAATATTCTACAATAGTAAAGATGTTTATTAAATACATCGATTTATTCCAAACTGATCATCACACCCGTCACCCTTCTGCTTCTTCCTTTTTTCTTTCAAAGCAATGTAACAACAGAAGGCCCAGAGGTGAGCTAGTCGTGCATGAATGCAATAGCAATTGACGGTCAATTCTCAACAAAGAAGTTCGTACATAGTTTAGGGTGGCCTAACCACCTCTCCCCAGCTGGAATACGAAGACCAGAGCAGGAACAGGAGCTCACTTGCAAGACACCCGAATCTGAAGATGAGGGTGAAGCTAATGACCAACCTCACATTGCACCCCCCCCCCCCCCCCTGCCTCATTCTGTCCCTAAGAGGCTCAGCATCAGGCGGTAATTTGCAAACGGCCATAGAAACTGGCAGCCTATCATCTGGTAATGCGTAATGACCAACCTCACATTGTACCCCCCCCCCCCCCGCCTCATTCTGTCCCTAAGAGGCTCAGCATCAGGCAGTAATTTGCAAACGGCCATAGAAACTGGCAGCCTATCATCTGGTATTGCGTAAGAATACGTCCTGCAATACAATCAGCTTTATTCTTCTGACTGCACAAAATGTCTTTCATTCCAACGACTAAAACACAAACAGCAGCAAAAAGAAACCCAACTGTAAAACCACACTTCCTTACACAATTGTCAGTCCATTGGAAAGTCATCACTTTCCAAACTAATAATTGAATTAAGGAATTTACCATAGTGTTTCATGTCAATTTGTTACGAATATACTGCAACAGGAAAAGTCAAGTATGCCGATACCAGCACTGTTTTCTTGGCTCTGCAAAGACATTGGATGCATTCTGAAAAACACGCAACAACACCCAGCGGACCGCCCGTAAATGCGCCAGTGAGTTCTAACTGAACCTGTGCCAGGGCATCCAGATCTCTGCCGACTGCAGCATTATCTGCGCTATGAACGAAAGCGTTCAGCAAGCGCAATCAAGTTTGCTCTTCTAAACTCTACCTCTGGGTAAGTTATCACTGACTGCAACTAACAGATGAAGAGATGGGCGGAGCACTACCAGGAGCTGTACTCCAAGAAGAACTCAGTCACCCACACAGCCATTGGGAACAAGACCTCCCTGTCTGTCGTGGAAGAGCTCGATGCCCCATCCAGCATTGAGGAACTCCGCAAGGCCATCGACTCGTTAGCCTGTGGCAAAGCTCCAGGTAGTGACAGCATTCCACCAGAAGTCATCAAAGCCGGCAAGGAGAGCTCTGTCCTCAATCACCTCCATGAGCTTCTGCTGCAGTTTTGGGAGGAAGGGACCCCAGGATATGCACGATGCAAACATCATCACGCTGTACAAGAACGAAGGGGACCACAGTGACTGCAACAACTATCGTGGAATATCCCTTCTCAGCATTGTTGGCAAAGCCTTTGCCCACCTCGTCCTCAACAGGCTGCAGCTAATCGCCAAACAAGTGTTCCCAGAGGCACAGTGCGGCTTCGGAGCTGCACGATTGACGATTGACATGACATTCTCCCTGAGGCAGCTACAAGAGAAGTGCCACGAGCAGAGACGACCCCTGGTCATCTTTTTCATTAACCTGACCAAGGCATTCGACTTGGTCAATAGATCAGGCCTCTTCACCCAACTACACCGGATTGGATGTTGCACCAAGCTCCTGAAGATGATCATGTCTTCCATAACAACATGAATGGCACTGTCCAGTATGCAAGGGTGTGTGCTCGATCCAACACTCTTTGAAGTCTTCTTCTCTCTGCTGCTGTGCTCCGCCTTCCAACAGTCTGAAGACAGCATCTTCCTCCACACTAGGAGTGACAGAAGCGTCTTCAACCTGGCACACCTCTGAGCAAAGACGAAGGTGCATAAAGTCATCATCAGGAAGATGCTTTTCGCAATTGACGCCGCCCTCACTGCCAACATCGGGGAGGTGCTACAATGGCTCATCACCTGCTTCCTGATGTCTGCATGGAGTTCGGGCTCACATTGAGCGTAGAGAAGACAAACATCATGGGCAAAGACGTCAGCAGCACTCCCCGCATCTCCATTGGCGATCACACCCTTGAAGTGGTCGACGACTTTACTTTCCTGGGCTCCACCATCTTCAGCAACCTCTCTTTGCACGCCAAGCTGAACGTGTGGATCGGCAAGGCTGCAACAGTGTTGGTCCGTCTAGCAAAGAGAGTCTGGGACAACACCATGCTAACGTCAAACACCAAGATGAAAGTGCATCGAGCCTGTGTGCTGAGCACTCTTCTCTACGGAAGCAACGCATGGACCCTGTACTCTCGTCAAAAATGCAAACAGAACGCCTTCCACCTGAGCTGCCTCAGAAGACTCCTGGCATCACTTGGCAGGACTGCATCACCAACAAGAACGTCTTGACCCAGGCAGGTATGCCTAGCATGTTCGCCATGCTGACACAGAGACGCCTGCACAGGCTTGGCCGTGTCAGTCGCATGGATGTTGGTGGCATCCCAAAGGACATGTTGCACGGTGAGCTGGTTAAAGGCTCCACACCCACAGGACGGCTCGCCCTACACTACAAAGATGTACGCAAGCACGTCCTGAAGGCAGGCAGCCTCGACCCAGCAGACCTGGAGACAGCGGCTTCAGACCGGGTGAGCTGGCAGTCCACCATCAAGGCAAGCATCAAGCAAGCAGAGCAGAGGAGAGAGGCAGTTCAAGGGCAGTAACTCAGTCGAGTGAACTTCATCATTCCGGAGACGTGGTCGCTCCCACCAGACCACGACGTTCGCAGTCAGTACTGGTGTGAAATGTACATTTCCATAGGGCTTGTCTCAAAGGATGTTTCAAGAATCCTGCCAACTTTTGCCGAAAAAACATGAAGTTACATTTTTGTCATCTGCTTATGTATAGACGAACTAACTTGTAGGGTTTAATCAAACTTTGATTTATTAATACTAGCATCAGTCAGACTGAATACACTTTCCGCCCCTAATAACAATTCTCATCGTGACATAAACGCGAGTCAGTAGCTCTAAGTATCTTCAGTGTCATTTACCCTTGAGAGAGAGAGAGGACAGAGAGAGAGAGAGAGAGAGAGAGAGAGAGAGAGGAGAGAGAGAGAGAGAGAGAGAGAGAGAGAGAGGGTGGGGGTAGAAGTTTTTTGTTTTTGTTTTTTTCTTTTGAAACCTGAGGGAAAAGGGGTCCGAAGGGAGGGAGGCAGTTTGCCATTTTTGACACTAACACACCCTACCCCTCTCACCACCACCCTCATCCATCCATCCACCTTAACTTGACAGAATGAAAAATGAATGCGAGATGCATTGGTTGGAAGGAAGAAATAAGATGGTGACGTTTAGTATCAATAAGAAAAGAGAACAAATGAACGCCGAAAACTGCTTAGAAAAGGAAATACAAGATTTGGAAAGAGAAAAACCCACGCAGATTAATGCTATTAATTTACAAAGAAAGAAAGATGGGCTTGCTCAGTTACGTAAAACAAAAGTAGATGGGATCATTCTTAGATCCAGAGCAAGATGGGGTTCACAGGGTGAAAAAGTAACTAAGTATTTTTGTAACCTGGAAAAAAGACATTTTGTTAGCAAACAGATGTTGAAATTAGTTACAGATTAAGGAAATGTTTTGCTAGAAACAGATGAAATGTTAGAAGAGACCAGGGCATACTACGAGCATTTGTACAAGGAAAGAGAAGTAAAAGATATTGAAATTAGCAGGTATATTTCAAATCTGCCACAACTAAATGAAGACGAAGCAGAACGTTTGGAAGGCATGATTACCATCCAAGAAGCATCAGAAGCCTGAAAAATATGCAGAATGATAAAAGTCCTGGTACAGATGGGATGACTGTTAATTTCTTTAAGTTCTTTTGGAAACAAATAGGAGAGTTTGTAATAAGATCATTAAATGAAGGCTTTATATATAAAGAGATGTCGGTGTCTCAAAGAGAAGGATTAATAACGTGTCTACCAAAAGCCGATAAACCAAGAGAGTTTTTAAGAAACTGGAGACCAATTTCATTGTTAAATGTTTCGTATAAGATAGGTGCCACCTGTATAGCGAATAGAATCAAGGCTGTTTTACATAAATTAATTAATGAAGACCAGACGGGTTTTGTTCCAGGACGATACATAGGAGAAAATATACGAACCTTGTATGACATAATGTTTTATCTGGAACAAAATTCTCTTCCTGGTTTACTGGTATCAATTGACTATGAGAAGGCGTTTGATTCGATAAATTGGACATATATGAATAAGATACTTAAAGCTTTTGGCCAATTGGGTTTAGGGAAGGTATATGCTGCTGGGTTTCGACATTTTAAAAACATAAGATCCTATGTAGTTGTGAATGGGAAAGTATCTAAGAGTTTTGAAATAGAAAGAGGTTGTCGTCAGGGTGATCCCATTTCGCCATATCTATTTGTTTTGTGTGCAGAAATTTTAGCATGTAAAATCAGGGAAGACGAGAGAATAAAAGGCATTGAAATACTCAATACGATGTTTAAAATCAGCCAATTTGCAGATGATACAGTGTTCACATTAGAAGGGGATAGGGTTTCGTATGAAAATCTGTTTAAAACTCTTAAAGAGTTTGAAGAAATTTCAGGACTAAAACTCAATTATGAAAAAACTGTAAATGTATGGTTAGGAAAACTAAAAAACTCAAAATGCGAGTATCTTTCCGAAACGAAAATGAAATGGAATCCACCAAAATATAGGATACTCGGTATTTGGTTCACAGGAGAGTTATCAGAAATGACAGAAATCAACACAGCAGATAAATTTATTGAAGTCAAACAATTGTTTAAAGTTTGGTCAAAACGTATATGTACACCCCTAGGCAGGATTGCAGTACTGAAGTCCATGATTCTTTCAAAGCTCATATACCTATGGATTCTGTTGCCTAATCCTCCAGAAGATGTAATATATCAGCTTCAGAAAACATGTTTTGAATTTATATGGAATAAAAAAAACTGACAAGATCAAAAGGAAATACGCAGTACTTCCTGTTGAAAATGGAGGTATAGGCGTTCCACATTTAAGCAAATATATACACGCTTTAAAACTGACCTGGTTAAAAAGAATATACACGACAAATTCAAAATGGAAAACAATATTAAGTGCTACGTTCCCAGAAATAGATTCATTTGACGTCTATGGACCTAGAACATTCCTCAGCAAAAAAAATAATAAATTTTGGAAATACGTTTTCACTTCGTATGTTGATTTTGCGGATCAGGTATTTTTAAACAATTCGAATGAGGTGTTAGCAGAGCCTTTATTCTGTAATGATAAGTTTAGAGTTTGTAATGACGTCATTAACTTTAAAAACTGGATAGCAAAACAGATACTCCTAGTTAAAGATGTTGTAAATCAAGATGGAAGTTTTCTCGATTATAAAACTTTTTCTGAAAAATATGATATCACTGTAAATTATCTCGAATTCATGGGCTGTATATCATCAATAAAAAGGTATTTAAGAAGTACAAATATTAAAATAACGAACAATAGCTGTAATCGAAGAACGAAAGCACTACAAATAATATCAAGCGTTAGAAAGGGATCGAAACCTTTTTACAGCACTCTCATTGAAAAAATAACAATATTTGATATAAGCTCCTTTGCAAAATGGGAAGATAAATTAAACATTTTGGTAGATTGGGAAACAACAATGAAACAAGTGAAACAAATTAAAGAAATTAAATTAAAATGGTTCCGAATAAGAATTTGTCACAATATCTTGGTTACAAACTGTATCTTAAAGAAGATGGGAATTCTTACCACTGATCTGTGTACATTTTGTGAATCCGAAACCGATTTAGTTCAACACCACTTGTGGCAGTGCCAGTTTGCGAAACATTTCTGGGGGGAACTAGAAAAAACATTGAAAGAAAGATGTGAAAATTGCAGCAGAATAGAGTTTAATGTGGAGCTGGTTCTATTCGGAAATGATGAGCATACAAAAACTGATGACGTTTTTGAACACATTATCCTATGGGCTAAACATTATATATATAGATGCAGAATAAATAAAATAAAACCTACTGTCAATCATTTCTTGAGAGAACTAAATAATATATACAGGGTTGAAAAATATATGCATTATTCAGAAATGAAATACATGGAATTTGATAGAAAATGGTACCCTTATGAAAAACTAATTGTTAGGTCTATTGGATGAGTTAGACGAGGAGGGAAAAAGAACAAGAACAAGCAAAAAGTAATTGGGGGTGATAAGTAGCTAATGAAATTTATGAAAATACGTGTATACATGTGAAAACATTCTGAATAACCACTTTACCCTATTTAGACAGGCATACTGGCCGTATTCATTCCTCGGGTGCCTCATGAATGAGATAGAGTTAAAGTTGTACGTTTGTGACCTTTTTCCTTTTCTTTTATTCTTCGTTGATTATTGAATGGACTATTTGATTTTTTTGTTTTTTCATGTGATTATACTTTTTTCCCTTTTACCCCTATCCCCTCCCTTGATTTAGTGTACCCATTTGTATGATGTTTATTGTATGTTATGTCGATTATCCCTTTTGTTATTAATGTTGGAAAATCATTAAAAAAAATAAAATTAAAAAAAAAAAGGATGGTGACATTGAAACGTACTTTTTTGTGTGTGTCCTTGCTGTTCTCTTTTTAGAGTGTGTTGGTGTATATGGTTACGTTAGTTTTTCTCTTATCATTGAGTATCATAGTTTTAATCTTTGCTTGAAAAAAAGGACTTTTGCGTTTGGAAGGAAAGAACCATTATTGACAAGGGGTAAACGATTTTCCCTTGTCGTTTTCTCCAACACTCGTCCCTCTCTCCAATTTCCCAGACATCAAAGAAGCTACTTGCTCTGTGATTCTCACAGAGCATGCTTAAAATGTCACATGGCAGCCATTTAAACATGGACAAAAAAATAACACAAGAAAACACCTGGTATCAAGGGAAATTGTGCCGCTGCCATGTGATGCCTGCTCTGCTCTGAACTCAGTGGATATATACCGATCCATATGCGGCCATGGGTGTTATATTTCATCACTTCCTCGAAGGCCTTCACCTCCTGAACAGTCTCTAAACTGACCAGAGACGCTCCACTAGTTTTGCATCTTTTCTCAGCCGTCTGTCGGGCGATATCATGACCACTGTTGAAGATGTAGCATCTCCCTCCTGCCTCTATCTGCCAAAGAAAAGAACAAAACCACACACACACACACACACGAACACACGAACGCACACACAGACACACACACACACACACACACACACACACACACACACACACACACACACACACACACACTGTACAATGACATTTGTTTCTTTTCTTTTTCACGTATGGAATAGAATTTTGTTCGGAAAAAAAGCGAAATCTTTATAATAAATCAACTATTTAGCAGCTTTAGACTATCTTAACATGTTATTGATAGGAAACATGGGCTGGGATCTATGCCCAAACGGGTTTTCAGAAACAGGTGGTTCAGGAGAAAAAAATGAAAACCTCACTTTTTGGTGTTTGACTAGCTGCTAAACACACTTTACGTGTTTGGAAAGCACACACACACACACACACACACACACACACACACACACACACACACACGCGCGCGCGCGCGCGCACGCGCGCCGCACGCACGCACGCACGCACGCACGCACGCACGCACGCACGCACGCACGCACGCACGCACACACACACACACACACACGTACCTTCACAAACACACACACACACACACACACACACACACACACAAACACACACACACACACACACACACACACACACACACACACACACACACACACACACACACACACACACACACTTCGCATGCAGGCAGGCACGCACGTATACAGCCTCATGTGCAAAATGCAGGTCTTGATCTAGGAGTTGTGTCTGACTTCTCCAAATTTCCAGATAACCCTCCGTGGACCTTTCCCACACCAGAAATCCGCTTTGAACTTGCTGCCTCTCACAAAGAATCCACTGGTTCTCAGGCATACAGGGCATTGTTTGCCGATCTCTGTACAAACTTCCCATCCTTTCAGAAAATATTTACTGATGGTTCAAATTTTGATCGATCCTTAGTCATGGCGATATTCTTATATGCTTGTGAGTCATGGACGTTGAAATCAGACCTTGAGAAAAAGATCCAAACAATGGAAATGAGGTGCTTCAGACGACACCTTGGCATCTCATACAGAGATCACATCAGCAATGTGGAAGTTAAAAAGCGCATCGAGAATGAAATTGGTCCATATGTCGATCTCCTAACCTCAGTAAAAAGACGCAAACTGAAATGGTATGGACACATCACACGATCAACAGGCCTTGCCAAGACAATCATGCAGGGCACAGTACCAGGACAAAGGCGAAGAGGTCGACAAAGGAAAAGATGGGAGGATAACATCACGGAATGGACAGGCCTGCGGCTGAGAAATACATTGCGGAGGGCAGAGAACAGAGAGGAATGGAGAAGGATGGTTGTCACTGCTTCAGGGGTGCCCCCACGGACCGACGTCTAAGGGACCAAGTCAAGTCAAGTCAAGTCAAGTCAAATTTTGAAGATAGAGTGGCTTGCGCAGCCTATTGCCCAGGAGCTCCTTCTCAAATATTATCAAAACATATTCCATCAGATACTTCTGTTTACTCTGCTGAACCTGCAGCTTTGGTTCTAGCACTGACGATAATCTCTGAATCTACAAACAAGGACTTTCTGATCTTGTCTGATTCGCTGTCAGCTTTGGAGGCGATAGCTGGCCGTAACCTCCATCATCCTGAACTTCTTTAACTTTTTACCTCATTAAGTGTGGAAGGTTACAACATTGCTCTTGCTTGGGTTCCCAGTCATGTTGGCATCCGAGGGAATGAAATGGCTGATCGTTTGGCCACGAATGCCATAACCAGGAACTGTCTAACATATCTATCCCCTACTCAGATGTGAAACCGAAAGTTAATTTTTATGTCAGAGATCTCTGGCAGGAGGACTGGAATACACAGACGGATAACAAACTTTTTTCCAGATCCGTTCAAATCTAGAAGACTTCCTCTCATCTACCTCTGGTGGTCGTAAAGAAGAAACGGTTTTATGCCGGCTGCACACTGGCCATTCTTGTTTATTTTTACTCAGTCCTACCTTTAAAGAGTGAAGAAGCTCCGTGGTGCATTCCATGTCATGTACCATTCACAATGAAACATATTTCCGTAGAGCGTTGGGACTTGCATGACGTGAGACATAAACACTTTACGGCAGACTCCATGAAAACCTTGTTCAGAGATGTCCCACTTGATGTGATCTTTGAATTTCTGAAAGAGATTAACATTTTTCATCTGATCTGAGATTTTACTGTAGGGAGACTTATAACAAATTCCCGGGTGTGTTTTTAGATGTATTTTAAAGGGTTGTGTGAATGAATGACGCGCGCACACCCACTCATCCACCCACCTACAGTTCAGTTTCAGTTTCATCAAGGAGGCGTCACTGCGTGCGGACTAGTCCATATACGCTACACCACATCCGCTAAGTTCTTAGACCACACTACGCATGATTTTAAGCTGATAGATAAATGAATTAACAACTAAGATGAGAGAACTGAAGAAGAGGGACTCGTGGCTACGACCTAGCAGATGTCTGACCTACGCATTGGCCCAATGCGCTGGTCAGACCTTGAGTGCCTACCTAACAACATCATTGTTTGTTTGTTTCTAATTTCTTTTTTTTTATAATTTGTATGTGTGTGTAGTGAATGTACAAATGTGTGTGTATGGATGTGTGGGCACGGGCCCACGTGTGTACGTGTGTGCATATGTGTGTGTGTGTATGTGTGTGTGTGTGGTGTGTGTGTGTGTGTGTGTGTGTGTGTGTGTGTGTGTGTGTGTGTGTGTGTGTGTGTGGCAAGTGTGTGTGCGCCGCGCGCGCGTGTGTGTGTGTGTGTGTGTGTGTGTGTGTGTGTGTGTGTGTGTGTGTGTGTGTGTGTGTGTGTGTGTGTGCAGACACTACACGCACACACGCACGCGCACGCACACGCACACACACACACACACACACACACACACACACACACACACACACACACATATACACACACGAATAACGTACAAACACGGCAAAAGAGCGCAATACAGAATACAGTCATGGAAAGAACGTTGTGCCCAAAACATCCAAGGAGAAATCCCACTTGTGCTGGAAGCTACCCGCTCCAGCAGTGCACCAACGCAACAGAGCTCCACTGTCAGATTTGGATGAAAAAGACGTTGCTAATTGGCCAGGACCCATGATTCCAAGGCAGTCATGGAAATCGAAGCACACTAATGTGTTCAGACTGTTACGATCTGATCCCCCAGTCAAAGACTGAGCTTCCAGACTATACGTGGTGCATCTTCGATTAGTTACATCGCAGGTACAGGTGCCATGTATGTGCCTCAAAATTCATTCCTCAACTCCTTTCAAAGATCGAGATGAAAACCTGATCAACGCCCATCTTGCGCCGAATTGGATGAAGATAAGTGATTGCTCGTTCATTTTCGTTGTCTTGAATGCTGTATTATATCTTGCCTGAAGAAAACCTAAGAGGTCGAAACGCGTCGTGTTTTGTCTTGTGATTCGTTTGTCAACATTTTTCAGCGGAGCTTTATCAATAATTTTTCAGATTTGAAAGCCTGAATCAGAGCTAAAAGCAGACCATTGACATCCTCATCATGTTGGTGACAGTGACGGTAGCGGCGATGGTCAAACAATACATGATGGATATGCAACGCACGTTTGGCTGGTGATTATTCGTATGAAAACCTTTGATAAAAAAAAACCCAATCTATTCTTGATCTGGAATCTGCGCTGTATGATCGCATGGACAACTTATGTTCTGTCCTACATATGTTCTTTTTGTTAATGAGTACACCGAGTACTCTACGTGTACATTTACATGTGGTGACGGGTGAAGGGTGGGGGGGGGGGGGGGTGATGGTGGTGGCTGGGGTTCGTGGAGTAGGGCCGTTGGGGAACAAGACTTTGTTGTCGGTGTGGATGTTTTGTTGGTTTTCTCGAAATTGTTCTATTCAAGTATGTACAGGTCATCTGTTACACCCTGTTGATACAACTTGTACGAGTCAATTTCAATCAAAATACTCCTTTGAAACTGTATATGATAAACGTCTCCTGACGTCACCTTCTGTGGTCCGCACTGACTGGTGGTGTAGGGACAGGGGGCCTCATCTTCGTGCTCTGCACACTGGGGTCTCAGATCACAGGGAAAGTGCTCGAACAGGTCAGGCCACACGGACACTGTGCAGTTCCATCTGCCCAGTCCGGGCACTTGACGTGGTTTCATGTCTTCTGCGAAGTAAGAAAAGCGAAGTTTAAACTGTTTGCAAAAGATAGAATCATAACCAGTGGAATAGAACAAAGACAAATGGCTTCTTTCTCTACTTCATCACCAAAGTCATCAGGGAATAGAAACAAAGGGGATCTGTGAGTTGTGAGCCGTTTCATGAAAAAGTGTTTTCTGGAATCACAATGACCAAGATACGAGGTCACAGAACTCAAGCGTTTATTCCATTTGATAGTGCTCAGGAAGATGATGTGACCAGGCGGTCTGGTCAAGGTAACACAGCTTTGCACTGCCAGTGGACATGGGTTGGGTCCATCCAGTCCTGGTGTCTGTATATAACCTGCACAATAGCAATACTCGTGTAGCTCAAAACTGGCCATGGAAAGTCATTCAAAAGTTAAGTCTTAACTTAAAGTTATGGTCATACCCAATGAATACTACACTAAGGAAACACATAGTCGTGTTCATCAGTATTTTTTCGCATGATGATGAATGATCCGCTTCAAACATTTGCGAATTTTAGAGGACATGGTTTAGGACAGTCCTATCACTATTAATCTTGTGTTGCTAGTCATTGCTGGAGACGGCAGCCAATCCAGTAGAATTACTAATCAAAATATTTTGAATGTCTAAGAATCAATGAATAATGTGGGAGAGAGAGAGAGAGAGAGAGAGAGAGAGAGAGAGAGAGAGAGAGAGAGAGAGAGCGAGAGAGAGAGAGAGAGAGAGAGATTCTATAGAACAGACACACAGGAAATTTAACTCACAATGAATTCTTCACGGTACATGGTGAAATCAGTTGGATTGAAAGAAGAAAAGTCTCACCAGTCGACGAAGACAGAAAAATGCGTTCCAGTTCCAGATGCTGCCTCTCAGACTGGTGCACAGCAGAAAAAGACAGAGACACGGACACGGACACATTTGTATGTCTTAATACACGGTCAGACCTCTGAAACACTCTGACCTGGACAGTATCTGTCATGCTGAATCGGACAGGGTACTTTTGGAAATCTCTGCACACCGTGTCACCAAAAGTTCTTTCAATGCCGCTCACATACTCTGTATACCTGACCGAAATGACAATATCTTGGCAATCGTTCATTTGAAAACGTACAATTTGGTAAGATTGCACATTGAGTCCAAAATTGCACTCCCAGGTGTAATTTCCAGTTCGACTTTGAGTATAGAGATGACCGGTAGAGCCTTCAACGGTAAATTCTTTCACTGCTGGGTTTTTCAAACAGTCCGCCAAGCCAGTAATTCGCATGGACTCGTTCTGTGTTGTAGCACTACTGGTGTTAAGCCTGTCTTCTGTGTGCTGCAGTGTCAAAACACTAACATTGGTTCTGTGAGTTGCAGGAGGGTTCAAATCGTGTGGGGGTGGTCCAGTCCCTGTTAAAGTTTGGAACCTGGTTATATTTATGATTTTCGTGTTTTCATGAGAAACGTGTAATGAATTGCTGTGGGTTTTTTGGCCTTGAAGCCACTTGCCACGTGACTACTGGTACGTTTTCGCCATATAGAAATCATTAAAAAGCATGCAGACCACCAGTTTGGTATCCATGAAGATTGTGTCCTTCAGTACTGTTGTTTTAAAATATTTTTTTTTTTATTGAATTCAACTCTGGCAAGTTTTACACCACTATGCAAGGCAACATCAAAAACAAAATCAACTAAATCGAGTAGATCCTTCTGTGTACATGAAAAGTGCCGCCCCCCAAAAAAAAACCCAAACAAACAAACAAGCAAGCAAACAAACAAACGAATCCACTCAATAAAGGGGGAAAATTAATTACGATAAAGTGTATGATTTAAACTTGTTATAAACCAAAATATGGAGACATACATAACATAGCCTGTGAAGGCCAAACTTCACAGCCAGTGCTTTTACGTTTCCATATTTTGGGGATTTGATCGAAAGGGAGCAACAACTACTTTCAAAATAACCGATTTCTTTATTGAAAGAAAAAACTGGACACCGCCCCAAAGGCATGAAAGACTGACAGACTGATGCAAGATATGCAAAAAATAATTGTGCTGATAAAATCTGTGTTCAGATTCTTTAATTGTCAAAGGGAGGCTGGAAGAAGCATCAAAATCTGCATCAGATAATCAAATTACTGGAATCTGAGAGGAAGGAGGAGATAACAAGTAATCCATTCCAGGTAAGTGGTTTCCATGTTTTAGAGTTTTTGATGTTCCTCCTAGGGACGTCAGCAGGACCAGCCATTGACAAGTGTTTCACTCTATGGAGTATTCCCGGGGCTAGCTTCCAGATCCTGCTTACCTGCTGGCTAGAGGCAGTTCTACATAGACAAGAAAAATACTTCCTCCATGCACACTGTGACATGACGATTGCCAGCCACAACATCCTCTGCAACCTCCCCTCCTCCCTCTCTCTCTTTTACAAACGCCAACTGTGATTGTCAGTCTATATCAATTTACTGTGATTGTCAGTCTATATCAATTTACTGTGATTGTCAGTCTATATCAATTTACTGTGATTGTCAGTCTATATCAATTTACTGTGATTGTCAGTCTATATCAATTTACTGTGATTGTCAGTCTATATCAATTTTCTGTGATTGTCAGTCTATATCAATTTACTGGATTGTCATCTATATCAATTTACTGTGATTGTCAGTCTATATCAATTTACTGGGATTGTCAGTCTATATCAATTACTGTGATTGTCAGTCTATATCAATTTACTGTGATTGTCAGTCTATATCAATTTTCAGTTTCTACTTTCAGCCCTCAACCCCCCCCCCCCCCCCCCCCACCCTCCTCTCACACTCTTCCCTCAGTCTGTCAGGCTTATGTTTGATGTACAAAGAATTTTGATGTAAGTGTGGAGCCAGCCGTCAAAACTCCGCACATTACAGGTCTTCCTGTCCCTTATATGATCATGCAGCGACTGATCACAGAGGGGAAAGGATTCTATGGACTTCAGAGAAGCTGCCGTCCTCCCTATCTCCCTTTCCTACCCCACTCACTGTGATCACGGGAAAAAAAACGGCCCCGCACGTGTCTCCCAGGTGCGGAAAATCGTGGTTCGTTGATGGCATAGACGCCAACGAACATCAAACATTTGAGAGATGGTCTTCTCGAATGCTCCACACATTATCTCACCCTGTAAGTGGTGGGGATGACTGTCCCATTCCCAGATCAACAGCCCCTCCTCCCGCTGATCACTAACAACCCTCCCCACTCTTTTCTATAGTGACATGATTGGCTGTCATGTTTCTCTGACAGCTAACAACCCTCCCCACTCTTTTCTATAGTGACATGATTGGCTGTCATGTTTCGCTGATAGCCTGTCAATCAGACAGGCATCTGAGACCGATGTGTAGCTAAGCACACGAGAAGGGGAAACAAAGTCTGAACTGATAATCTGATTAGAATATTTATTGACCTTTTCCATTTCGAAAGCAACCAATGGTGGCAGAAACACACACACACACACACACACACACACACACACACACACACACACACACACACACACACACACGTACGCACGCATGTACATGCACATACACACACGCCAAGGACTCTAAACACCGTCATCTCGTCAAAGTCAATTTCTTATACAATAACACAAATCTTATTTAAACCAGACTTTTCAAAACACACAAAACTTCGAATCTTTCATCCGTGAAATTTCAGATCAACTGGAACATTTCAGGAACTCGTTAACGTCACGTTTTCATTGGTTGCAGTGACGTTAAAGAACACCTGATCTCCTGCATGACTGGTCTTCAGTCTGACAGTAGAACTACATCATCTGCGTAAAGAAAAGTAAACAACTACAGAGGAGGACTGGAACTGAAATGATGGTAGCTTGAAATCATGTGTAAAGGCGTACAATTGCAATCTGTCCATTACCGTTCAGTATCATTAAAAAGACAAGGTGAATAAAACAGGTGAAGGATGCCCGCCTTGTCCCACACTTCTGTTATAATTGAAAGAAAAATCAGATTTTCATTTCGTTTAACTGCTATATTTCACAAATAAAGGCTGGTGTGTTTCGATTTGAATCAGAGTGTCTAAACTCTGTGTTCAGTTTTAAAATGTGGTTTTTCATCATCTAAATGAATAGACCTTCTCCCATGAGAAACAAGACAGACAGTGGCACCTCAGAACCCAATCTGTCTGACTCATTCCACCACATGGATGATGCAGTCCTTCACTGACAAACAAAACAGAAGTCACTAGTAAATATAAACACAAGGTTTTATTTCACTGAATTAACTTTTGATTATGCAGAGAAACTCTTAGCGACTCCCTCTTTCATTGAAATACTTCACGATCCTTCTCTTCAAGTCGAATCAAAGGCTTTCTTATAATCGACACAAGCGCAGTATGGCCTTTTATTTGCATTTGAATGTACAAATCACTGATCTAAGAACGAATGCGTAATTTGTCATAGGATGAAAACAATGACGCTCTGTTTGAATTTCAGAATATATTTTAAAATACATGCGAGGATTTTTGTTGGATTCCCATTAAAAAACCGACGTGAAAAGTTTCTCAAGACAACTCACAGGGTTTTCTCTCTGTAATCATTGTGATGTTGTGTGTATCGAATGTAAACCATTCACGATCAATCAGCACCACTGAATACAGCTCGTGTACTCCAAACGATTATAATCTTGTACAGAAACAAGTACAGATCACAAGATGGCTGATCAACATGTAGGACTCCCGCTTACATGCACCATGCTCAACCAATCAGCAACTGCCAACTGTCACGAACATCCGGGTCTCTCCATTCAGTAAATCAACAGGAATGATGGGAATTAAAATAACATAATAATAATGTTTCAAAACGGATGTTGAAAACATTACATCCCTCCTCACCTCAGATCAAAACTGTTAATTCAGGGTTAGGTGAATGTTAGAGGACATACATGTATTAATCCAACATATTGTGTTAACTAAAAATATGACAAGGTGTCAAAACTGGTGACCAGAAAACATGCATACCATGCTGAAAATAACAGGAACTAGGAACCATGAAACACAGCAACGAACAACCAAAATTCATGCAGAACTATTATTCTCTTTTTTTTTCAGGCCAATGTCACGTGGCTGTGTTCTCATTTTAACACATAGTCTTTCAGATAACTTGGCTTGTTTTGGACTCTCATGGGGAATTTTCGGGGAGTTGGATTGGATGCAAGAGAGTCAGGTAGAGGTTGATGAGGGGGCTGTTGTACATCTGATGACTGTAGAGAATGTTCATCATCAAGAGTGCTGGGCACAAATCATCATCATTCATTCCACCATCCTCTGGGGAATTTCAGGTAAGTTGAGAGGCTGTAGAGAAGAACCAGCTGCTGTGATCTTCTTGAAGTGGGATGAATTGCGTGTGATGCGGGTACCTCCTGGTTGCTTGGCTGTAAGCATGGGTCCTTTCTTTGCTGTCACTTGCATGGGGTTGTGATTGTAGTAAGGAGTCAGTTTGTTCTTTTTCGGTTGTCTCACAAGAACTGTATCTCTAACCTGAATATCCGTCGTAGCGATGTTGCGCTTGGCCTAAGCATAGTTCTTCATCTTCTTTTTCATGAGAAGGTCATGTTGGCGTATCTGCGAATCCAGATGAGCACAAGGGAGTGAGGAGTGGGGATGATGGGGACTTCAGGGAGTTTGACTTTTATTTTTCTGCCAAACAGAGCTTCAGCTGGAGTCATTCCTGTACTGCTGTGCGGGGTAGCTCTGTAATTGCGCAGAAATTTGTACAGTTCCTGCTTCCAATTCTTGTTTTCTACGTGAGCAGACTGGATGACTTTCTTGAGCATTGGCATACAACGCTCAACACCACCATTTGCTTGGGGCCACAGAGGGGTCACTTTCCGATGTTTGAAACCAAGCTGAGCGGCGAACTGTCCAAACTCATGCTGTTGAAGGGCGGGCCATTGTCTGATTTAAGGATGTCCGGCACACCATGGCGGGCGAATATTGCATCAAGTTTAGGCACAGTGGACTTGAAACTGGTGGATTTGATGATTTCAACTTCTGGAAACCTGGAATAAGCATCTGTGACCACGAGAAGATACTCTCCAGAAGGAAGAGGACCAGTGAAGTCAACGCTGACCTCGGACCATGGACGGGCAGGCAAATCAGTCATTCTCAATGGTTCCACCACATGTTCAGGGATTGTAGCTAGGCATGCAAGACAGGACTTGACTGTGTTGTCAACTAAACGATCAATGTAGGGGAACCACACCTTTTCTCTCAGCAAACGTTTCGTCTTTATAATTCCCTGGTGACCTTCTTGTGCAATGTCAATTGTACGCTGTTGAAGTGACCTTGGGATTACAATGTTGTTGCAACGAAGAATGATGTCAGAATCCTCACACAAAGAGAGTTCATCTTTGATGGTCTTGAAGACTTGAAACGATGAAACGTCGGTGGACGGATCACTGGAACTTGCCATTGGCCATGCTTCAAAGCTTTCTTGACCGCTTGGAGTGTGGGGTCTTCTCTTGTTGCACTGATGATTTCTTGAATTGTCATGGCTTTGGGTATGGTGTGATTAACAAGAAAATTCACATAATCATCAGCAACAGTCTTTTCATGTTTTGTCTTGTTTTCTGCCTTTTCCACAGGGTGGTCGACTCAGAAAGTCAGCTGGATTGCTGTCGCCAGGCTGATAACGTAGCGTGAAGTCAAAGGCTTGCAGACGAAGATTCCATCTTTCGATGCGTGCGGACGTGCGTGATTTTGTACTGTTGAAAATACCTTCAAGAGGCTTGTGGTCTGAAGTCACTGTAAAGTGATGCCCAAACAGATACAAGTAGAAGTGTTCACACGCCCAGACGACTGTGAGAGCTTCACGTTCGGTTTGTGAGTAGCGGGACTCAACATCTGTTAAAGCATGGCTGGCATAGGCTACTGTGTGCTGAGTGCCTTTGTCATCTCGTTGAGTGAGAACTGCGCCAAGACCAAACGGGCTTGCATCCACAACAACTTCAGTTGCTGCGTCGGGGTTGTAGTAGCTCATGACTTAGGAGCTCATCAGTTTTGACTTCAGTTCATTGAATGCGTCTTTTTGAGCAGCAGACCAAATCCATTCAGCATTCTTGCGTGTCAGGTCTCGCAAGGGTTTAGAGATCTGAGCGTAGTTGGGAATGAAACGAGATATGTAATTGGTGAGGCCAAGGAAACTTCTGACTTCCTTCACGTTGCCAGGGGCAGTAGCTTTGCAAACACCTTCAACCTTTTTTGGATCAGGCGAAATTCCATTCTGTCCAAAAATGAAGCCGTAGAATTCAACAGTGTTCTTATTGAATTCGCATTTGATCCTGTTGAGGGTCAGGTTCTTTTCCTTCAAGCGGGCAAAAACTTTCTTCAGCGTCCCATCGTGTTCTTCCTGGGTTTTGCCGTAAACCACGATATCATCACTTGTGTTCAGAACTCCAGGAATGTCAGAAATGACTTCGGCGATGTGATTTTGGAATATCTCAGCAGCGCTGGTCACTCCAAAGTTCAGACGCTTGTAACGTCGCAAACCGACATGCGTGGAGAATGTTGTGATGTTTCTCGACTGTTCATCAAGTTCAAGTTGGTGGTATCCAGTGTTTAGATCCAACTTGCTAAACACGGTTGCCTCATTCAGTCGCATCAATATGTCATCAACCGTAGGCATGATGTGACGTGTTCTTTTGATGGCTTTGTTTGGCATGTGCATGTCCACACAAATACGAATTTCATCGGGCTTTTTGGGTTTGGGCACTACAACGATAGGGGAAACCCAAGGGGTAGGTCCGTCAACCTTTTCAATTATGTCTAGATCCTCTAGTCGTTGAAGTTCTTCTTCAACCTTCTTGCGCATGTGGTATGGGATGCGGCGATGTGGTTGGGCAACGGGTGACACTGAGTTGTCTTCATACAACGTTACTTTCACATCTTTCATTTTGCCTATGCCTTGAAAAATGGTAGGATTTTCATCACAAAGAGTGTCGGCAAAGGTGCGTGCGCTGGCAGCGAGAGCAAAACTCACAATACGTAGTTTTTCTGCTGTGCCTGCACCAAGGAGATTTCCTCCCTTGCATCTGGTTTGGGTTGTACAACATGAAAAGTTGCAGTAGTGAAAGTGTCTTTGTATGTTACATTTGTTGTGAATTGTCCTAGCACATGTAAAGGTTCTTTGGTACCATACGCGTAGATAATTGTTGATGAGGGAGACAGTTCAATGTTCATGGTCATACTCTTGAATGATTGTCCATCAAGTACATTTACTGAAGCTCCAGTATCAACAAAAAAAGGAACAGTCTTACCTGAGAGTGCGAGGCTGATGCAAGGCGTTTTGTTACTGCTACCCACTCCAAATAATCATCAGAAGAAGACTGGTCATCACAACACTGAACGTTCATCACATTCGCTAGACGACGACGTGGATAAGATCGGGGCTTGCCTGATCTGCACACCTTTGCATAATGTCCCACCTTTGAACAAGAATTACAAGTCTTTTCTTTGGCTGGGCACTTTTCACGAGGATGTTGCTGTCCACCACACCAACTGCACATTTTGCTGTTCTGATTATTCTTCAGCGAAGCAGAATCTTGGCTGGAATATTGCTGGGGTCCACGTTGTTGTAGATGTTGATGTGATTTAGATCTATCAGTCTTCATTCTCGACAATGAGTACGACGATTTTGAGAAGTCACCATGTGGGCTGTAGCACTACATTCACCGTCCTTTTCTTGAGCTTGTTTGTCAGACAGTTCAAGTAAACGAGCAGTATCCAAAACCTGTGTCAAAGTGAGTTTTTCATCACGAAGTGCACGTTTACGTAGTCTTGACGACGTACATCCTTGGAGAATTTGTGCTTTGATCTCCCTGTCTTCATTTTCAAAGTCACATCTTGCAGCGAGCAATCTCAGTCTTGTATAAAAAGCGTCAATCGTTTCACCTTCATTTTGACGACACTGACGAAACTTGAATGTTTCGAAATCAATGTTCTTTTTCGGCGTAAAATGAGCATTGAAGGAATCCACAAGGGCCTTGTACTCGTCGTTGACATCATCGCCTTCCCCTCTTTGTTGAGCAGTAAACGATTCGTAGATTGTGAAAACTTCGTCGCCAGCATAATACAGAAGAAGAGCTTTTTTTCTTGCTTTCTCTGTCACTGACAGTGCAGTGAGAAGAATTTCGAACCGTGTAAGCCATCTCTTCCAGCAGGTTCCCAGAGTTGCTTCATCAGAGTGAACTGGAAAATGTTCGAAGTTGGGCAGAGCGTTGGCCATCTCTAATCAGTTGAACAAACTTTGAAGAAAACTTGTAGGTTCGGCCTCGTCGCCAGTTGTGATGTTGTGTGTATCGAATGTAAACCATTCACGATCAGTCAGCACCACTGAATACAGCTCGTGTACTCCAAACGATTATAATCTTGTACAGAAACAAGTACAGATCACAAGATGGCTGATCAACACGTAGGACTCCCGCTTACATGCACCATGCTCAACCAATCAGCAACTGCCAACTGTCACGAACATCCGGGTCTCTCTTCTATTCAGTAAATCAACAGGAATGATGGGAATTAAAATAACATAACAATAATGTTTCAAAACGGATGTTGAAAACATTACAATTATCACATTCTGTTTTACGTCATTTGCCAGCATAAGGTGGCAAAATCAAACCTGTCACCCATTCTTTTGGTATCACACCAATGTACAAGATTTTATTGAAAAGCGTATTGTACACACTGTGAATTCAAGGAAACTACTTTAAATTAATTCATTTTGTACTGGTTCTTCTCTTCTGCTTTTCGGTATGATTCTAATGGTGACAACTAACAGGACAGGTTTTTTCCCCTGTTTATTTTATTTGCTATTTATAATGTCTGACAAAGATATTCTTGTCGAAAATTATCGAATGTGTTATGCATTGTAAATACAATCCGCATAATCTTACTCCTTGTGTGTGTGTGTGTGTGTGTGTGTGTGGCGTGTGTGTGTGTGTGTGTGTGTGTGTGTGTGTGTGTTACTTTGGCCTTTTTATTATGCGCTCAAATTCTTTTTCCAAGTTTGGCTCACTCACAATATTGGTGCAATATTTAGGGTTCCTAACATGTGAGGGGTAAAAGGAGGGGGGGTGGAGTGGGGCTGTTATGTAACATGGGTCGTATTGACCACATTGCAAACCGTGCGATTGCTACATTCCGTGGTGTAACATGGGTCGTATTGACCAAATTGCAAACCGTGCGATTGCTACATTCCGTGGTGTAACATGGGTCGTATTGACCACATTGCAGACCGTGCGATTGCTACATTCCGTGGTGTAACATGGGTCGTATTGACCACATTGCAGACTGTGCGATTGCTACACTCCGTGGTGTAACGTGGGTCGTATTGACCAAATTGCAGATTGTGCGATTGCTACATTCCGTGGTGTAACATGGGTCGTATTGACCACATTGCAGACCGTGCGATTGCTACATTCCGTGGTGTAACATGGGTCGTATTGATCACATTGCAAACCGTGCGATTGCTACATTCCGTGGTGTAACATGGGTCGTATTGATCACATTGCAAACCGTGCGATTGCATAATTCCGTAGTGTAACAGGGGTCGTATTGATCACATTGCAATCTATGCAACTGCAACATCTTGTGGTGTAACAGGGGTCGTATTGATCACATTGCAATCCGTGCGACCGCCACATTGTATGGTGTAACAGGGGTCGTATTGATCACATTGCAGTCCGTGTAACAGGGGTCTATGCATGTCAAATCTACTATTGGTCTGAATATTTCAGTCCATTTTTGCCAACAACAGTCTGTTAACCATTGGCGAAATGTATGAATAAAGTAATTTATATTTCCAACACCTTGATCGTACCAAACAAACCCAAAGCCATTTTCAAACAAACAAACTCGGACTTGAGTCACCCAATTCACTTTTCCTTTAAGATCTAAATCATATAACATATCGAACGCTTTGCGTGGAATTCTTTGCTGATCTATTTGTAGCAATTTAAACCAAAAGCAAACGCATCTCACTGCTGAGTTCACGTACAAAGGATATCTGTTAGTTTCGCCGTATAGAATGTCAATTGGTGTCCTCATATCTACTCTGAGAAATTTCTTTAAGCATAACAATAAACGATCTTACAGTGAATAGCTGCTTTGTCAAATCCCTATAACTCTGCCCCATATCGACCCATAGGCTGAATTTGAGTGTCAAACAATTTCATAAACAAAACAAAACTATTATTATTAAGGATGTACAACTTCTTAATAATACAAGATCTTTGATTACAAGAGCAGAACTAAGATGGGTGGAGAAAAATATTCTCAAATACTTATACACATAGGCACAATCATCATAAAATAATCTTTCTTTTATACTTAAATAACCATCCTTTCGAAACACAGTGTATCAGCTTTATTCATATTAACTTTTAACTGAACTGAAGCAGACACTCTTTGTAGATTGTTCAACTGTGTTTGTAGTCCTATTACAGTCTCAGACAATAAGATTACATCATCCACTGATAACAGAATAGATAATTCAAGCGCGTCTATAGAAAACATAGCGCTATGTCTTCCATTATTATTTTAATTGCCAGCTCATTAATATACAGAAAAAATAATATCGGACTACATGGACCACCCTGTCTTAATCCAGCTGCACAATCAATGCACTTTGTCAAATTTGCACCACATCGAAACCTTGCTTTTACTACATCATAGATACTTCTAATACATTTGTACAATTTTCCATTAATGCCATTTTTAAGCACGATTGGCCAGAAAATGTCTGTTAATAGAATCAAACGTTTTTTAAAAATCTATAAATGCAACATACAATTCGGGATTGTAAGAAAAGTGTTCTTGCACAAGAGCTAACAAAGTAAATATGTGGTGGAGAGAGAGATTCAGTTTCAGATTCAGATAATTTATTCAATAAGGCCAAAGCCCCATATGAACAAGAGATGGTAACAATGTTTAACATGTATCATAATGCACTTTCAGGCAGAATTCATTGTCCATTACAAGCATTTTATATCTAGGTGGAGAGAGAGAGAGAGAGAGAGAGAGAGAGAGAGAGAGAGAGAGAGAGATATTTCTGACATTTTGGCAATTGGTAATGCACACACACACACACACACACACACACACACACACACACACACACACACACACACACACACATATATATATATATATATATATATATATATATATATATATATATATATATATATATATATATATATATATATATATATATGCTAAAATAGGTTTTTAAAAATAGAATCTACAAATTTGTTTCGAGCGCATTGCGCTGTCATCAGGATGGTTTTTGGTTTGCCCACCGCCGATGTTATATAGCGTGTGGGCTCCCGTTTGCGGTTGTTTGCAAATTTTAAAATGGAAGAAATCAATTTTAGACAGTCAACAAAAGACATACCATTTTCCAGTCCACAATCCTATATGAAAAAACTAATAGAACAAACTGAAAAGTTCATGCACAATATGAGATGGAGAGCTTTCTTTTTTTCTGAATCCAAATGTAAAAAAAAGAGGACAAAAACACCTACGACTTCAAATCATGGCGATCACCACCAGCCATAGACGAAATGAAACCGTTTGAGGATAAAATGAAAAGAATGATAGCCAACATCCAATTAAAAAAATCTAACAACGATTTCCAAACAACATTAAAAAAACAAATAAAACAAATACAAAACGACAAAAAAATATTTGTGAAGGCTGATAAAACCAGTAACTACTACAAAATGGAACCAATAGAATGCTCCTAACTTCTTGACAAAAATATTCAGAAAAACTACAAAAAAAGCCGATAAAAATACACATGACAATATCCGCACTAAAGAAAAAGAACTTGCACATCGCATGGACCTAAGTGACAGGGTAGAAGCGACAGCAACAAAAGAAGCGTTCATAACACTCAAGGACCACAAGCCTAACTTCCACAACAACCCAACATGTAGACTAATAAACCCATCTAAATCTGAACTAGGCAAAATAAGTAAGAAAATCCTAGAAAAAACAATAAAGAACGTAAAATCAAACTCTGAATACAACCTCTGGAAGAACACAAATGAAGTTATTCAATGGTTCAAAACACTTGATAAACAAAGCAACACGGTATTCATCACATTCGACATTGTAGATTTTTACCCATCCATGGATGAGGAACTGCTCACCAAAGCTGTGAAATTTGCTAGTAACCATACAGACATAACAGGGTCAGAAATGGAAATCATGTTCCACACCAAGAAAACGCTACTGTACAGCAAAAATGAAACCTGGATCAAGAAAACGAACAGAAACTCAACATTTGATGTAACCATGGGATCATATGACGGTGCAGAAACATGCGAACTGGTCGGACTATTTATGCTATCCAACATCAAGAAACAACTCGGAAAACAAGTTGGATTATACAGAGACGACGGCCTTGCTGCACTAACCAACAACCCAAGAACCATTGAAAATAAGAAAAAAGAATTATGTAAAATCTTCCAAAACCACAACTTAAAAATCACCATTGAAGCAAACAAAAAGGTAATAAACTACCTAGACATAACACTTGATCTCATCAACTACATATATAAACCATACAAGAAGCCCAATGACACACCTATCTATGTAAACATCAAAAGCAACCACCCACCATCTGTATTAAAAGCCATACCCAATGGCATAAATCAGAGACTATCAAACCTGTCATGCAATGAAAGAGTATTCAACAATGCAGCAGTAGAATATCAAGAAGCACTGCAAAAAAGTGGGTACAACTACAAACTACAATACAATCCAGACAATAACACAAATAGAAATAAGAAAAACAGGAAAAGAAAAACC
>CM031623.1:13879329-13881829 GCA_018398815.1 Conus ventricosus | reverse complement strand
CACCAGGGTGTGGAGAAAATGTGGAGTCGCTTGCTGCCTGGCTTGTCTGGTCATGTCATAAATGCAGTGTAGATCTCCAGTCACTGATGTGCTCTCTCTCTCTCTCTCTCTCTGTCTGTCTGTCTCTCTCTCTGTCTCTGTGTCTATCTCTCTCTCTCTCTGTCTCTCTGTCTCTGTCTGTCTGTCTGTCTTTCTCTCTGTCTCTCTCTGTGTCTCTCTGTCTCTGTCTCTGTCTGTCTGTCTGTCTGTCTCTCTCTCTCTCTGTCTCTGTCTCTCTCTCTGTCTCTCTGTCTCTCTGTCTCTGTCTGTCTGTCTGTCTGTCTTTCTCTCTGTCTCTCTGTCTCTGTCTCTCTGTCTCTGTCTGTCTGTCTCTCTCTCTCTCTCTGTCTCTCTCTGTCTCTCGTTTTCTCTCTCTCTCTCTCTCTCTTGTCTGTCTGTCTGTCTCTCTCTCTCTCTCTCTCTCTCTCTCTCTCTCTCTCGTCTGTCTGTCTGTCTGTCTGTCTGTCTGTCTGCGTCTGTCTGTCTGTTCTCTCTGTCTCTCTCTCTCTCTCTCTCTCTCTCTCTCTCTCTCTCTCTCTCTCTCTCTCTCTCTCCCCAGGGATCAGTCTCGAGTCCAGTTTTGTTTTCTAACTATATCAATGATCTTCCCTTGCACATTTCACCTAGTTGAGAGCTGTTTGCTGACGACACCACTCTTCACAAAAATAGCAGAAACGCAGATCAGGCATTAATTGTTTTACAAAAGATGTCATCAATCTTGTTACGTAGACGGAATATAATCATATATCTGGTAGTCCTCAAACATCAAAGCTAATCGGAAATGAAATGAGGTAGGGAACAGTAAACGATAAACAGTAAACAAGTGGGGTATTGTTTTGCTCCCATAAGAAAACCTAACACAGAGTAACTTTTATTCCAGACTGGCACAGCCTTTTAAACTTGAACAAAGTCAGACAAATACATAGACGAACAATCTAATAGCATCTCAGAGCTAATGTTAATAATGATAAGACAGAAACGTCAAAATATCAAACCTGAATTACATGATGTGAAAGGCCATGATCACATTGTAGAAGTTGATTCCCATAGATTACTTGGTCTTGGTATTGATAATCTCCCTTGGCCTTTTCATGTGTCTTCTCTAACTCGTAAACTTTCAAAAAAGATATTTCAGCTCAACAGAATAAAGCATTTTCTCGATCAGCGGACTTGAAAATAATTCTTCTTTCATGCATGTATACAAGATATTGACAATGCATCAACACACTGGGACTTAGCTAGCGAACACTGTCTAAAACCACTCGAAAGTTTACATAGACGATCTTTCAGCTTCATACTTCTTAAAGCATCTTCTCTTCACACCAATGATTATAAAACGCTTGATATTCTCCTTTTTAGACTAAGATGCCGATTTAATAAAGCTAGTTTTATGTACAAGATCATGAACTAAGCAGAACATCACTGTCTTTGCGACACATTTCCTGTAACAACGTACCACATAAAAGTAAACTGTTTACTCTTTGCGACATATTCCCAGTGAATAATGTACGACATAAAAGTAAACTGTTTACTGCCCGCCATGGAGCAGTTCTGTTCATGTCATCTTTGACATATTCGGGAGGAAAATTACAGAATAAAACCTCCGATCATCTGAAGAATGAAAATAGTTCGACCACAGATATCTTCTTGAACATTTTGTTAACAGCCAAACCACTTAGGTACTCTATCATCTCTTCAATTTGATGCCATTGTACACATGCCAATACACACCAGGCAGCCTGCTTAACTGTAACCCTATCCCCCCCACCCCACCCCGACCTCCACCCCTGCTCTCTCTCTCTCTCTCTCTCTCTCTCTCTCTCTCTCTCTCTCTCTCTCTCTCTCTCTCTCTCTCTTTCTCTCTGATTCGTAGAATGGTAGAGAAGACATTGCTGAATGGATGCAGAGATGGAGAGCAGCCACCCCATCTGCAAGCACCACACGCATTCTCCTGCTCTTCGTGTACCATCGTCTGTTATCATCTCCCTGATCCGCGCGTATGTGTTTAGCAGGGTAGTAGAGAAGGCAAGCAGTTTATGTATGTATAAATATGAGAGAGAGAGAGAGAGAGAGAGAGAGAGAGAGAGAGAGAGAGGGGGGAGATTGATATATATATATATAGAGAGAGAGAGAGAGAGAGAAAGAGAGAGAGAGAGAGAGAGAGGGGGAGAGAGAGAGAGAGAGAGAAGAGAGAGAAAGAGAGAGAGAGAGAGAGAGAGAGAGACACAGAGAGAGAGAGAGGAGAGAGAGAGAGAGAGAGAGAGAGAGAGGATGTGTGTGTGTACGCAGATGAGCGTGGTTGCGTGCGTGCGTGCGTGCGTGCGTGCGTGCGTGCGTGCGTGCGTGTGGGTGTGTGGGGGTGTGCGTGCGTGCGTGCGTGCGTGCGTGCGTGCGTGCGTGCGTGCGTGGGTGCGTGCGTGCGTGCGTGCGTGCGTGCGTGCGTGCGTGCGTGCGTGCGTGC
>CM031623.1:13846829-13874329 GCA_018398815.1 Conus ventricosus | reverse complement strand
CAACCAGATCGACTTTGTCCTCACTCCCGGCGCTTCAAAATCAAGCATCAATAAAGCAAAGACGATGACATACCCGGAGCTGATATAGGCAGCGACCATGATCTCGTGCTGCTCACAATGAAGATAAAATTTTGAAGAAAAAGTACCAGCTGCGCAGCCACGCATCAAGTTTGACCTAGAGAATTTAAAAGACCCAGAGATAGAAGAGGCATTTCCAGGCACAGCTCGGGGGGGGGGTTCGCGGCACCAACCTCCTGGACAATGACATCAACGACCTCACAAACAGCTTCAATGAGGCAGTCTGCGAAACAGCAGGGGAGGTACTTGGGCGACAGGGGAAGAAACCCCCAAGCATGGTTTCTCAAACGACATCCTTGATCTCTGCGACAAAAGAAGATCACGGAAGAATACGAAAAATTCCAGCCCTGAACAACCCGCACAGTATAAAAAAACCAACAACCTTGTAAAGAAGGAAATTGATTGACCCAAAAGAACAATGGATCAATAATCAGTGCGAGAACATCGAGAAAGGCATGAAAAAGGGAAACAGCAAACATGCCTTCCCCACACTGAAAAAAACCTCACCAAGACGCAGCAAAACAGATCGTCAGTCATCGAGGATACCTCAGGCAAGCTGCTGACAGAAAGCTCCGCTGTTTTGAACAAAAGGACACAGTACTCCAAGAACTTTACAACTACCCTATACAGCCAGACGACATCTGTTTGAGGGGACTCAACACATAAAGGGGAATCCTCACCACTACCAGTGATGAGAGAAGAAGGGGAAGAACCCATCGGCAGCCTTCCGGCAGGGAAATCACCTGGAGCAGACAAAAATTCCAGCAGGGGCTGCTCAAACATGGAGGGAAGGAATTGGTCACTCTAGTAAACATCGATTTGTCAGAAATCTGGGAACAAAACAGGGGCCCACAGAATGGACTCAATCACTCATCATCCCCCTGCCCAAAAAAGGGGAAATCTACGCCAATTCCAAAACTACAGAACAATAATCTCATTAGCCACCCCAGTAAAATCAGTTCAGAGTCATCTTGAATCGACTGAAGAAAGAGGCGGAAACACCGGCGAAGAACAAGCTGGATTCAGGGCAGGCAGAAGCACAGAAAGAACAGATCTTCACCTGCCGGGTACTGATGGAGAAACATCTGCAACATCAGAGAGACCTGTTTTCCCCAACTTCATTGACTTTAGAAAAGCGTTGACAGGGGGTGGCACAGGGTCTGTGGCAGGTGCTCAGAAAGTTTGGCATAGAGGAGGGGCTCGTCCCAAAACCCTCCAGGCGCTGTATAACACCGCCAGCAGCGCAGTCCTCCTCAACAACCAGATAGGGGACTACTTCAAGACCACAGTTGGAGTCCGTCAAGGCTGCCTGCTATCTCCCCTACTGTTCAATCTCTTCCTGGGAAAAAATCATGCGTGAAACCCCCCATGACTTTCCACCACTGTCTCCATCGAGGAAGAACCATCAATAATCTTAGGTTCGCAGATGACATCGACCTGATGGGAGGCAGCAACGAAGAACTACAAGACCCGACAAAGAGACTGGAAGAAAGGGCAGGTGCATATGGAATGTAATGAGCACAGAAAAAAGCAAAGTCCTGGTCAACAGCACAACCAGCAACCCAAGCTGAAATCTACATGAACGGACAACAGCTTGAAGAAGTGGGCGCTTTTAAATACCTTGGCGCCACTCTCCCAAAGACGGTTCGCTCTACAACAGAAATCAAACCAGACTAGCGATCGCAACAGCAGCAATGGGAAAGCTAAACAAGATCTGGAAGAGCAGGGAGATCACTTTCCTACAAAGATGAAGCTGTACAATCCCTGGTGCTGTCCATCCTGCTTTTTATGGCTTTCGAAAGCTGAAACCCTGGGCAGCACAGACCACCAAGAGAATCCAGACTTTGAAACTAAATGCTTCAGGCGCTTGTCGGGATCTCTTGGCAAGACCGGAAGACAAACGACCTTTTGAGGAGCCCAAAAAGCATCACTTGCAGGCCCCAAGAACCCCCTTGGCGACATCAAGAAGGGAAGCTGTCGTGGTTTGGGCATGTCATACGCCACAATTCACTGCCCAAAACAGTCATCCAGGGCACGCTGGAAGGTGGGAGACGAAGGGACGACAAGCCAAATGCTGGATGGACAACAAACAAAGAATGGACCAGGATGGATGGCCCTACGCTGATGCGACAGGCAGAGGACAGGGCGGATGCGGTGCCCGGTTTCGAGAGTTCCCTCATCTCTCCTCTACGGGCCCTCATGGGCAAGAGAATGATGAGATGATGATGTCAGAGTTTTCTGAAGGATAGGTAATAAGAACCAGAGTAGGAAAAAAAATATTCCACAAGTAGAACACTTTCAATGGGGAACCCTCAAGGGGCAGTAAATTTCGCCACTTCTCTTCTCTTATTAATGCATGATCTGCCAAACAAATTATCAAAAAATGTTTTTTTTTGTCCAATATGCCGACGATATATGCATGTGGATGGATGTAACGTTAAAAAGAAAACTTTGCAGCGAGAAATAAAAATTTGTCAAAAAGATCTATCAGGGAAACTAAACAAGATGGTGGGTTACATGAAAACTAAATGGATTAAGTCTGTCATCGAAAAAAACAAATATTCTTTTTAACAGGGATCTAACCCAGAAAGTATGCCTGTTTTCACATTTGGATGATACTCCTCTGAAGTACGTAACAGAGACTAAATTTCTAGGAGTTTATTTTACATCTAAGTTATCATGGAAGTTTCATATCGAATATTTATTAACAAAGCGAAAAAACATTAAACTTCTGAAAATTATTTCTAAAGAAAAAATGGGACAAATCCAGCTACTTTGATTACTCTATGTAAGTCTTTAATGAGATCAAAAGTAACTTAGGCCAAGAAATTTTTTTTAATGCGCCTAAATATCTATTACAAAAACTGCAAAGTATTGAAGTAAGGCATTGAAATTAGCCCTTGGACTTCCTGTGCACGCATCATCGTCCCCGTACATATTATGAAGCCCAGGTAACTTCCTCTAGATATTATAGAATTTAACATGTAAAAATTTGTCATTAAAAGTACAGCTAGAAAAAAACATATCAAATCAGAAATTAAAATGAGATCAAGATTTTGATTTTCCCAAAAGAGCAAAGTCTATAACTTCTCAAATAACTATAGCAACTTTTACATCAAAAATACTTTCAGAAATTTTGGGGCTTCTTTAGAAAAGGAAGCTTTCTCCCCAACCACTTTTTTGTCCTATTCCACCCTGGGGAACTTAAAAAAAAACCCATTTTGATATTGATCACACCAACATTAAAAAAGATGAAAATATCAATATGCTCACAAGTTATACTAATGTCATATTTGACGAGAAATCACTAACCAATTAAAAATATACACAGATGGTTTCATGTATTGGTAAGCAAACAGGTGTGCATTCTTAATCCCAGACTTGAGGGTAGAGAAATCTTTTACATTGGATGTAACATATCTATATTCACAGCTGAATTAACAGCAATACTTTATGGCTTTGAAAATTTCCTTTTAAATTTCCCCCCAAACAATATTTCAAGCTCTGTTTTTGTTAGATTCAAAATCAGTCCTTCAGGGGCTAAAAGATTTTCATCTGCATACTACCTGAAATGATTATTGAGGTCAGCTGTTTTATCCACATGCTATTGAAGGAGGAACCCAGTTATCCTTTGTTGGGTTTTCCTCACACTGTTCCTTTTATTATAACGATAAAGTAGATAGGGCAGCTAAAAGTGGAGCAAAACATATCTCTGGTTCTGATAAACTTAAACAGCCTTATCAGTACATGAGCAGTGCAACCTAGTTAAAACACATATTTTGAAAAATTTCAAAGATAAAATGATAGAAACATGACAATAAAATCAGTTTGATACTTTTGATATTAAAAACATTCAACATAACTTTAGTTTAAATAAAAATATACTTTCGTTGATGCAAAGGTGGAAACTTTATGCTTTTAAAACAAAAATGTTAAAAACATAGTGTTTTATGTAAAAAGAAAATAACACGTGAACAAATTGTTACATGTCAAGACATGAAAAAATAATTCCAGTGTGAGACAAATAGTGCACGGCCATCTTTGAGTCACCAGCTCTAACACATGAGTTTTTTGTATGCTTAGAGCGCACTCCATTTGGGAAGTATTTATAGGTTCCTTTTTTTGTATTTGGGTGGGCATAAGTGTGGGGAGGGAAATGGGAAAATGTACAAAGCTTAAAAGTGACAAGACGGAGAAAAGTTACGGTTCTGTGCCTTGATGGTTGTTTAAAATTTATTATTTGTTAATTGTTTTTTCTTTTCCTTTTAAATTTTGTTGTTGTTGAAAAATTTAAGTGCTTTGTAATTACCATTATTATTCATATAAGCACTCATATAAGCACACACACATGTACACACACACACTCAAACACACTCGCATATGTATACACACATGCGCACATGCACATGCACTCATACGTGTGCGTGCACAAGCATAAGCACACACGTAAGAACTTGTAAATACTTTTATTCCAGTTTTTGTTGCAAAATAACTCACACATTATATACAATTCACCAGCTTTAACCTAAGATTTTTTTTGTAAGTTTTGATATCAGTCCAATTGGTCACTACAGTATCTGAATTTTTTTCTTTATATTTAAGTGATGGAGGGGAGAGGGAGGGACGGGGAGAGGATAGAGAGGGAAGGAAAGGAAGGGGGTGGGTGGGGTGAGGTGGGGTTGTTTATTTTAGTTAAGCATGTTGATTTTATTGCGTTTTACTCTGTTAATGAAGTGCTGCCAGAAGAATTAATAAGAAGAAGATATGTACAAGATTAATTTAAAAAATAATCTTATTTAAAAAATGAGGTTCAACAGTTTAGATTAAAGCAAATAACTGAACTTCAAAAGGAAATAGAAAGCGACTTGGATAAGTATAGGGTTACCAGAAAGAAATATGCTAAAGCTTTAAATACTCTTTCTTATGTAATTACTGGCTCATCAGCTGTAGCTAGCCTAAGTGCTGGGTCTAGTGTTGCTGTTTTAGCTACTGGGGTTGGAGCGCCAGCCTCTTTAGCATTAGGGGGCCTTGGTTTAGGTTTAGGCGCCATGTCTATGATTGTAAGTGCCGTTTAAAAAAAATTAACTCCTAAATTACAAAAGCACACTGCCATTGTTGCCCTAGCATCAGCAAAATTTTGTTCACTAAGATTAAGAATAAGCAAATCATTACAGGATGAAAACATTACGGACGAAGAATTTCAGAAGCTTATGGCTGACGGTGAGGATTATAGACGACAAAAAAATTGAACTTCAAAAGGAGTGGAGAAAGACTTTTACTTCACGACAGGTAGACACTGATGCAATTAAACAGAACATTGAAAAACAAACAAATGATCAGTTAAATCCAAAATAAGTTTTTAAAAAAAGTTTAAAAAATAAGTTAAAAAATGGTTTACAGACTTAGTCACCCTAACACACAATTAACATCCGCAGGACTGCCTGCACTTCTCTCACCGGCTCGGCTAATATTGATTGCAACCCCCACTGCCACTGATTCACTTGCCGCCGGCTCACAGGCAGCTGATATTGATCGCAGGCCCAGAGCTGTCGTCTGCTATTCAACCGCCGAGTTTGCGCACTGAAAAATTTTGTCACGCTTCTTCCTGTAAAATCTTTTCTCAAAACTAGTTAACCGGAAGAAGAAACGTTTCTGAAAACTTGTTAACCGGAAGAACCGTGACAACTTTTTTCAGTGCGCATGTGCTAACCTTAGTGAATACATTAACATGATGAAATCGAAAGTGCTGAGTTTCTGTGTGTAACATCATTCTGTGAGTGCTGCGTTTCTGTGTTTATTTGACAAAATAAGTAATGCTTGGCTCCTACAGATGATTTTTATCTTCTCCGCAGTTAGCTTCTGCAGTATTGATTGTTACTCCTCTGTGGCTAGCGTCTGAAGTATTGATTGTGTGTATATTCTCTTGCCGTGTTATCGATTGTATTATTCACCCTTTCTCTCTTCTGATTCTTGCGCAAAACAAGAGAAACTGATTACTTAATTTTTTTAATTGTTGTTTTTATTCTGGTTTAAAAAATGAAGCCCGAAGTAGTTACAGAGCTTAGTAACATATGTAGAATTTGGGAGGAGGAGAGGAGGTGGGGGGCCGATAAAGATCAGTTAAAGAGCAGGCTTGAAGAATTAATTACGGATCTTTTTGAGCGTATAGATATACGAGAAAGCGTGAAGCAGGCCATCAGTAAAATACCAGATTCTTGGCCCCGACCAGTTATAAAGTTGTTTGCCATTTTAGTTGATAATATGGCTCCTGAAGATGTTAATCTGACTGTTTCTACCAGCCCTGAAGGAGTAGATATTCGCTTTAATTAATATCAGGTTTTACGATTAGAAAAGACTATGAATAACAGCTGAATTTACAATTATTTTTTTTATTTATTTTAGATTTAAAATGGCTGCCGAACTCAGTGAATCTGATTTAAAGAATTGTAATGAACTATTTGACAAACAATGAAAGTATTAAACATTGATTTTAGTGAATTTGGTTTTGAGAATGATGTAAACAATATAAAAAAAGATCATAGTGAACTATTTAACGAAGCAATCAAAGTGATGAACATGGACTGTAGTGATTCAGAAAAAGCTAAAATATTAGCAGGTGTTATTGTAAGGTTAACGTGTCTTGAAGGTTGCAACACTTGAGTGAAGAATAAAAAGCGCGTTTTACTTACTTTTATTTACATTTTTTTTTTAATTTACATAAATGTTATGGCTTTAAAAATAACGACCACAAGTAAATTCGAGGATAGAAAACTATTATACAATGGAAGAAATATTTGGTAGTGACAAACAATTAAGCAATACGTTTAGTGAGTAGACATGGACATCATTACCCCTACAAACGTTCATGAAAGCGTGACACATCCCATCTCTAAAATCCCAGAGTTTCTTCAGATGGAGCCGCCAGTAAAAGTGCTGTTGGCCGTTCTGATTGATTATATAATGCCTGATGATAGTAACATGCAAGTCTGGGTTTCAACTAAACAGAAAGAAGTTATTAGCTATCGCGACCTTAATTCTGACTGGCTGACTACATGCTTACACAGTTTAACCATGCAAGTGAGGAGGCTAAGTTAAAGGGGTTCTGGCTGGTCTGAAGGGACAGTCCTTTGAAATCAGATTAAGACAAACAAAGTTCTATCCTATAGTTGGTAATTCTTACCTTCCTCTTCCAAGAGAGTTAGTTTTAAAAACGAGCAGTCTTAAACATACATAATTCTGACAACATGTGTTTTATGTGGTGTGTTTTAGCGCATTTACATTCCTGTTAAAAATCATGCAAACAGAGTATCCAATTATGAAGCATACAAACAAGAGCTGAACTTTGATAACATAACCTTTCCAGTAAGCATAGAAAGTATATCTCAGTTGAAGAGCAAAACAATCCAATCACCGTAAACGTATACACATGGTCTGTAGAAGCCGATCTACTACCTCTAAGGATTTCTCCCAACGCCCCACTTTGGCGAGCCGCAGACTTGATCCTGTTTGCAGATAGTACAAAGAGTCGTTATGTATTAATCAGAACAATAAGCAGACTTATGGCTTTTACGTCAAAGAATCATGCTATAAAAGGGCTTTGTAGAAGGTGTTTAGTCAGAATCCCAACTATAGAAGCAGCTGCCAGTCATAGAACTCATTGTAAAAGTTTTGTAGACTGTGAAACCAAACTCCTCACACCTAAACCAGGGTCTAAAGTTAGTTTTAAGAATGTACGCAAAATGCAAATGAGCCCATACGTGGTTTATGCTGACTTTGAATCAATCTTGCCACAGTACTGCGGCCCCAACAGCAAGAACAAAAAACAACCTTATTAACCTACCATCAGATCTGTTCTTATGCGTTTATTGTTGTTAGGTCAGATGGGGCACAAACACACCCAGAGATTTACAGAGGTCCCAACGCAGCTAGTAGATTTTTAGAGCAGATGAAACAACTTCGCAATCAGTTATCCAATGAACTGAACCTTTCAGACATTGTTATGACTCCTGAAGACCAAGAACGTTATGACTCATCTACACCCCTGCTGGATTTGCGGCTTAGAGCTAACACCTAACAGTAAAGACGTGACAGTAAGAGACCACGATCACATTACTGGAAAGTTCAGAGGGGCCGCGCACAACAATTGTAATCTTCAACTTAAGTTGACCCCCAAAAATGGAAACTGCCTATCTTCTTTCATAACTTACGAGGCTACGATTCTCTTTTTAAATCATGCAAGCAGTGACTTCTGAATATAAGAGGTTACCTGCATTGCACAGTCTTCAGAAAAGTACATGACTTTTACTCTTGACTGTTTATCCTTTTATGACTCGGCCCAACATCTGATGGCAAGTTTGGATAAGTTAGCAGGATCTCTACAAAACTTTCCAATCACTAAACAATACTTGACCCATCTTTAGTGCGTAAAGGTGTTTACCCCTATGAATACATGAACTCGTTGGAAAGGTTTGACGAAGACTCACTTCCCCCTAAAGGTGCTTTCTTTTCTAGTCTTGGAGGCAAAGACATAACTGATGCTGACTATGAATACGCTCAGAAAGCCTGGACAGAATTACACTGCCAAACGATGGGTAATTACCATGATCAATATTTATTGGCTGACGTGTGTTTATTGGCAGACGTCTTTCAGAATTACAGATCTACATGCATGAAACATTACAGCTTAGACTCATCACATTACATCTCTGCCCCAGGCCTTTCTTGGGATGCTTTCTTGAAGTTTACAAACATCAAGATTGACTTAATTTCTGATCTACCCACACTTCAGATGATTAAAGACGGTTTAAGGGGAGGTATTAGCATGGGCCTCACATCCTTATGCAAAGCCAACAACAAGTTTTTAGACGATTATGACCCCACCAAACCGTCCAACTATTTAATGTACTTAGACGCCAACAATCTGTATGGATGGGCCATGAGTCAACCGCTTCCACTGAGAAACTTTAAAATGATAAAAGGACCTCATAATGTTAATACTGTGTTAGGAATGTTGTCAACAGCTTCCGCCTGATAATCCATCAGGACTAATCTTGGAAGTAGACTTAGAATATCCTAAAGAATTACACGATCTCCACAACGATTACCCCCCAAACTGCAGAAAGATTAAAGATGAGTCCCATCGAACCTCCTAAAAATTGTGGCTAATCTTAGACATAAAACTAAATATTGTGCCATTACAGACTCCTACAGTTTTCTTAAAGCATGGATTAAAGTTGACACCTGTTCACAGAATAATTATCTGTGATCAAGAGCCCTTTATGAGGCCATACATCAAGAAGAATACTGATCTTAGAACCCAAGCCACTGACGCCTCAGAAAAAGACTTCTTTAAACTCATGTAACAACAGCTGTTTTGGCAAAACTATGGAAAATCCACACAAACGTAAAGATGTGAAATTAGTTACAAAAGAAAACCAAGCAATTAAGTTGGCCTCTAAACCTAACTATCAAGACTTTAGAAGATTTAACGACAGCCTGGTTGGCATTATGATGAAGAAAAAGGATGTTAAGTTGGACAAGCCGGTGTTTATTGGTTTTTTCTGTATTAGAGTTGTCAAAGTTATTGATGCTAGAATTTCTGTACAACTACTTTAAACCGCGGTACCCAGAAGCAAGAGTACTTTACACAGACACTGATAGTTTTATTCTAGACGTCCCCACAGAAGACTTTTATAAGGATTTAGAAACAGAAGTAGCTAAAGGAGTTGATGGGTGGTACGACACATGCGACTATCCTAAAGATTCGCCTTTACATTCAACTGTGAACAAGAAAGTAATTGAAAGATGAAGGATGAACTTAATGGGACAGTTATCAAAGAATATGTTGGTTTGCAGTCAAAGATGTATAGCGTTGCTAGCCAGACTTCTGTAATGAAGAAGGCTAAGGGCATAAGTAAAGAAGTTGTAAAAAAAATATAACTCACGACAACTACAAGCAAGCTTTTTTGAAAACAAAGTATTTTATCACACAAATGTTAATCTGCGCTCTACTCTTCATCAAGTAAAACACAACTGCTGTTAATAAGAAATCACTAGTCTCTAACAATAACAAGAGAACTTACGTCAATCCTGAGTTTTCATATGCTGTAGGACATTGGAGAACTTTAAAAAGATTAACTTGACTGACTTGACTTGTACTTAACTTAAGAACCTAACTAGTACTTAACTAGTACTTACTTAAAAACTTAACAAGAACTTAAAACTTAACAAGAACTTAAAACTAGAACTTAAATTTTTTTTGCACTTAACTTGTAATTTACTTGCACTTAACTTAAAAAGTACTTTCTATAACTAACTTAACTTGTACTTATCTAGTTCTTAACTTGTACTTTATCTAGTTCATTAAAAACTATTCCATAGAAAATGGGTCTACAGCAGGAGGTTGCACTTTTTTTTTGCAGAAGCTGGTTCTTCTTCTTTTACTGTGGGAGCTTGTGACTTTGTTGCTAGGTATGGTGTTAGGTATTTGTATGCTAAAAAACCACCCCCAGCAACAACAGCAGCTCCCAATACATAATGATACATCTTATTGTTTTTGATTGTGATTGTGATTGTGTTGTTAATTGTGTTGTTGTTGGCGGTGGCGGCGATGTTGTATTACTATCTAAAAATTTTTGTTTTGCTGATTGGTTTGCTTTTTGCAGTCTGTGCCATTCAACTAGTCTATGGCTGGCCGCAACACGCCCAGGATTTTTAGGCTTAGTAACACTACTCACTTGCGGTACATTCACTTGTGGTACATTCTGCTCCTGCAGACTGTCCTGCGACGTCTTCTTCTCCTGATCGCTCATTTTTTTTTTTGTGATTAAATTTAATATGATCAAAATTAATATGATTAAAAGTAATTAATCCCATGATGAATGGCATAACATCGTCCCAAATCTGTAATACATGTCACATGCAAGAGTTTCTAGGGACTTGTTTAAAACCGGGTCTTGTGATAAGTAATATTTTAAATCTTCTTCTGAATCAACCGGCGCCATCTTACATTTCTAACTTAGCATATAGACTAATCATTGTCTGTCCCACCCATCTAACCATTTTTGACCCTAGCTGTGCTTCGTACCTAGCGTAGTACTTTTCAACGTCTGATGTAGACAGTTGTTGGATTTGTTCAACACTTAGTTCAGTGCCTAAATACTGTCTAGTTTTTCCACACGCAGCTAGAGAGTATAATTTTTCTTTATGGCAGTGGTCTACGGAGTAGTCTGCTTGCTCCTCACACTTTAATAGTTCGTCACAATCCATTTTTAAAACACTAAAAAATAATATAATACTTTTAAAACCATGAGTTTAAGGCTGGTTAATTATGCAGTGCCTATTGTTAGTGTTATAGTCTATTCAACCCTTGCAAAATATTTGTTAGGAATAAAACCGCCAAACATGGGAAAGATAGAAGATTCGCCAAAACTAGTTGCAACCTTATTTTTAGCTTTAACAACAAAAGATTATCTGATTTAAAAAACACATAGACAGTCTTTCGTATTATGATTATTTTAATTATTTTTTTAGTTGATAAAAAGATGAGTGAAAAAAGATTATTAATACGATTTACCATTCTGCTGTAATTAGCGGTCTTAGTATAGGCAATGGCGTGTTAGCAAAAAACATGTTTAAAATGAGGCCGGCTGACCTAGGAAGGTTAGACATTGAGGGTGTTGTTTAGGTTATAGTTGTAATTACTGCAGGGATTGCGTCAAAAGACTTTCTTGTTACACAGGGGATTATCCCAGAAAATATTAATACATAGAAAGATTAATCTAGAAAATATTGATTTATAAAAAATGTCTGGATTAGTTCTGATGGTGGAGGAGCTATTGTTAATGCTTTGGCCTTCTCTGGAAGCAATTATATGTTTAGTAAATTGCGGTCCGATGAAGAGAGAGAACGCCATAACAAGGCAATAGAAGATTTAGCTAAGGCAAGAGACGCTTATGAGAAAAGACGAATTGCTCACTTTGACTTTATTAATAAAAAGTTAAGAGAACAGGCCATGCAGAGCACACATTTACAGACGTTGATGACGCAATGAATGAGTATTACTTAGTGACAGAAAGAAGTTTCTAACATCACCACCGCCAGAACTTTCTGACTTTTATGAGCCATCTGAGGAACAGAAGACTGCAGAGATAGTTTTTATTGCAGTTGGCATGACCTCAGTCTATCTTGTTGCTCACTTCTTGTGTAAAATAAAATACATTTAAAACATGAAACAAAATATATTATTCTCCTAAAGGGTATTGGAAAGGAAAGACTGCTATTGAAAAACTGAGTAAAGCTGCTAGAGTGTCTGAATCAGATGCGAAAGACTGGCTTTCAAAACAGGCAATTTGGCAAATATATCTGCCTGCCCCCAAAAGAATAATAAGGCCTAGATTTGTTAATTCAGTTCCCAAAAGACACCCACCAGATGGACTTGCTGTATCTTCCACATGAAAAAGTTAGAAGAAAAAAGTTTAAGTATGCTCTGACAGTTGTTGACATGGCTTCAAGATACAAAGACGCTGAACCTTTAACGGATAAAAGCTCAACTGCTGTGGCTGTGGCTTTACAACAAATATACATGCGAGGTCCATTAAAGTATCCAAGGATGATTCAAGTTGATGATGGAAAAGAGTTTAAATGCTCTGTAAACCAGCTGTTTTTAAAACATCATGTTACAGTTAAGAGAGGGATCCCAGGCAACCATCGATCACAAGCCTTAGTAAAAAACTTTAAAGGTCTACTTTAGATGTTTTCGATAATTGGTCAGCTTATGCAGAAATATGAAATGTTTGATAAATTGGTAAAATAAACATCCGATTTGCTCCCGATCACATGAAATCGATCCGCGAAAGTGGGCATTTTCACCTGTAATCAAGAAAACGGGAGGTAATCAACTAAATCTTGGCATGGCTTAACTACTCTTGGATGTGACGTCACATGATGGACTGGCCGTCAGCCGCGACCTACACAATAAGCCAACGGCGACAGAAAGCGATTCTGATGGTTCTTGCACATCTCGATCAGTATTTAATTTATCATGTAAAAACAGTGACTATGATTGCGACAGCCAATGTAACTCTGGGGATGTTTCTGCAAGGCCTTTACCTTATCAGTTTGAACGCTAAGTTCTTTTTACCACGTCAGTTCCAGCTGGACCACGGAAACGAGCTATTCAGTTCCAGCTGGACGCCCGAACACATCATTCCGAAGTCTCGAGGGAGGCTACCGACTGACTTTTTGATGCGATCACGCGTGGACGGCGAGCGGAGATTCTCCTTCCTCAAGCCTTAACGTGTTCATTCAATTTAACAAGTGTGATCTGTCCATAGATAAGAACAGAATAAACGTGCGACTATCGTACTCATCTGTACGAGCTTACCACTCCGCCTTCAAAGTATACGCGCACAATGCAGACGAAGTTTTTGATCCACTCGAACGGGCTCGGCAATTGTCGGAACAGCTCGTTTCCGTGGTCCAGCTGGAACTGACGTGGTAAAAATAACTTAGTGGCCCGGCATGGTTGCACCAACCAAATCCACTTCTTTCGAGTATCTGGATCAGATGGAAATGTGTGCAAAGAATATCCGTCTCCTGCTGAGCTGCTGCACACGCCTACAGCACAATATCTGCCACCCCCTCGTGACTTTTTAGGCTGTGGGGGATCGCAACTCGTGTTGATTTCACTTGGCGTTGGCTTGTTGTGTAGGTCTCGGCTGACGGCCAGTCCATCAAGTGACGTCACGGTTTTCGGTCTACCACGCGGGGTTTGAACAGGTGTGCAAAACTCATTTTTTATCTGTTAAATTCTTCCGGCGACTTTTTTTGAAAAATGAATACCGTACTGTAGTTATATGACATGTAGACCTGTTTTTAACAAATTATCGAAAATCTCTAAAGTAGACCTTTAATAAGAATCTAGCTGAACGCCTGTTTACCTATCAATATCACAGAGAAATTATGGACAGAACGCGTAACACAGAATGGGTTAGGAGGTTGCCAGCAGTCTTACACGCCATGAACAATGAAGAATTTAAAGCAACAGGCCTTAAACCAGTAAACGCGATCAAATTTAAAAAAATCAGCATTACTGAAGATGTGCAGGGGACTCAAAAACTCTTGCCGTTTGGACTAAAAGTAAGATACTTGTATGCTCCTGGAGAGGCAGAAGGTGATGTTAGAATTAGAGCTACAGATCCTATATGGAGCGTAGACGTATATGAAGTTGAAAGAATCATGAAAACAGCCCCTCCCATGTATTATTTAAGACAGACTCTCTCTTTTAAAAAGCCTGCCCCTAAAAGATCGTTTGTTCGTGAAGAGCTGCAAGTTGTCCCGCCAAACACAGTGAGTTAACAAAAAAATAGTATTTATTTTTTGCTAAACGTATTTTGCTAAACCATTAGATTTTTTATATCCCTGGAGAGAATGTAAATATGTTCGTTCACGATCACCAAATCTTATTTTGCATGGAAACCCCCATTTTAAAGTAACGATTACGTCAATTTTTGGTGGTTTTGCGTGTTAATTTTGTTTGTGAAAAGGTGTTGATTTTGGTCAAAACTGACATGAGATGGACATGATTTGTATGTGAAAGGGGGGTTTTCGTGCAAAATAAGATGGGTGGTCTTGAACGAACATATTTACATTCTCTACTACACACACACACACACACACACACGCGCTTAAATAATAACTTACCTACTATTTTCACTCCTGTCAACAGTCCATTCAGGAATCTTCATCGTCTTGATCGCAGAATGTGACATATTAAAATTACAGAATGGGTTAAGCATCAATCACTGTCAACACAGGCGCTGTCCGACACCGAGTGAAATTCAAAAGGGCCCTTGGCGACAAGCTTGCCAAGTACACACACACACACACACACACACGCACCCCGTTTTCTAACCGGTAGTAGAGCAAGCAACCCATGCAAGTTTCCCCAAAGTTTCTTCTCCCAACGTCATGCAGAAAAGAAAAACACATGGATAAATGTAGCGAAGCCTATAACATCAATGTAAAACTTCTGTCAAATCATGACGATACACTTTTTTTTGGGTTTTGGGTGCGAGGTGGTGGGATTCTTCTGCCCATGTTGTGCCACTTCAGTGCATCCACATCATGGCAATTTTCGCGAACTGGTTGCTCATACAGCGGGCTGGACATAGGACTTGCACAGCAGCAGGGGCCAAGACCGTGTGACCTAGCAGACGAATTTGGAACGTCCTCAGAAGTTGTGAAACACCCGTTTAAGATCGCTGCACTGTCGCCGAACACAAGCCCAAGGATGTGTGTGTGTGCGTGTGTGTGGGGGGGGGGGGGGGTGGGGGGGGGGGGGGGTGGGGGGGGGGGGGGGGGGGGGGGGGGGGGGCGGGGGGGGGTTTGGGGGAGAGAAGAGAAAGAGAGATAAGATAAGATAATTTTGCTTAAGCCCAGCCGACCGCAAATGGCCACATCAGGGCTGTCACCACGTTAGAGAAAGAGAGAGAGTGTGTTTTGCACACGCACTTGCACGCGTGTTGTGTACATAAGGTTCTCTCTCTCTCTCCTCTCTCTTTTTCCTCCTCTCCTCTCTTCTCTCTCTCTTTTATGTGTGTGTGGTTTTGTGTGTGTGTGTGTGTGTTTGTGTGTGGGTGTGTGTGTGTGTGTGTGTGTGTGTACACGCGCGCGCGCGTGTGTGTGTTGTGCGTGTGTGTTTTGTGTGTGTGCGCGCGCCCACATTTTGAAGCCAAACATTTTTGGAATCCATTCATGGTGAAAAAGATTCATTCCTCCACGCCTGTTTTACCAAAAAAAAGAAAAAAAAAGAAAAAAACAGACACCAACCTCTTTTCTCTCTCCTCCCCAACTTTCCCCCTTTTATGAAAAGTGAAAATCAGCCCCACTCTTCATCTTCTCCCTCCCCCTCGTCTCCGGTTTTTTTTGACAATTTAGAAGATGAGTCCCTCCCCCGCCCCCTCCCCCCTTCCCAAGCTTTTTATGAAAATTTGGATATATATAATTTCATATGTATATATATATTATATATATGTAATATAAAATATATATATGTATACATATATATATATAATATATATAATAATTATTATATATATTATATATATATATATATATACTGAATTATAAACAAAGCTTGCAAGAAATATTGAAGTTGCTGGAACGGTGCTCGGTACTTATCCTTGGAATTTATATATAAAAAAAATATTCATATATGTGTGTGTGTGTAACACACACACACACAAACACACACACCCCACCACACACACACACACACAACACACACACACACAACACACAGAGTTGCCGTGAAAAAAATATTAAAATGTTTCCTGATGTTTATATATACCCACTGATTCGGTTTCGCTGTGGCAACATAAACTCATGATAGAAATTGGCAGACGATTTGGAATACCTCACGATGAACGATTCTGTCGGGACTGTGACCCCGAATGACGTTGGTGATGAATTTCATTTTGTAATGAAATGTAACAAATATATAGACATTATAACTCAGTTTATACCTAGAAAATTTACATATCCAAAGTCCGTATTTAACTATTGTCGTTTGCTTTGTGGTATAAGAACGTGTTGCTAAACGTAGCGAAGTTTTTCAAACTTAGTAAAGTTGTGTAACATTACATTCAGTATGTTAATTATATGGAAAATGTTGATGTTTGACTTGTTTCATTTCTATTTGTTTGATTTGTTTCAAGTCCTCCATGCCCCAAAAGGGGTCGTAGGATTAAAATCTTGAATCTTTGAATCTTGAATCTTTGTGTGTGTGTGTGTGTGTGTGTGTGTGTGTGTGTGTGTGTGTGTGTGTGTGTGTGTGGTGTGTGTGTCTTCTTCTTCTTCCTAAAATACTGGTTCACTCAAAAACGAGTAGGTCGCCAGAGTCTGTAACTCCTGCAGACTCCTCCATTGGTGAAAACAACGCCTGAAAATCACGTCTGTCTCTTTCAATTGGTTCCGGATTATCCGGTGTGTGGTGTGTGTGTGTGTGTGTGTGTGTGTGTGTGTGTGTGTGTGTGTGTGTGTGTGTGTGTGTGTGTGTGTGTTTACAGGCCATATGGTTAATGTCCGGCCATAGGGAAACTTTTGCCGTTAACATACGATACGGTCTAAAAGACATTTAGTCAGTATGGTTTTAATGTGTTATATTATAATCATTTTGATAAATAAAAAAAGGTCAAAATGGTCAAGCTCTGTTTGTGTGTGTGTGTGTGTGTGTGTGTGTGTGTGTGTGTGTGTGTGTGTGTGTGTGTGTGTGTGTGTGTGTGTGTGCGCGTGCGCGAGTAGTGCACGTGTGCGCGCGTGCGCGCGTGCGTCAGTGTGTGTGTTGTACGTGAGCGTATGTATGTGTTGTGTGTGTGGGAGTGTGGGAGTGTGTATGTGTGTGTGTGTGTGTGTGTGTGTGTGTGTGTGGTGTGTGTGTGTGTGTGTGTGTGTGTGTGTGTGTGTGTGTGTGTGTGTGTGCGTGCGTGCGTGCGCGCGCGCGCGCGTGTGGTTTGCCTTGCATGCATGCGAGCGTATGTATGAGAGAGAGTGTGCGTGCGTGCGCGTGTGTGTGCATGTGTTCGTGTGTGGTGTGTCTGCGTGTGTGCGCACGTGTGCTTGCTTCTGCATGCGTGCGAGCTATGTATGTGTGTGTGGTGTGGTGCGCACGTGTGTGTTTGCCTTGCATGCATGCGAGCGTATGTATGAGAGAGAGTGTGCGTGTGCGATCGTGCGTTTGCATATGTGCGTGTGTGTGTGTGTGTGTGTGTGGTATGTGTGGTGTGTGTGTGTGTGTGTGGTGTGTGTGTGTGTGTGTGTGTGTGTGTGTGTTGTGTCTGCGTGTGTGCGCGCGTGTGCTTGCTTCTGCATGCATGCGAGCCTGTGTGTGTGTGTGTGTGTGTGTGTGTGTGTGTGTGTGTGTGCGTGCGCGCGCGCGCGCGTGTGGTGTGTGTGCGCGCGCGCGCGTGTGTGTGCCTGTGTGTGTGTGTCTGTCTGTGTGTGCGTGTGTGTGTGTATGTGTTAATAAGACCAAAGACAGTACGCCCTAAAGCCCCGGTCCCACTGCACTTACGGATGCAAAGAGGATGTAAAACGTAAAAAATATCTTGCCATCCGTTGGAAAAAACGCTGTGCATCCGTTGTGTACTCATTGCATACGTATTTCATACGCTCTATCCATCGAGCATCCGTCCACTGTGATTTCATCCGCGCAAAAAGTTTTGAGCTGCACAAAACTTTTAGAACGGATGAACTTTCCGCCGTGTACGATGTCAATCCGTGACACCAGTTTTGTCCATTTCTGGAGCGGATGAAAACGGATGGAGCCAACCCCGAAAATGTGCTCGTCCGCTGTGTCCTTTTTGCATACGTTTTGTGTCCATTGGCCAGTGGGACTGGGCCTTAAGGAAAGACGGTTCACTCGCCGAGCGTTTACTCTGCCGGCAGTATCAGCCCAAGTGAAGTCGGCTGTGTGCGGTCTGGCGGGCCCGCGGCAACTGCCGCTCCAACTTCGCCCGCGAATAACAAAGCCGACTGGGAGACCTAAAAGTGGCGGAACTGAACGTTTTACAAGTTTCGTGTTCTTTTTCTTTCTCACACACACACACACGCATACACACACACACACACACACACACACACACACACACACACACACACACACACACACACACACAGACACACACAGATAGATAATACATCTCCAAAACAAAAGGACAAGCTGCTGTGATTATAGTTGATATTTTCGGCTTTATTCGCCTTCATCAACATTGACCTCCTCCCTGAGTGCCAGCAGGTATGGTAGTGAGGGGAGAGACATATACGTGTACATACATACGTACATACATACATGTGTGTGTATGTTTGTTTGTTTGTGTGTGTGTGTGTGTGTGTGTGTGTGTGTGTGTGTGTGTGTGTGTGTGTGGTGTGTGTGTGCGTGTGTGTATGGTGTGTGTGTGTGTGTGGTGTGTGTGTGTGTGTGTGTGTGTGTGTGCTTTATTTTCATCACATTTCTTCTTCTTTTTTGTTTACATCACTGTCGTGTATTTCAGAGAGAGAGAGAGAGAGAGAGAGAGAGAGAGAGAGAGAGAGAGAGAGAGAGAGAGAGAGAGAGAGAATACAGGGGGGTCTCTTCTATCTTCGTTTAGTATTGTTTTCCATTCTTTTCTTCTTGTCTGTAAGAAGTATATAAAAACAACATTTAAAAAAACCCCAACAACTGATAAATGGCAAGACCAAATGCACAAAATGCTACTGTCACAGCTCCCCAAATTTCATTTCTGTATACAGTATTTGGTACATTGAAAAGCGTTGGTACTGCACTCTACATCAGTCGACAGTTTACGCCAGTGTGTTCCATGACCCGATTGGCTTCAAAATGCTGGGAACAAATAGAGCAGTTTGCATGGAGGTACGCAGCTGGTTTGTCCACAACATCTTCATGCCTACAGTTCTGAACCCATTTCTTGCATCTGTAAAAACCACAAAAAGAATGGTGAAACTTGGTTCTATATAGAAACTGTTTTTAACGCCAGTCTGTCGACGTTCTGTCCGTGTGGCGTCGCGCCCATTCCTTGCCGACAGACTGAACTCGACATTCTAGGACTCTCCAGTTTGGTCGTTCACACCACCACTCTTCTTCATCGTCGTCTTCGTCGTCGCCTTCATCATCGTCGTCTTCATCGTCCCGCCGACTAGTCGAGGCCAGGCCCAAGGGTTTATCCAAATCCAGCGCGTAGACGTAGCACATTATGTCACATTTCAAACGCTTGGAAACGAGACCCTGTCTTTGCCTGGCCAAAAGCCAGTCGGCGATCAAACCACTCAGGCGTCTGCGACTGGCTGCCGTGTCCGAGAGGAAAAGCTTTCTTCTTTTTCCACCTCGTCTTCTGAAACAACCCCTAGATCTTGACGCATTTTGCGCACTGACTGACAGAGTTTCGCCCGGTTGCAGGTGCTATGAATGGCCCGCACAACGTTTGGGTTCAGGTTCAACAAGAGGCATTTTGGCCATCTTCGAAATTCCCCGCTCAAAGTCGGCACAGCGTTGGAGTCCTGCCCTAGCGTATCGCAATGAGCGTTATAGTCTGTGGATCGTTGTTTCTTCAAAATCCACCTGGACAGACCGTGTTCTAACGTCACGTCATCTCGCAAGTACTTCGCAATCCCCACGAATATTTCATCTCCAAAGTCATCATCTTAATCATCGTCGTTGTCATAGTACAGTCCAATGTCCAAAGCTTTCAGCAGCTTCTCCTGATCCACCACATTTCTGTTTCGCACCAGTTGGATCATAAACCTGATGCGGCATATCTCCACCACTTTGTTTTTCAACGGACTCGACATCGCCCCGCTCTCGATCAGTTTCGCCAGGAATCGGTGGTAACAGCCAGCCTCTTCCACTCGGTCCATGATACTTTTGCGATAAATGACTCCGGACTAGATTCTTCGATCAGCCACAGCAAAGCATCGGCCTGAAAAACATTTCGTTCCCGCGAGAGTACCCTCCAGCCCCCGCAAGACCTTGGTCAGTATGCCTTTGATATCGGACGACGGGACCTAGCCAACACGTATTTTTCTGTTGAAGATAGCACTGGTGACAATCCGCGTGGAGGTTTCGATGATGGCGCTTCACTGCGACCGAGGAGTCGGTAGTCAGATAAACAGCAGCCAGTTCTTCTTCCATGTTGTTGTCCTCGGCAGTCGACGAGAATGTAGCACCACCACCGGAGGGGATGCATCATCGCGATGGTTCTTGATGCTGCGGCGGCGGCGTGGCGGCGGCAGTGACTATAATGATGTCAGTGGCGTATGTATATAGCTTGTTGTGGGTGGGGCGGGGGGGGAGGGGAAGGGAGGAGGAAAGGCTGTCAGGCGGTGGTGGTCCTCCTCCCAGAGTTCTTTACTTCAAGCCGGGGAGTTTTTACAGACCGTCATATCCAGCCCGCAGAATTGGTAGCGTCTCTCAGGTCGTGGTAGAAGCAGTAGAGATGCCCTGACGACAGTCCCGATTTTCTTTCCAGAATTTAATCGTTATCTAGCATTTGCTGATGCAGTAGAAGAACACGGAGTTTTTGCTGGTACTAGTAAGCGGTACTTTCACATCGGATTTCTAAGAGAAAAAAAAGAAAAAGAAAAGATCATTTCAGAACTTTAATGCCAAGAAGAAGCGCATCAACACGTATAGCACCCCTCCTCCACCTCCTAAGACCCTCCCCTCCTATCCCATTCATGTATTTTTTTCTTTCTTTGTTTTTTTTTTCTCCCTCTGAACAATCTTTTTTTTTAACCAGGAGGCACAGTAGTTTTATTTCACGCAGTGAGGCACAGTATTTTATTTCACGCAATGAGGCACAGTAGTTTTATTTCACGCAATCATGTCATAAAACAAAACGAAACCAAAAAAAACATTTCAGAACTTAGAAGAAAATGTTTTCTGGGAAGAACAACTTTGTGAAGGTTTAACTTCAGTGCAGGAAAATAGCGAACAATACTGGCCTGCTTTAAAATGCGTTTTCGGGGAAGAACAACTTGTTTGTGACGGTTTAACTTCATATCAAATACAAAACAAACGTGATTGTATACAGATATTCAACCATTTTCAAAACACGCAATTGAAGTAGTAATCTTGACGAATGTGGTGCTGGTATTTACAGATGAAATACATGCGTTTTAATTTTGAATTCTAACATTCCAACTATAATCGAGACTCGAGTTGTACAACAACAGCCAAGTTTGTTCAAACTGTGCGCAAATTCCATTTATAATTGCCACGTAACGTTCTAAGTACTGTTTATCTTTCAACGATGTAACAAAGGCATGCACATCCCAAGGTTGTGCATTTAGCAATTCACATTTGATACGTAAAATTTTGCAACTAAAATGATAAAATCAAAAAGTGTTTGGCCGTATATTCCGCTTTACTACGCCAAACGATACAAAAGTTCTTTGTCAATCACTAAGTTATGACAATGTGAACATTTCCGAGTCATCAGCAACTCTGTACATTCGTCCAAAATTGATGGTGTAATATGACGGTCAAACAGCAGATGATGAGAAATTGTCCGCTCATCTTCTCGCTAAACAAAGACTACATATAGAAGAGTCGACTAAACGACGTAGGAACAAGAATCTCCGGTTGGAAGTACTTTATGCGACAGTCTGATTTGAAACGATCACTAAGATATACTCTAACAATGTGAGAACATGTCTTTCCATCTTTTTCTTTCTGTTTGCGCGAATTCCTCAACCACCATCTTTTTTGTTTTAGCCAGGAGGCGCAAAATACAGTAGTTTGATTTCACGCAATCATGTTAGAAAATAACAATCATTTTAGAACTTAGAATTTTTTTTTTCTGGGAAGAACAACTTTGTGACGGTGGTTTTAGTAGTTTTAACTTGGGTGCGGGGAAAAAGCAAATATTGGCCCATGTCAAGTCACGATTGTCTTTTTTTTTTTGGGCCTTTTACTTTTTTTTTCTCCCTTCTCCACCTCTCAAGTCGTAGCATCTTTTTTCTATCCATGTGTGTGTGAAGAAGTCTCAAAACACCACCAACAGAAACCGAATATAAAATTTTAATACCTTATGTTCATCCAGTTTCTAAGTCCAAAGGGGAAAAACCATTCACTTGTATCTTTTTTCTTTCGGGTGTGTTGTGGTGTGTGTGTGTTGTGTGTGGCGTGCGTGCTGTGTGTGTGTGTGTGTGTGTGTGTTGTGTAAAGAAGTCTCAAAAGACCAGCTCCACCAACAACAATAGGAACTGAATATAAAGTTTTCATACCTTATGTTCATCCAGTTTTTCAAGCCCAAAGGGGAAAACCCATTCGCTTCATTTCAAGTTGCAGCATCTTTTTGTACTCCCAGTTCTTATACAACAGGGAGTACTTTAGAATGGGGCGTGTCATCATCATCTCGAATCGGCTTGATGTGTTCCTCCTGTTTGTGTACTATGTTCATCCAATTCGGTGTTAGGTACGGCCAGTTCATTCGCGACACAAGTGGTACCGAGACCAGCTCCAGCCTGTTCACGTCGTCCGTTCTGCTGCTCCGATCTCTCTTGATCCCGTCGCTCCTGGCTGCGGGAGGGGGGGGGGGGGAGGTGCAAAGGGTACGGGATTGTATATAATTGGCAGAATTTTTTTTTTTCTCTGTGTGTGCGTGCGTGCGTGCGTGCGTGCGTGCGTGCGTGCGTGCGTGCGTGCGCGCGCGCGCGCGCGCGCGCGTGTGTGTGTGCGTTGTGTGTGTGGTGTGTGTGTGTGTGTGTGTGTGTGTGTGTGTGTGTGTGTGTGTGTGTGTGTGTGTGAGCGTGGGTGTGTATGTGCGTGCGCGCGTGTATGTGTGCGTGAAAGAGTGTGTTTGTGAGAGTGAATGCATGTGTGTACGAGTGCTCGAGTATGAATGTGTGTGTGTGCGTGCGTGCGTGCGTGTGTGTGTGTGTGTGTGTGTGTTGTGTGTGTGTGTGTGTGTGTGTGTTGTGTGTTGTGTGTGTGTGTGTGTGTGTGTGTGTGTTGCGTGCGTGCGTGTGTGTGGGCGCGCGCGGGTGTGTGTGTGTGGGCGTGTGTATGTCTGTGTGTGCGAGTGTGTAAGTTTGAGTATATGTGAGGGTATGGGTGTGTTTGTATTGAGATGTGTGTATTTGTGTATTTATGTAAGTGCGTGTGTATGTGCGTGTGTGTGTGTGTGTGCATGTGTATACGTGTGAGTGTGTGGTGTGTGTGTGTGTGTGTGTGTGTGTGTGTGTGTGTGTGTGTGTGTGTGTGTGTGTGTGTGCGCACGTATTTTTGTGTGTTAATTATGCTTCTTTGCTTTGAATGAAAAACGTTCATATTCTGTTCATACCACCTTGAGTTAATCTGACAATAAATTGGTTTCAGTCAGTCAGTCAGTGTGTGTGTGTGTGTGTGTGTGTGTGTGTGTGTGTGTGTGTGTGTGTGTGTGTGTGTGTGTGTGTGTTCGTGGTCAAAAATGTGTTCCACTCGCTCCAGACAACACTACTGGCCGATCATTCTGAAAATTTGTAGGTGTGTTCATTATGGATCAAGGATGATGCCCGACGTTTTTAGTTTACCGTTACAGCCGTTACTAACGGCTGTAACGGCCTGTAACGCTTTTTCTTCTTTATGGAATATCTCAGAAAGTACTTGGCCGATCTTTCTGAAAATGTGTAGGTATATTTATTATGGGTCACAAATAATGCCCAATGTTTTAGTTTACCGTTATAACCGTTACTAACGGCTGTAACGGCCTGTAACGCTTTTTCTTCTTTATGGAATATCTCAGAAAGTACTTGGCCGACCTTTATGAAAATTAGCAGGTATGTTCATTATGGATCACGGATGATGCCTGATGTTTTAGTTTGCCCCGTTATAGCCGTTACTAACGGTTGTAACGGCTTGTAACGCTTTTTCTTCTTTATGGAATATCTCAGAAAGTACTTGGCCAATTTATTAGCGGTATGGATGATCTTGTGACAACTCGGATCCTCTGTCCATATGTAAGTGAGGTAATGCTGAAAATGGATCAAACAACCGTTAAAAACCGTTATTCTGCCGTTATTTCTTATATATAGGTCGATTTTAATGAAATTTGGTATATAGAAAGGTTATCACACACAAATGGCACTTCTATATAGTGTTCCAAAATTTGACCGTTAAAAACCGTTATTCTTGACATATTGTCCAATTTGGATGAAATTTGATATCTACACAGGCTTTAGCCCAGTGAGGACTAAAATACCGGTTTCAAAAGTGCATATCGGTTATATAACCGTTAAAACCGTTATTTTGCCGTTATTTTTTATATATTGGTGGATTTTAATGCAATTTTGCATATAGAAAGGTCATCACACACAAATGGCACTTCCATGCAGTGTTTCAAAATCTGACCGTTAAAAACCGTTATTCTTGACATATTGTCCGATTTGGATGAAATTTGGTATGTACACAGGCTTTAGCCCAGTGAGGACTAAATACCAGTTTCAAAAGTGTACATCGGTTAAATAACCGATAAAACCGTTATTTCGCCTTTATTTCTTATCTCATAAAGCACTTGGCTGATTTATAAGCGGTTTGGAAAACTGGGAGTACGTTTATATGCTTCGCATCTTGTTTCATTCCACATGTGCGTGTGTGTGAAGAAGTCTCAAAACACCAATACCACCAACAGAAACTGAATATAAAGTAGATTACCTTATGTTCATCGAATTTTGCAAGTCCCAAAGGGTAAAAACCCATTCGCTTTATTTCAAGTTGCTTTCCGTGTGTGTGTGTGATGTGGGAAAACGTCTCAAAACACAAACACCACCAACAACAATAGGAACCGAATATAAAATTTTCATACCTTATATTCATCCGGTTTTGCAAGTCCAAATGGGTGAAAACCATTTGCTTTATTTCAAGTTGCAGCATCTTTTTCTTTCCGTGTGAAGAAGTCTTTCGAATATGATGCGAAGTCTCTAAACACCACCACCAACGACAAGAGGAACCGAATATAAAAAGTAGATTGCCTTATGTTCATCCAGTTTTCAAATCCAAAGGGTATTGCCTTTATTTTTTCCCCTCCGCCTTTCAAGTCGCAGCATCCTTTTCTTTCTGTTTGTGTGAAAAAGTCTTTTGAATATGATGCGAAGTCTCAAAAACAACAACAACAACAGGAACCGAATATCAAGTTTTCATAACTTACGTTCATCCAGTTTTCAAGTCGACATTGTAAAACCTCTTTCCGTGGTGTGTGTGTGTGTGTGTGTGAAGAAGTCTCAAAACACCAACACCACCAACAACAATAGGAACCGAATATAAAGTCGATTACCTAGGTTCATCCAATCTTGCAAGTCCAAAGGGTAAAACCCATTGGCTTTATTTCAAGTTGTAGCATCTTTTTTCTTTCCGCGCACGTGTGTGTGTGTGTGTGTGTGAAGAAATCTCAAACACCAATACCACCACCAACAATAGGAACCGAATATAAAGTTTTCATACCCTACGTTCATCCAGTTTTGCAATTCCAAAGGGTAAATTCGCTCGCATCTTTTTTCTTTCCACGTGTGCGTGTGTGTGAAGAAGTCTCAAAACACCAATACCACTAACAATAGGAACCGAATATAAAGTCTTATTTTTGACGCAATTTCAACCATGCTGGTGTCGTTCATGACATAAGATCGTGGCAATCTTTCAAGAGTCTCGGGAAGAGACAAAATGGCGCGACACTGTTGCGACTGTCGACTGCACAGCTGTCATGGTTTACGTCGTGTTTTACTGTTCAGCGTTGTCCTACAAGTGTGACGTTTTGCAAGACGGATTGTAAAGAAGCTGCGTTTTTGGTTGAAGAACAAGCTTTTTAGCTTTTTTACATCCTGCCGTCATAAAAAAAACCAAACAAATACAGCATATAGTCACAGTCACAAAGAACATTTTCAAAAGCATCTAATCTTTACCACTCAAATACAAGACTGCTATATTACATCAAAAACAATAATAATACTATTGTTAGAACATCTGTTCAAATGCAGAGAGAGAGAGAGAGAGAGAGAGAGAGAGAGAGAGAGAGAGAGAGAGAGGAGAGAGAGAGAGAGAGAGAGAGAGAGAGAGAGAGAGAGAGAGAGAGAGAGAGAGAGAGAGAGAGAGAGAGAGAGAGAGAGAGAGAGAGAGAGAAGAGGAGAAAGGTAACGTAAATTTACGAAAATGAGTTTTATGGCTGCGTAGATTTAAGATGCGTTTTTGTGCTTTTTTTTTAACTGTCTGTTTCGAGAGACCTGATTTTAAGGACGAAATCCAGTTATTCCATGCGGTCCCCCCAGAGTATACAAAACTAGATAAAGATAACTTCGGCGTCTGGGAAAAGACAGTTTACGTGTGTGTCTATTTCTATTGATGACAAAGCTTTTCAATGATTTCCTTCGGAGCTGATGCATTTATGACATTGTACATGCACAAGCATTTGTTGAAGTAGAGTCTGTGTTTCAATAGAAGAATATCTTAAGTTTTGTAATCACTCTTTGTCAAGGTTCTGGATCACAACTGAATCTAGTTGTTGGCCCTTTCATGTAGACTACTTACGTGGTTTCAGATTATCCCATTATCCCATAATGTGTAGGTGATTGTACACGTGCCTGCCGGTTTATGATGTCTGTTCTTTCTCGTCTCATTTTTTTTGTTTTCCTCTCATGTCATCTGTTTCATGTTAGCTACGGCTAAATGAAACGAGGATTGACAAATTTTATTTGTTAATTGATCGATGTACGCATTCATGAGATATTCATTAGGTTGTTTACTCTTTCATTTGTGAAGGTATCCGCTGCACGCCACCCTCACCTACCCCCCCCCCCCCTTTTTTTTTGTTTTTGGTCTGAGCCCCCTGTCCCTCACTGGCATCTCTGCCAGGCCGCTCGTTCCGGGTAAATCCGTGCATAGCCACACCCAAGGTGGT
>CM031623.1:13834329-13841829 GCA_018398815.1 Conus ventricosus | reverse complement strand
AAAACTAAGAATATTCTTCTATTGAAACACAGACTCTACTTCAACAAATGCTTGTGCATGTACAATGTCATAAATGCATCAGCTCCGAAGGAAATCATTGAAAAGCTTTGTCATCAATAGAAATAGATATACACGTAAACTGTCTTTTCCCAGACGCCGAAGTTATCTTTATCAAGTTTTGTATACTCTGGGGGGACCGCATGGAATAACTGGATTTCGTCCTTAAAATCAGACAGTTAAAAAAAAAAAAGACAGTTAAAAAAAAAAAGCACAAAAAAGCATCTTAAATCTACGCATCCATAAAAACTCATTTTCGTCAATACGTTCCCTTTCTCCTCCCCTCCCCACCCCCCTCTTCCTCCTCTTCTCTCTCTCTCTCTCTCTACTCTCTCTCTCTCTCTCCTCCTCCTCTCTTCTCTCTCTCTCCTCTCTCTTCCTCTTCCTCCTCTCTCGTCTCTCTCTCTCTCTCCTCTCTCTCCTCTCTCTCTCTCTCTCTCTCTCTCTCTCTCTCTGCATTTGAAAGATGTTCTAACAATAGTATTATTATTGTTTTTGATGTGATATAGCAGTTAAGTGTTTATGTGGTAAAGATTAGATGCTTTTGAACATGTTCTTTGTGACTGTGACTATATGCTGTATTTGTTTGGGTGTTTTTTTATGACGGCAGGATGTAAAAAAGCTAAAAAGCTTGTTCTTCAACCAAAACGCAGCTTCTTTACAATCCGTCTTGCAAAAAGTCACACTTGTAGGACAACGCTGAACAGTAAAACACAACGTAAACAATGACAGCTGTGCAGTCGACAGTCGCAACAGTGTCGCGCCATTTTGTCTCTTCCCGAGACTCTTGAAAGATTGCCACGATCTTTTGTCATGAACGACACCAGCAATGGTTGAAATTGCGTCAAAAATAAGACTTTATATTCGGTTCCTATTGTTAGTGGTATTGGTGTTTTGAGACTTCTTCACACACACGCACACGTGGAAAGAAAAAAGATGCGAGCGAATTTACCCTTTGGAATTGCAAAACTGGATGAACGTAGGGTATGAAAACTTTATATTCGGTTCCTATTGTTGGTGGTGGTATTGGTGTTTTGAAACTTCTTCACACACACACACACACGTGCGCGGAAAGAAAAAAAGATGCTACAACTTGAAATAAAGCCAATGGGTTTTACCCTTTGGACTTGCAAGATTGGATGAACCTAAGGTAATCGACTATATATTCGGTTCCTATTGTTGTTGGTGGTGTTGGTGTTTTGAGACTTCTTCACACACACACACACACACGGAAAGAGGTTTTACCCTGTCGACTTGAAAACTGGATGAACGTAAGGTATGAAACTTTATATTCGGTTCCTGTTGTTGTTTTTGAGACTTCGCATCATATTCAAAAGACTTTTTCACACAAACGGAAAGAAAAAGATGCTGCGACTTGAAAGGCGGAGGGGAAAAAATAAAAGGCAATACCCTTTGGACTTGAAAACTGGATGAACATAAGGCAATCTACTTTTTATATTCGGTTCCTCTTGTCGTTGGTGGTGGTGGTGTTTAGAGACTTCACATCATATTTGAAAGACTTCTTCACATGGAAAGAAAAAGATGCTGCAACTTGAAATAAAGCGAATGGTTTTTACCCATTTGGACTTGCAAAACCGGATGAACATAAGGTACGAAAACTTTATATTCGGTTCCTATTGTTGTTGGTGCTGTTGGTGTTTTGAGACTTTTTCCCCCACACACACACGGAAAGCAACTTGAAATAAAGCGAATGGGTTTTTACCCTTTGGACTTGCAAAACTGGATGAACATAAGGTAATCTACTTTATATTCGGTTTCTGTTGGTTGTATTGGTGTTTTGAGACTTCTTCACACACACGCACATGTGGAATAAAAAAAGATGCTGCAACTTGAAATGAAGCGAATGGGTTTTACCCTTTGGGCTTGAAAAACTGGATGAACATAAGGTATGACAATTTTATATTCAGTTCCTATTGTTGTGGGTGGAGCTGGTCTTTTGAGACTTCTTTGCACACACACACACACACACACACACACACACACACACACACACACACACACACACACACACACACACACACACACACACACACACACACACACACGAAAAGAAAAAAGATACAAGTGAATGGTTTTTACCCTTTGGACTTAGAAACTGGATGAACATAAGGTATTAAAACTTTTTATTCGGTTTCTGTTGGTGGTGTTTTGAGACTTCTTCACACACACATGGAAAGAAAAAAGATGCTGCGACTTGAGAGGTGGAGGAGGGAGAAAAAAAAAGTAAAAGGCCAAAAAAAAAAAAAAAAGACAATCGCGACTTGACATGGGCCAATATTTGCTTTTTCCCCGCACCGAAGTTAAACTACTAAAACCACCGTCACAAAGTTGTTCTTCCCAGAAATTTTTTTTCTAAGTTCTAAAATGATTGTTATTTTCTGACATGATTGCGTGAAATCAAACTACTGTATTTTGCGCCTCCTGGCTAAAACAAAAACGATGGTGGCTGAGGGAATTCGCGCAAACAGAAAGAAAAGATGGAAAGACATGTTCTCACATTGTTAGAGTATATCTTAGTGATCGTTTCAAATCAGACTGTCGCATAAAGTACTTCCAACCCGGAGATTCTTGTTCCTACGTCGTTTAGTCGACTCTTCTATATGTAATCTTTGTGAGCGAGAAGATGAGCGGACAATTTCTCATCATCTGCTGTTTGACTGTCATATTACACCATCAATTTTGGATGAATGTACAGCAGTTGCTGATGACTCGGAAATGTTTACATTGTTATAACTTAGCGATTGACAAAGAACTTTTGTATCGTTTGGCGTAGTAAAGCGGAATATACGGCCAAACACTTTTTGATTTTATCATTTTAGTTGCGAAATTTTACGTATACAAATGTGAATTGCTAAATGCACAACCTTGGGATGTGCATACCTTTGTTACATCGTTGAAAGATAGATAGTACTTAGAACGTTACGTGGCAATTATAAATGGAATTTGCGCACAATTTGAACAAACTTGGCTGTTGTTGTACAAGTCGAGTCTCGATTATAGTTGGAATGTTAGAATTCAAAATAAAACGCATGTATTTCATCTGTAAACTACCAGCACCACATTCGTCAAGATCTACTACTTCAATTGCGTGTTTTTGAAAATGGTTGAATATCTGTATGCAATCACGTTTGTTTTGTATTTGATATGAAGTTAAACCGTCACAACAAGATGTTCTTCCCAGAAAACGCATTTTCTAAGCGGGCCAGTATTCTTCGCTATTTTCCTGCACTGAAGTTAAACCTTCACAAAGTTGTTCTTCCCAGAAAACATTTTCTTCTAAGTTCTGAAATGTTTTTGGTTTCGTTTTGTTTTGTGACAGGATTGCGTGAAATAAAACTACTGTGCCTCATTGCGTGAAATAAAACTACTGTGCCTCATTGCGTGAATTAAAACTACTGTGCCTCATTGCGTGAAATAAAACTACTGTGCCTCCTGGTTTAAAACAAAAAAGATGGTTCAGAGGGAGAAAAAAAAACAAAGAAAGAAAAAAAAAAACATGAATGGGATAGGAGGGGGGGATAGGAGGGGAGGGTCTTAGGAGGAGGAGGAGGGGTGCTATACGTGTTGATGCGCTTCTTCTTGGCATTAAAGTTCTGAAATGATTTTTTTTTCTTCTCCCAGAAATCCGAATGTGAAAGTACCGCTTACTAGTACCAGCAAAACCCCGTGTTCTTCTACTGCATCAGCAAATGCTAAATAACGATTAAATTCTGGAAAGAAAATCGGACTGTCGTCCGGGCATCTCTACTGCTTCTACTACGACCTGAAAGACACTACCAATTCCGCGGGCTGGATATGACGCTCTGTAAAAATTCCCAGGCTTGAAGAAAAGAACTCTGGGAGGAGGACCACCACCGCCTGACAGCCTTTCCTCCTCCCTTCCCCTCCACCCCCCCGCCCCACCCACAACAAGCTATATACATACGCCACTGACATCATTATAGTCACTGCCACTGCCACCACCGCTGCCGCCGCAGCATCAAGAACCACCGCGATGATGCACTCCTCTCCCGGTGGTGATGCTACATTCTCGTCGACTGCCGAGGACAACAACATGGAAGAAGAACTGGCCGCTGTTGATCCGACTACCGACTCCTCGGTCGCAGTCAAGCGCCCATCATTGAAACCTCCACCGCGGATTGTCACCAGTGCTATCTTCAACAGAAACAAATACGTGTTGGCTAGCGTCCTGTCGTCCGATATCAAACGCATACTGACCAAGTTCTTGCGGGGGCTGGAGGGGTACTCTCGCTGGAACGAAATGTTTTTTCAGGCCGATGCTTTGCTGTCGCTGATCGAAGAATCTAGGCCGGAGTTATTTATCGCAAAAAGTATCATGGACCGAGTGGAAGAGGCTGACTGTTACCACCGGTTCCTGGCGAAACTGATCGAGAGCGGGGCGATGTCGAGTCCGTTGAAAAACAAAGTGGTGGATATATGCCGCAACAAGTACCTGCCTCCGGTACTCAGGTTCATGATCCAAATGGTGTGAAACAGAAATGTGGCGGATCAGGAGAAGCTGCTGAAAGCTTTGGACGTTGGACCGTACTATGACAACGACGATGATTAAGATGGTGACTTTGGAGATGAAATATTCGTGGGGATTGCGAAGTACTTGCGAGATGACGCGACGTTAGAACGCGGTCTGTCCAGGTGGATTTTGAAGAAACAACGATCCGGGCTCATTGCGATACGCTAGGGCAGGACTCCAACGCTGTCGCCGACTTTGAGCGGGGTATTACGAATACGGCCAAAATGCCTCTGTTGAGCCTGAGCCCGAACGTTGTGCGGGCCATTCATAGCACCTGCAACCGGGCGAAACTCCGTCAGTCAGTGCGCAAAATGCGTCAAGATCTAGGGTTGTTTCAGAAGAGGGGGTGAAAAAAGAAGAAAGCTTTTTCTCTCGGACACGGCCGCCAGTCGCAGACGCCTGAGTGGTTTGACCGCCGACTGGCTTTTGGCCAGGCAAAGACAGGGTCTCGTTTCTAAGCGTTTGAAATGTGAAATAATGTGCTACGTCTACGCGCTGGATTTGGATAAACCCTTGGGCCTAGCCTCGACGAGTCGGCGGGACGATGAAGACGACGATGATGAAGGCGACGACGAAGACGACGATGAAGAAGAGTGGTGGTGTGAACGACCAAACTGGAGAGTCCTAGAACGTCGAGTTCAGTCTTTCGGCAAGGAGTGGGCACGACGCCATAATCAGTCCGCCCTGAGTATGGCTCAGTGCGGGTTTCACCTGTCGTCTTTGAGGCCCCGAAAGGAATCCCAGCCAGGATGTGGTAGCGTACTGCCAGTGCTGGATCGGCCTGAGATAGTGGCGAGACAATGACGATCCCGATCTAGAGCATCTGTGGAAAACGTGTGAAGAGCAACGGCAGTGTCCTAACCTGCTCAAAAACACTTGGCCGTCCTATGAACTTCATCGAGGGTCTGCAAAAGGTGGGTGACCCCAAACCCGCGGGATATGAACCACGCTAGAGATCTCTACGGCGCTCAACAGTTTTGAGTCTGTATTGACGAATATGATAATGAGTCTAGGAGGAGGGGTCGGTAACTACAAAGTGACCCCTCGCCAGTCATTTTGTTTCATTCTCCCACTGGCACTCACCCTGGCAAGATCTACTCCTCTCTCCCGCCTGAAGAAGCGAAGCCTAAGCCTACTCGCCTCTCAACCTACAACATGTCAACTACTACGACAGCGCCAACAACAGGTCCCCCCGCTACTTTTGACATCACCAACAAGGGGTCTCTCTTCTCGTTTTTCCTCCTCTTCCTCCTCTTCTCCTCCTCTCCTCCTCCTCCTCCCATGCCACTCTCCGCTGAGCAGAGGCAGCAACTGGTAGAGGAGCCCGGTACCACCGCCGATGATGACTTTGGTAAACCACAGCAGGCAGAAGTCACTGATGATTCTTTTCAGTCGGATTCTAAAAGTTGTCAGCAGCAGCAGCAGCACCTGCAGCCTTCTGCACAAACCTCAGCTTGTCAGCCGACAGCCACTGCAGCATCTACCACCACCGCTACTACTACTACTGCTTCTACTACTACTATTACACCTGCGTGTGATGGTGGTAGTGATAGTACTTCCACTACTTCTGCCATTGCTTCGGCCATTGCCGTAGTTATCGGAGATGGGGAGATGGCGGGCGAGGAAGGAAAAGCGACCATTTGGAGCAGTTACGTGCAGAACTCCAATCTGAAGATGTACTCTATCCAGCAAGCCTCCACGAACGCCTTGAGGGTTTTCCTGGACCCGGGAAAAAAGGACTCTAACGTGAAACTGGTCGTGGTTTGTTTTACTGCTAACGTCTGTTTGCGCGGGACCATTTCTGAATACGAATGGAAAAGGCTTATCGAGATGCTGAACAAGACTTTCCCTGAAGCCAGAATCTTTAATGGGTTTCGTGATCTTCCCTTTGTATGGAGGAAAGTTGAGATATTACCTCGTTGAGTCCAACGACAATTTGAGAAAGGCTGTTCGAAAAGTTCGACGGGCTAAGGGCGCGGTAACCCCCTACCCCCACCCCCCACCCTCAAAAAAAAAAAAAAAAAAAAAAACAACTACCAGTGTGTCATAGGTATTGTCTCGTTGTAGTACTCTGCGTAACGTACGAAAATAATGAACGTGAGTGTAGTACAGAAACATCTGTCAACACCCCCCACAACCCTTTTATTCTTTTTTTTTTCTTTTTTGTGGTCATCTTCAACATGTCATCGATGTTGTCCCAGCAGCCACGTTCTACAATATAAATGTTTTCGACAACAATACAAGGAAACATCTGTCAACCCCCCCCCCCCCCTTGCCCCCACTTCCCACGTTTGAACCCTTTTCCTTCTTTTGCGTTTTCTCTCTCACCACTTCGATTCCTATCGTCGATGTCACGAATGTTTTCAGTGATGAATACTTGACAGGAACATTTCACACCCGAGACTCTTCTTCTTCGTCCGCGCCATCTTGCAAAGATACACCCCGTGAATGTTTTCGTGTTGGAAAAAGAAGAGTGATTTCTCGTGACACAAGGACCTTTCTCGACATTGTCCCTTTTCTAAATCTCTTTCTTAACATTCGATCCCTGTCGTCGATGTCACAAACGTTTTCAGTGGTGAATCCCTGCCAGACCCGCACCCGCCTCTCTTCTTCGTCCGTACCATCTTTCGAAGATACGCCTCATGAATGTTTGGTGTTGAAAAAGGACTGAATTCTCAGAACAAACATAATTCTCTTGATGTTGTGTACCTCTATTGTTTTTTTGTTTTGTTTTGTTTTCGTTGTTGTTGTAAGCGAATAAAGTTTTTTTTTTTTTTTAAAGTCTCGCCCTCCTAAGTGTGTGATGTTGGTCATGGATATCTTTTCTGAATCTGAATCTCTCTCTCTCTCTCTCTCTCTCTCCTCTCTTCTCTCTCTCTCTCTCTCTCTCT
>CM031623.1:13814329-13826829 GCA_018398815.1 Conus ventricosus | reverse complement strand
CAATCAACCAGTTGATTATTCTATCACTTCGGGAGGAATCTTTTCCTTCTTCTTCATCTTTTTCTTCTTCTTCTTCTAGGAAAGCGACCGCAATCAACCAGTTGATTATTCTATCACTTCAGGAGGAATCTTTTCCTTCTTCTTCATCTTTTTCTTCTTCTTCTTCTGGGAAAGCGACCGCAATCAACCAGTTGATTATTCTATCACTTCGGGAGGAATCTTCTTCTTTTTCATCTTCTTCTTCTCCTTCTTCTTCTTCTTCTAGGAAAGCGACCGCAGTCAACCAGTTGATTATTCTATCACTTCGGAGGAGGTCGGCGAAGAAAAAGAAAAAGAAAACACCCTATTTAGTGAGTCTGGAGGCCCGTGACACAAAAATGTCGATGGTTGTGGCCTTCACGACGCTCTGGGGCAGACGGTTCCAGTCCCGGATTGTTCTCGGCAGAAAAGTCTATTGTTGGTATTGTGTACAGCATCTCAGTTGGTTTATATTGATGGTCGTGGCCTCTCTCCTCTGGCGGGGCCACAGCAGGCTCCATCTTTGCTTTATGCTGTTCATGCACACTATATTATCGTTTCGGATTTTGTATAGCATGGTGAGGCGGGGCAGTCGTGTTCCGTCTGTCTTGGAGCGAGGGCCATCGCAGTTCGTCAGTCATGTCGGATACGCTGGAGGTGTTGCGATAGCGCCTCAAGACGAACCGAGATGCTCTGCGCTGTATGTTCTCGATCTTCTTGTCGATGTTCTCCTCTGTGTAGGGATCCCAACTGTCGCAGCATATTCCATGATGGGTCGCACAAGGGTCTTGTAGGCTGTCTCTTTGATTCCCCGGGAGCTGATTTTCAGGTTTGGCCTAAAGAAGCCGAGGGTCTTGTTGGCTTTCGAGCAAACATTGCTGATTTGTTCATTCCAGCACGAGGTGTCGGAAAGAAACATGTGAAGTGCCTGTGGTGTGTGTGTTGCTGTTTTTGTTGTGGTTGTTGTCGTCGCGTTCTTATTCTTGAATTTAGCGTCTATTTATATTTAGATAGACAGACAGACAGTGTGTGTGTGTGTGTGTTGTGGTGTGTGTGTGTGTTGTGTGTGTGTGTGTGTGTTGTGCGTGAGTGTGTGTGTTCTTGTTGTTGTTCCTGTTGTTATCGGTCTTATTTCTTGAATTTAGCATCTGTTTATATAAAGACACATCAGACAGTGTGTGTGTGGTGTGTGTGTGTGTGTGTGGTGTGTGTGTGTGTGAGCGCGCGCGCGCGCGTGCGCATGCGTGCGTTTTTGTCGTTATTTCTGTAATTTAAACATCGATCCACATTGAGACATGCGTGCGCGTTCGCGCATTTGTGTGTGTGTGTGTGTGTGTGTGTGTGTGGTGTGTGTGTGTGTTGTGTGTGTGCGTGCGCGCGCGCGCGTGTGTGTGTGTAGCGCATGCACGTGTTTTATGCGTGTGTGTGTGTGTGTGGGGGGGGGATACGCGTGGGGCGTGTGAGTATGCGCGCGCGTTTGTGTGTGTGTGTGGTGTGTGTGTGTGTGTGTGTGGTGTGGGTGTGTTTGCGCACGCACGCGAGTATGTTCGTGTGCGTGTGTTTGCTGTGTTGTATTACGCTGTTTTGTGTCCTGTTGTGTTTGTAGTGCGTGCGTGCGTGCGTGCGTGCGCGCGCGTGTGTGTGTGTTTGTAGATGACGACCCCTCGAAAGTTACTTTGTCGATTTCAATACAAGATTAGTTATAGATTCTTTCCTTGGTTTAAGGAAAACTATTTATGGATCAAAAAGAAAAAAAATGAAGAATCATTATAGATACCAAATAGGTAAATAAAAATAAACTCAATCCGTCAGTCAGTCACTCGGGCAGTTTAATAATCATTTACATGGATACTCGTTCGTTCATTTTTTTAATGTGATATAAAATCTGTTCATAGTTTTCTCTTGGAGCGACTTCAAACAGTTCATATTGTCTTTATCGGCGAAAAAGCAAAACGGTGGCACTTCATATATGAGCAGCCACGTGGAATGAAGGAAAAGGTTTGCAAACTGGAAGATTCCTTTTTGGGCAAGATTTCCGCCCTTTCCCCCGTGTCCGACGTATTTTCTCCAAAGGTAGAAAATCAAAACTTTCCTTGTTGATTACGTCCACAACCATGTTTCCTTTCTCAGTGTGTTCTCACCCATCTTTACATTTTCCTGATGTCCTCACCCATCTTTCATTTCTCAGAATGTCCTCACCCATCTGTCCTTTCTCCTGATGTCCTCACCCATCTTTCATTTCTCAGAATGTCCTCACCCATCTGTCCTTTCTCCTGATGTCCTCACCCATCTTTCATTTCTCAGAATGTCCTCACCCATCTGTCCTTTCTCCTGATGTCCTCACCCATCTTTCATTTCTCAGAATGTCTTCACCCATCTGTCCTTTCTCGTGATGTCCACACTCGTTTTTTTTTCCTTTCTCACGAGGGCTACTTCCATCTGTCCTTTCTCACGATGTCTGCTTCCATCTGTCCTTTCTTACGATGTCTGCTTCCATCTGTCCTTTCTCACGATGTCTGCTTCCATCTGTCCTTTCTCACGATGTCTGCTTCCATCTGTCCTTTCTCACGATGTCTACTTCCATCTGTCCTTTCTCACGATGTCTGCTTCCATCTGTCCTTTCTCACGATGTCTGCTTCCATCTGTCCTTTCTCACGATGTCCACATCCATCTGTGCTTGTTATGATGTCCACACCGATCCTCTGTATGTTACTGTCACTGCAAGAGGCACATTCGGATGCAGCTTTTTTTTTTCTTCTTTACGTTCCTTTCTCATTGATGTCATCATCTCTCTTTCCGTGTTCATGATAAGCGCAGCCATCTTTCCTTCTGTGATGGTTTCATAATCCATGTTTCCCTTGCTTTTGTTTGTTTCCTTATCGTTCTTTCGTTTCTCCCCAAGGCTTCATCTGCCTTTTTTGTTTTTTTTGCCTTGATGACCTTATCCTTTCTTATGTTGTTTAAGATCTTGATGTTGCAGTGTGTTATTGCCTTGACCGTGATGTTGTCCTTCCTTGCAGCTGACGATAGCAGGACTGTCCACTGTATGGACTTGTTTGAATAGTTGCACTGGCCAGCTCAGGCCTGGTTACTTTTTTCCCCTTAAGTGAACATGAATGACATCATTGGCCTGACGATTTCCGTCTGTCTCCCTTTGTATTTTGGTTGGGGTGGTTAGAACAGCGGTTTCTGCCCCCCCCCCCCCCCCCCCCCCCACACACACACACACACACACTGCTTTCCATATTCTTAGCGTTTTTCTTCTTGTTGTTGTTGTTGTTTGTTTGTTTGTTTTCGTGTGTATGTGTCGGTGGGGGTTGGGGGGGGGGCGGTTTGTTATCGGTGGACGTCATTTATTGAATTATTGCTCACTGAGATCCTCGGATGATAGGTCGTGACAGTCATTGTACACGGAAATAAACTTTTTAAATTTTTCCTGTGAAAACTCTTTCATGCTAAGACCTGGCAGTCAGCTGGGGCCACTAGGGGGTGAAGGGGGGGGGGGGGGGGTTGCTTCTCTGTTCCTCATTGCTGCCGATCTTCCACCATCTCGTGCAGATGTCATGCACGCTCAAATTTGTTTTTGTTCTTATACAAGTTGTATCTTATTTGCCTTCCCTCGAAGTCGATTTTTTTCTCTCTCTCTCTCTCTGTTTCTCTCTCTTTGGTTTGCACCCCCCCCCCCCCCCACACACACACACACGTCCAGTTTCCCTTTTGGACTGAAATATGTAACTGTTAAACCATGTAGTTGTTCTTCTCTTCTCCTCAGACCGGACTGGATGTGCGATGCGGTGTGGGATGTTGGAGGACATATAAAATGCACATGATGATAACATGTCGTGGTCTTCACAAGCTCGTGTGTAACGATCGTCTTTTTAGTTCCTTGCTCCATGACATAGCAGCGCCTTGGGGAGAGTTATGACGGCCGTAACCCTTTTTCTTCCTGTCTCCAGCTTCGGTTAGAACGGTCACACACACGCACGCACGCACGCACACACACACACACACACACACACACACACACACACACACACGCAAACGCACGCACGCACGCACGCACGCACACACACAAAACCCACGCGCGCGCACACGCACACACACGCACGCACGCACGCACGCACGCACGCACACTTTTTTGCCCCTTTCCTTCTTTCTCTCTGACTTTCTGTTCTGTTTGTTTTTTTTTTCCCTTCTTTCATAGGTGTGGTTTTTTTTAGCATGCAAACGAGTCAAAAGTAAAAAAATAGATTTTTTTTCTCAGTGGGGTGAGAATCTGGGTGCATTGGTTGACGAAACTCGCGTTTCAACGACAACCCTCTTTTACCTTGCATTAGCCGCACCTTCGACGTTGAGCGCAGAAGAATCGATTCCTTTCCGTTGCTGTCTTTAGTGAAGAAGCTCTCTCTACTTGTATATGCTGCTTTGTCAGTTGTACACCAGATAACAGATTTTTTTTCCTAGTCCTTGGGATTTCGCCTTGATAAAATCCAGAACATGTGCTTTGTCAATTGTACACCAGATAACGAATTTTCTTTTTCTAGTCCCTGGGATTTCGCCTTGATAAAATCCAGAACATGTGCTTTGTCAGTTGTACACCAGATAACGGATTTTTTTTCTCTCTAGTACTGGGGATCTGGCCTTGATCAAATCCAGAACAGTGCTTAACGACGTGTTCTCGGATCCTCTTACCAAGCTTGTGTTCCCCCACCTTCGCAGGTCGTACGTTCAACAAAGGATGTTTCCCCCAGTCCTCCTCCTGTCGATTGGGTCTCTTCAAGAGCCAGGCTGTCCAGCGTGTCACTCTGAACCCCTTCAGTCCGTCCACACCCCTCTTCATCTTCGTTCTGCTGCTGACCTCCGTATCTACAGACTCCCTTCTTTTAGGGCCAAACCCATACGGCCAACGTTCTTCTTTCTGACATCCACATGCACAGACGTCCTTCTTTTAGGCCAAACCCATACGGCCAGCGTTCTTCTTTCTTATATCCACATGCACAGACTCCCTTCTTTTTGGCCTAACTCCTACGGCCAACGTTCTTCTTTCTGACATCCACATGCACAGACGTCCTTGTTTTAGGCCTAACTCCTACGGCCAACGTTCTTCTTTCTGACATCCACATGCACAGACGTCCTTCTTTCAGGCCTAACTCCTACGGCCAACGTTCTTCTTTCTTATATCCACATGCACAGACGTCCTTCTTTTAGGCCTAACTCCTACGGCCAACGTTTTTCTTTCTTATATCCACATGCACAGACGTCCTTCTTTTAGGCCTAACTCCTACGGTCAACGTTCTTCTTTCTTATATCCACATGCACAGACGTCCTTCTTTTAGGCCTAACTCCTACGGCCAACGTTCTTCTTTCTTATATCCACATGCACAGACGTCCTTCTTTTAGGCCTAACTCCTACGGATAACGTTCTTCTTTCTTATATCCACATGCACAGACTCCCTTCTTTTTGGCCTAACTCCTACGGCCAACGTTCTTCTTTCTGACATCCACATGCACAGACGTCCTTCTTTAGGCCTAACTCCTACGGCCAACGTTCTTCTTTCTTATATCCACATGCACAGACGTCCTTCTTTTAGGCCTAACTCCTACGAATAACGTTCTCTTTCTTATATCCACATGCACAGACTCCCTTCTTTTAGGCCTAACTCCTACGGCCAACGTTCTTCTTTCTTATATCCACATGCACAGACTCCCTTCTTTTAGGCCTAACTCCTACGGCCAACGTTCTTTCTTATATCCACATGCACAGACGTCCTTCTCTTAGGCCTAACTCCTACGGCCAACGTTCTTCTTTCTGACATCCACATGCACAGACGTCCTTCTTTTAGGCCTAACTCCTACGGATAACGTTCTTCTTTCTTATATCCACATGCACAGACTCCCTTCTTTTAGGCCTAACTCCTACGGCCAACGTTCTTCTTTCTTATATCCACATGCACAGACTCCCTTCTTTTAGGCCTAACTCCTACGGCCAACGTTCTTTCTTATATCCACATGCACAGACTCCCTACTTTTAGGCCTAACTCCTACGGCCAACGTTCTTCTTTCTGACATCCACATGCACAGACGTCCTTCTTTTAGGCCTAACTCCTACGGCCAACGTTCTTCTTTCTGACATCCACATGCACAGACGTCCTTGTTTTAGGCCTAACTCCTACGGCCAACGTTCTTTCTGACATCCACATGCACAGACGTCCTTCTTTTAGGCCTAACTCCTACGGCCAACGTTCTTCTTTCTGACATCCACATGCACAGACGTCCTTCTTTTAGGCCTAACTCCTACGGATAACGTTCTTCTTTCTTATATCCACATGCACAGACTCCCTTCTTTTAGGCCTAACTCCTACGGCCAACGTTCTTCTTTCTTATATCCACATGCACAGACTCCCTTCTTTTAGGCCTAACTCCTACGGCCAACGTTCTTTCTTATATCCACATGCACAGACTCCCTTCTTTTAGGCCTAACTCCTACGGCCAACGTTCTTCTTTCTGACATCCACATGCACAGACGTCCTTCTTTTAGGCCTAACTCCTACGGCCAACGTTCTTCTTTCTGACATCCACATGCACAGACGTCCTTCTTTTAGGCCTAACTCCTACGGCCAACGTTCTTCTTTCTGACATCCACATGCACAGACGTCCTTCTTTTAGGCCTAACTCCTACGGCCAACGTTCTTCTTTCTGACATCCACATGCACAGACGTCCTTCTTTTAGGCCTAACTCCTACGGCCAACGTTCTTCTTTCTGACATCCACATGCACAGACGTCCTTCTTTTAGGCCTAACTCCTACGGCCAACGTTCTTCTTTCTGACATCCACATGCACAGACGTCCTTCTTTTAGGCCTAACTCCTACGGCCAACGTTCTTCTTTCTGACATCCACATGCACAGACTTCCTTCTTTTAGGCCTAACTCCTACGGCCAACGTTCTTCTTTCTGACATCCACATGCACAGACGTCCTTCTTTTAGGCCTAACTCCTACGGCCAACGTTCTTCTTTCTGACATCCACATGCACAGACGTCCTTCTTTTAGGCCTAACTCCTACGGCCAACGTTCTTCTTTCTGACATCCACATGCACAGACGTCCTTCTTTTAGGCCTAACTCCTACGGCCAACGTTCTTCTTTCTGACATCCACATGCACAGACGTCCTTCTTTTAGGCCTAACTCCTACGGCCAACGTTCTTCTTTCTGACATCCACATGCACAGACGTCCTTCTTTTAGGCCTAACTCCTACGGCCAACGTTCTTCTTTCTTATATCCACATGCACAGACGTCCTTCTTTTAGGCCTAACTCCTACGGCCAACGTTCTTCTTTCTTATATCCACATGCACAGACGTCCTTCTTTTAGGCCTAACTCCTACGGCCAACGTTCTTCTTTCTTATATCCACATGCACAGACGTCCTTCTTTTAGGCCTAACTCCTACGGCCAACGTTCTTCTTTCTGACATCCACATGCACAGACGTCCTTCTTTTAGGCCTAACTCCTACGGCCAACGTTCTTCTTTCTTATATCCACATGCACGGACTCCCTTCTTTTTGGCCTAACTCCTACGGCCAACGTTTCTTCTTTCTTATATCCACATGCACAGACGTCCTTCTTTCAGGCCTAACTCCTACGGCCAACGTTCTTCTTTCTTATATCCACATGCACAGACGTCCTTCTTTTAGGCCTAACTCCTACGGCCAACGTTCTTCTTTCTTATATCCACATGCACAGACGTCCTTCTTTTAGGCCTAACTCCTACGGCCAACGTTCTTCTTTCTTATATCCACATGCACAGACGTCCTTCTTTTAGGCCTAACTTCTACGGCCAACGTTCTTCTTTCTTATATCCACATGCACAGACGTCCTTCTTTTAGGCCTAACTCCTACGGATAACGTTCTTCTTTCTTATATCCACATGCACAGACTCCCTTCTTTTAGGCCTAACTCCTACGGCCAACGTTCTTCTTTCTGACATCCACATGCACAGACGTCCTTCTTTTAGGCCTAACTCCTACGGCCAACGTTCTTCTTTCTGACATCCACATGCACAGACGTCCTTCTTTTAGGCCTAACTCCTACGGCCAACGTTCTTCTTTCTGACATCCACATGCACAGACGTCCTTCTTTTAGGCCTAACTCCTACGGCCAACGTTCTTCTTTCTGACATCCACATGCACAGACGTCCTTCTTTTAGGCCTAACTCCTACGGCCAACGTTCTTCTTTCTGACATCCACATGCACAGACGTCCTTCTTTTAGGCCTAACTCCTACGGCCAACGTTCTTCTTTCTGACATCCACCTGCACAGACGTCCTTCTTTTAGGCCTAACTCCTACGGCCAACGTTCTTCTTTCTGACATCCACATGCACAGACGTCCTTCTTTTAGGCCTAACTCCTACGGCCAACGTTCTTCTTTCTGACATCCACATGCACAGACGTCCTTCTTTTAGGCCTAACTCCTACGGCCAACGTTCTTTTTTCTGACATCCACATGCACAGACGTCCTTCTTTTAGGCCTAACTCCTACGGCCAACGTTCTTCTTTCTTATATCCACATGCACAGACGTCCTTCTTTTAGGCCTAACTCCTACGGCCAACGTTCTTCTTTCTGACATCCACATGCACAGACGTCCTTCTTTTAGGCCTAACTCCTACGGCCAACGTTCTTCTTTCTGACATCCACATGCACAGACGTCCTTCTTTTAGGCCTAACTCCTACGGCCAACGTTCTTCTTTCTGACATCCACATGCACAGACGTCCTTCTTTTAGGCCTAACTCCTACGGCCAACGTTCTTCTTTCTGACATCCACATGCACAGACGTCCGTCTTTTAGGCCTAACTCCTACGTCCAACGTTCTTCTTTCTGACATCCACATGCACAGACGTCCTTCTTTTAGGCCTAACTCCTACGGCCAACGTTCTTCTTTCTGACATCCACATGCACAGACGTCCTTCTTTTAGGCCTAACTCCTACGGCCAACGTTCTTCTTTCTGACATCCACATGCACAGACGTCCTTCTTTTAGGCCTAACTCCTACGGCCAACGTTCTTCTTTCTGACATCCACATGCACAGACGTCCTTCTTTTAGGCCTAACTCCTACGGCCAACGTTCTTCTTTCTGACATCCACATGCACAGACGTCCTTCTTTTAGGCCTAACTCCTACGGCCAACGTTCTTCTTTCTGACATCCACATGCACTGACGTCCTTCTTTTAGGCCTAACTCCTACGGCCAACGTTCTTCTTTCTGACATCCACATGCACAGACTTCCTTGTTTTAGGCCTAACTCCTACGGCCAACGTTCTTCTTTCTGACATCCACATGCACAGACGTCCTTCTTTTAGGCCTAACTCCTACGGCCAACATGTTCCTTTCACGCCAGGGTCCCCTCCATCTGTGACCAGCTCCGTTTCTCTGTTCGCCCAGCAGACCTGGCCACAAGTTGTACAGCTTTTCTAAATGGTTTTGGTTTTTTTCCCCCCGAAGAAGCGTTCTGACCTTTACCCATCAGCCATTTATTCAGTTGACGACTTCTCTGACTGTTCGGCAGGGAGTGTGTGTGTGTGTGTGTGTTGTGTTGTGTGTGTGTGTGTGTGTGTGTGTGTGTGTGTGTGTTGTGGTGCGTGCGTGCGTGCGTGCGTGCGTGCGTGCGTGCGTGCGCGTGCGTGCGTGCGTGTGTGTTTGTGTGTGTGCGCGCACGCGCGCGTGCGCGCGTTTGAAAGGTACATATTCGGTGCCATTGTTGAGAAATATTTTGTTAGATCGTCTTGTCATAACTTTCGTGATGTACTGGGCAAATAGCGGTAGCAGCAGTAGTGATAGTAGTAGTAGTAGTAGTAGTAGTAGTATGAGTCGTGGCGAAGCACCACCAGCAATTAGTGCTCATTGGAAGCGAAATATAATGTTGATAATTGCGATAGGGGTATAGTGCTGCAAGTGATTACTGTCACTGTTGTCATTTTCAATTTTGTTTTCTTATCACTCCGTGCTGTGACTCACGGGGAAATTTTGTTTTTTGTTTTTTTGTAATGGATCCTCTAACCCACCCCCCCCCCCCCCCCGCCCCTCCCCCATTCTCCCGCACTCTCCTGCTGCCCTCTTCCTCCTTTTTTTTTATTTAAAAAAATAATAAATAAAACCGCACTGACTGGAAAACATGTTAAGTTTGCCTCTTTTTTTTCTCTCCACAAAATATAAAGCAGGTATGGGCATGAAATGAGTTATTCAGCAGTGTAAAGACGCATATGTAAACGCTTTGCATTCAACAAAACATATTAAGGTCGATTTCACAGTTAATTTTAACCATTAATTTCTGTTTGTTTGACGAGTTTCAAATTCGATTCTTAGAGGGTTTTTTTCTTCTTCATATATTTCCATGAAATGAGGTTTGAAGGGAGATTAATAAAATTAGATTGTGACTACATTCTGACAGGTACATTCTGCCTTTTCACTGCGTGTGACTACATTCAGACAGGTACATTCTGCCTTTTCACTGGGTGTGACTACATTCAGACAGGTACAGTCTGCCTTTTCACTGGGTGTGACTACATTCAGACAGGTACATTCTGCCTTTTCACTGATTGTGACTACATTCAGACAGGTACATTCTGCCTTTTCACTGGGTGTGACTACATTCAGACAGGTACAGTCTGCCTTTTCACTGGGTGTGACTACATTCAGACAGGTACATTCTGCCTTTTCACTGATTGTGACTACATTCAGACAGGTACATTCTGCCTTTTCACTGGGTGTGACTACATTCAGAGAGGTACATTCTGCCTTTTCACTGATTGTGACTACATTCAGATAGGTACATTCTGCCTTTTTCACTGATTGTGACTACATTCAGACAGGTACATTCTGCCTTTTCACTGATTGTGACTACATTCAGACAGGTACATTCTGCCTTTTCACTGGGTGTGACTACATTCTGACAGGTACATTCTGCCTTTTCACTGATTGTGACTACATTCTGACAGGTACATTCTGCCTTTTCACTGGGTGTGACTACATTCAGACAGGTACATTCTGCCTTTTCACTGATTGTGACTACATTCAGACAGGTACATTCTGCCTTTTCACTGATTGTGACTACATTCTGACAGGTACATTCTGCCTTTTCACTGGGTGTGACTACATTCTGACAGGCTACATTCTGCCTTTTCACTGGGTGTGACTACATTCAGACAGGTACATTCTGCCTTTTCACTGATTGTGAAAACATTCTGACAGGCTACATTCTGCCTTTTCACTGATTGTGACTACATTCAGACAGGTACATTCTGCCTTTTCACTGGGTGTGACTACATTCAGACAGGTACATTCTGCCTTTTCACTGATTGTGACTACATTCAGACAGGTACATTCTGCCTTTTCACTGGGTGTGACTACATTCTGACAGGTACAATCTGCCTTTTCACTGGGTGTGACTACATTCTGACAGGCTACATTCTGCCTTTTCACTGGGTGTGACTACATTCTGACAGGTACATTCTGCCTTTTCACTGATTGTGACTACATTCAGACAGGTACATTCTGCCTTTTCACTGGGTGTGACTACATTCTGACAGGCTACATTCTGCCTTTTCACTGGGTGTGACTACATTCTGACAGGCTACATTCTGCCTTTTCACTGATTGTGACTACATTCTGACAGGTACATTCTGCCTTTTCACTGATTGTGACTACATTCTGACAGGTACATTCGGCCTTTTCACTGGGTGTGACTACATTCTGACAAGCTACATTCTGCCTTTTCACTGATTGTGACTACATTCAGACAGGTACATTCTGCCTTTTCACTGGGTGTGACTACATTCAGACAGGTGCATTCTGCCTTTTCACTGATTGTGACTACATTCTGACAGGCTACATTCTGCCTTTTCACTGATTGTGACTACATTCTGACAGGTACATTCTGCCTTTTCACTGGGTGTGACTACATTCAGACAGGTACATTCTGCCTTTTCACTGATTGTGACTACATTCAGACAGGTACATTCTGCCTTTTCACTGGGTGTGACTACATTCTGACAGGTACATTCTGCCTTTTCACTGGGTGTGACTACATTCTGACAGGCTACATTCTGCCTTTTCACTGGTGTGACTACATTCAGACAGGTACATTCTGCCTTTTCACTGATTGTGACTACATTCAGACAGGTACATTCTGCCTTTTCACTGATTGTGACTACATTCTGACAGGTACATTCTGCCTTTTCACTGGGTGTGACTACATTCAGACAGGTACATTCTGCCTTTTCACTGATTGTGACTACATTCTGACAGGTACATTCTGCCTTTTCACTGATTGTGACTACATTCTGACAGGTACATTCTGCCTTTTCACTGGTGTGAGTACATTCAGACAGTACATTCTGCCTTTTCACTGGGCGTTCCGTGCGATTCTAAGGCAATGTTTTTTCTTTACTGTCACAGCTTTGAAAGGTTCGGCACGTTTGATAGAAAAGG
>CM031623.1:13799329-13806829 GCA_018398815.1 Conus ventricosus | reverse complement strand
AAAGCCCAATGGACATAATGCTTATGAAAAAATTCTGAAAACGAATTTAACATTAACCCTTAAAAACTGATATTTGACAAAAAGTTAAAACCGAAAACAGGGGTTAGGCACATTGTTTTTGGGGGTTTGGTCCCAAAAAGAAAATATAATTATGCTACTGGCCGGGCCCCACCCCTTTTTAAAACCAAACAAACAAGTTCGTTTTTAGGGGTAATTGAACAAAACATAAAAATGCTTGGGGAAAAACATTTTTTTTTGATGAAAGTAAAGGGTTTTAAACAATCCCAAGGATTTGCAAGACTTAATGACTAAATAAGGACATACGTTTTTGGTGTTTTGGGAAAGCATAAGCACGGGATTTAAGTTTTAGCATAGTAGATAATCTACGGGCTTTGATGCCAGAAAACAATTTTACCCCTTTTAAAAGTTGTATTAAATCTGCGTTGATTTCCCCTCCAGCATACAAAGTTTTAAGAGGTTCTTGAAAATGTTTAGGTAAAAGGTTGACTTTTTTGGGTGGCCCAGGGGATTATACATGCTACCCTTGACCTTAGACTACAGTTTGGGATGATACAAAAATTAAAAACAATAAAACCCTCTAGCTGGAGACGCCCAAAACTTAGGGCAAAATAAAGGGTTTTTAAACACAAGGCCCGTCCATCCTTTTTTAAAAAAAGAAACAGCCTGAAGAAAGCGATCCGGTTATAAGGCCCCAGCCAGAGAGCACCCCCAGAAAGCCGCCACCTTTTGATTTTGCCTCGCACTCCCATAATATAGCGAAAAGCCCGGGCCCTTTTTTTGTTTTTTAAATTTTTTACTGGATTAGCTTACTTTATTTCATAAAAATTTTTTTAAAAAGAAAGCTAGCCCTCCAAAAGCCCCTTGATGGTCGGCCATAAAACCCAGAAAACTTTGCCTTTTGTAGACAAAAAAAAAACTAACAACACTGAAAATTATGCCGGCAAAAGCACCCGGGCGCTTTGGCTGTTTAACTTTTTTAAATAAGTTTGTTAGTTGATGAAATTGTTTTCAAATCCAATTTTTTCCAGGTGGGCGTTGGAGGAGCAAAAAACTGGCCCTGTTGGCGCCCCAAATTTTTAAAAAGGGAAAAAACGAGGGTAGAGATAGAAACCCCCAAAAAAGCTGTTAATATACTAATTTATTGTAACCCCCCTGTTCCCTGAACAGAGCCCTTATTCTTTCAGCTAGCGTAGTGTTTTTTAAAGTTTTCTGTTTATTTTTCTTTATTCTGTTGTTTGTGTTGCTGCTGCGCTCTGTTAGTGGGACGCATTTTAAACCGGGTTTTCCCCTTAGAAACCCTTTTAAATCTTTTTATTTTTGCTGTATTCTACCCTTTTTCTTTGCCCAAAATTGTTATCGTCTTTTTTCGCCAGTTTTTTTTTTCTTCTTCTATCTCTCTATTTGCTCACCAATTTTTGCTAAATTGTTTGTTATTTTCCCCCCCTTATTGTCCATAGGCGCATTAACCCCCGGGATTTCACGCGGGGGGGGAAAAGAATCATAATTTTTTTTTAATTTGGGGTTTCCTCTTTTAAACTGTTTCAATTTCTGCTATTTTTCCCTTCTCCCCTTTCAAATTGATTAAACTGTTTTTTTAATTGCATCTTGCTTTTGAGTTAATTCTTGAAGAGGTTTGTTTTGTATTTCGGGAATTGTGTTGGCACCCCCTGCCCCAAGTTCTGTAAAACGACAAAGGGCTTCGGCTCTAAGCTTTTAAAAGGTTTAATTTTTTGCCTTGCAATGGGGATTTTTTCCCCTTTAAATTGTTTATTTTTAAAAGGGGTTTGGGGTTTTTTCCCGGTTTTTTAAAGAAATTTTTTTACACGGCCCCCTGCCCCAGTTCTTACATACAGACCCCACCATTTTCCCTAAAAAAAGGTTGGGGTAAAGCACCCCGGGGTAGCTCTTGTTCTATGCTTTTATAGAATGATTAAACCCCTTCCCCCCCCTTCGCAACAGTTCTTGACGGGTTTTAAAGGGGAGTGAAAAACCTACTCCTTCTAGTTTTGACGAGCTTTAAGGAGTTTAAGAACCTTCTCCTTTAGGCCTTTTACGCAAAAGGGCCTGCTGCTTCTTCAAGGGTCTTCTTGCAATGAGGGGGCCCAGTTCTTCATCTTTTCTTTTTCCAAACCAGGATCAAATTTGGGTCAAAATTTTTCTTTCCCTATTTTTTATTTATATTCTTTTTTGTTTTATAAAAAAGAACTCTACGGTTTTTGACCCCGATCCCTTCCCGAAAAGAGAAGGAACCCCTGGCGTTTAAAAAGGTTTTAAAAGGGACTGTAATTTTGGTGTAAATACTCCATCAACAGTTTAGCCGGGGCAAGTTTTAATAGTCAAGTTTCCCCGGGGTCTTGGCGGGTGGCGATGTTTTAATGCCCGCACTGCTTTAAAAAAAACATTCAAAAAAGGGTATTAAACAAAAGATCCTTAATTTTACTGTTGTTGCTAATTTTTGGGAGGGCTATGTTTAAAAAATATAGCAATCCAAAAATGGAGGGCAGAGAAGTCTTTGTAAGGCGGGAAGGGCATTTTTGCCCTCTTTCTGACCGGGGGCTGCCCCAAAAAAGAAAAAAGGAAAGTTTATCAGGGAATAAAAAGCCCCCAAAAAAGGGCTCAAGCACAGGCCCTTTAAAACGGGGGTTTCAAAAGAGGGTGTTTTAAAAATGAGGCGTTGCAGAAGCATTTGGGGAAAAAGAATTTTGCTTTCCCCGTAGATTTTGAGTTGTTAAAAAACGATTTTGCCAAAATTACCCCCAAAGGGGCACTAAAAGAAAACTTACCTTTTGAATGAAATTTAATCCTAGCATTCTGTCGTTCTGTTTTGAAGAACCCTTTTGTAAATACACAAATTTAGCGCATTTCTTTTGAGTTTTTTGTTTTTTATTAAAACCCCGAACTGGCTAGAAAAAATCTTAACCCAGTATAAAATAAAACGGAAATTTTTATGAAAGAGTTATACAACCCCCTTTAAAAAAATTTGAAAACAAGCGGGGGACACTCTTTGGAAATACATCTTAAAAACGTCTCTGAAAATCTTTAAAAAGGGAATTTTTTTCTTGTTTACTAAAAAGGGAACAATCCTTTTAAAAGGAATCAGAAGCATTTTTTAATCCAAAAAAAAGAGAAGGTTGACTGTTGGGAAAAATGGGAAGTCTGATCGTTTTATTCGGGGGGGCCGACTTTTACCTCACCCAAAACTTTGATGAAATAAGAAAGTTGTTCGGGAGGGAGGCAAAGGGATCCTGCAGTTGATCGTGTATGTAAAAAACTTCGCCTTTTTGATGTAAGAATTTGAAGAAATACTTTAAAAACCCCAAAAATGGGCCCGTGGTTTGATTTTAGAAATTTAAATTTGGGCAAAAAGTTGTTTTTTGGGAAATGGAGAAAAGGGTTTTTGGGGAAGATGGTTTTAAAAATAAATATTTACAAGAAAGCAAAGGGGGGGGGAAAAGCCCCCAAAAAAAAAAGCAAAGTTTTTAGGTTTTGTGAAGTTTAAAAAATTGAAGGGAAAAAAGGTTTTAAAAAACGTGGTTTTTAAAATGTAGAAGAAAATTTCTAATAAAAAAAAGATGGTTTGCTTGAAGTTTTTGCCCAAAAAATCCGCACTGTTCTTTTATCTGCGGGTTTTTGGGGTTGGGGAAAGGGAAAAAAAATTTTTCGTACTTTATTTGCTACAAAAAAAATATACAGGGGTTTTTTTACGGTACATTGTTATTTCTTTCACAACCCTTAAGGACAACAATCTTACAAAGGGAAAAGGGAAATTTATTTGGACAGGGCGAGAAAATATTTTTGTTGATTAAGGGACCCAAAATGAAACAACTGTTTAGAAACATTTTTCTATAGGGCTATTTGAAAGGGGAAAGGGAAAAATGTTTATTATTGTTGGGGGGGCTGTTCGCTGAAAAGAGACATTGTTAAAAAAAAAAAGCCTGTCAAAAACTAGCCCTTTTGTGGGCCCCCACGCCTTTTGTTTCTGTGTGGCTCTTAATCAAAAATAAAAATTGGCGTCTTAAAAAACTTTCGACCCCAGTTTTTTAAAAACGGTTGTATTATTTTCACTAAGGGGTAAAGATAGTTTTGAAAAATTTTTTAAGGAAAAAATTTTTATAATAAGGGGAAAAAAAGATGAGCAAAAAAAATAAAAGAGCATTAAAAAAACCCCCAAAACACACTAAGCTATGCTTGCGGGGTGACCCCCCCGTTCAATACGGTTTTTTTATTATAATTTTAAAATTAAAAAAAAAGTTTCGAGGGGGCCCGAATCAAAAGCGCGCTAGCCCCCAAAAGCGTTGGGAGTAGAGCAAAAAAACCTTGCAGACAAAAAACGAGGGTTTTATTTAATAGGGTGCCAGGAAATGTTTATGGGGTTTGAGTACCAGATGTTTGGGGTTTTCCAAAAGAAAAGAATTGAAGACCCCAAAAAAAACAGCAATATCCTAAACTAGAAAAAAAAAAATCTAGAACAAGTGATTACGGCAAATATGAATACAGGCTTTATAGACTGGGTCTTGCGTTTTCCCGGTAATTAAATGGGAAATTTTTAAAATTTTACTGGGAAGCCCCCAAAGTTTTCTTTGATAAAAAAAAACCCAATTTTAAAAGGCTTTGAAATTTCAGGCCCCTTTCTTTCTAGTTTGTTCCAGGAACACAAAAGAAAAAGAAGGGTTGTAATAGATAAATATTTGCGTGAATATGTGCTGAGCAGAAAGAAGTCCTTTGTTGAAAATGGGGGGGGTGACACAGTAACCCTAGAAATTTTTCCCCAAAAACCCCCATGCCTAACACTGCTACTTTGATTTTTGTTTTATTAATTACTCCAGGGAGTCTAATTCTAGTTTGCCCGAAAAATTTTGTTGTTCGGGGAAAATACAAAAAAAGGTGAAAACTTTGATGCCCCCCTTAAGCTCGGTATTGCCCTTTTCTAAAACGGAGATTTAAATAAACACTTTTTATTTATCTGACAAGGGGTTTTTTTTGTTTGGGTTGGGCAAAGACAAAAATAACAGTACCCCGACTTCATTTTCATTTAAAATTTGTTGATTTTATTGCTTTTTTTCTCTGTTGGTGAAGTGCTTCCCAAAAGGTTAATTTAAAAACATTTTTTCAAAATTAATTTTTATTTTAAAAATGGAGGTTAACGGGTTTTGGTTTGAGCAAATAACTGGGAAATTCAAAAGGAAAAAAGAAAGCGGGCTTGGATAAGTATGGATTTTCTAGAAAAAAATAGCTAAAACTTTTTAAAAAACTCTTTTTTATGTTAAATTAAATGGGGTCCTCAGCTGAAACTAGCGTAAGTGGGGGTTTCTAGTGTTGTTTTTAGCTACTGGGGGGTTTGGGGGCCAGCCTCTTTAGTATTAGGGGGCCCTTGGGGGTTTGGTTTTGGCGCCGTTTCTCGGGTTGTAAAATGCCGTTTTAAAAAAAAATTAACTCCTAAATTTTCAAAAGCACACTGCCTTGTTGCCCCGCATCAGCAAAAACCCTTTTGGCATTAAGATTAAGCAAATTTTTTCAGGATGAAAAAAATTACAGACGAAGAATTTCAGAAAATTATGGCTGAGGGAGGGGGTTTCGACGAAAAAAAAATTTAAATTCACAAAGGGTGGAAAAGGGAAAAGACTTTTACTTCACGAAAGGGGAGAACTGATGCAATTAAAAAAAGACATTTTAAAAACAAAAAAACATGATCAGTTTAAAACCCCAAAAAAGACCAAAAAAAAAATTTAACCCAAAAAAAAAAGTTTAGGGAAATACTTTTTTTTTTGTTTTGTTAACTCACTGTGTTTGGGGGGAACAAATTGCCCGGCTCTTCCGAACAAACGATCTTCTAGGGGGAGGCCTTTTTGGGAAAAATTTTCTCTTAAATAATTTTTCGGGGGGGTTTTTCATAATTCTTTCAACCCTTTAAACGTCTACGCTCCATATAGGGTCTGTGGGTCTTTAAATTTTAACATCGCCTTCGGGCCCCCCGGAAAATACAAAATTTTCTTATTTTAGTCCAAAACGGGAAGGTTTTTGGTTCCCCCGCAATTTTTGTTTAAAGCTAATTTTTTTTTAATTTTATTTCGTTTACTGGTTTAAAAAAAAAAAAACCTTTTTGGCTTTAAATTTTCATTGGGCATGGCAATTTTAAGATGCTGGCAATCTCCTAAACCCTTCTGTGTTCCGTGGCTCTTACTTTGTAGTGTCCATAATTTCTCTGTGATAAGATAGGTTTAAATAGACGGTTTAGCTTGATTCTTATTTAAAGTTTTTACTAGGGCCTGTGTCGTTTTGGGTTTCCGGGATTCCCCTTTTAACTGTACATGAAAGTTTTAAAAAAAGTTGGGTTTCAGGAAAACCCTTTTAAAATCTTTTCCATTTTATAACCTGAATCATCTTTGGATTCTTTAATGGGGGTCGCCTGGTTTTATTTTTGTTAAAAACCCCAAACCACGCAGTTGGCTTTTATCTGTTTAAAAGGTTTAGCGGTCTTTGGGATCTTGAAGCCCCTGTTTAACAACTGTCAGGCATACTTAAAATTTTTTCTTCTAACTTTGTAGGGGGAAGATACAGGAATCCTTTTTGGGGGGTGGGCATTTGGAAAAAGAGTTAAACAATCTAGGTTATTATTCTTTTTGGGGCGGGGGAATTTTTTTGCCAAAATTTCCTTTTTTTTTGGGAAAACCGTCTTTCGCATTGTTCTGAACTCTTGCAGCTTTACTTAGTTTTTTAATAGCGTCTTTCCTTTCCAATACCCCCTTGGAAAAAAATTTAAAATATTTTTTATTGTATTGTCCTTTTTTTTAAATGCAAATTTTTTTTTACACAAGAAAGTGAAACAAAAAAATAAAAATGAGGTCATTTCCCAACTGCAATAAAAACTATCTCTGAGTCTTCTGTTCCTCGGTGGTTGGGGGGGGGAGGGAGAGGAGGAGGGAGGAGGAAAGGGGGAGGAGGGAGAGGGGGAGGGAGAGGAGGGAGGGGGAGGGAGGGAGAGGGGGAGAGGAGGAGGGAGGGGGAGGGGGGAGAGGAGGGGGAGAGGGGGAGGGAGAGGAGACGAGGAGGAGGGGGGAGGGGAGGGAGAGGGGGAGGGGGGGAGGAGGGGGGGAGAAGGAGGAGGGAGAGGAGGAGGGAGAGGAGGAGGGGAGAGGAGGGGACGAGGAGGAGGGAGGGAAAGGGGGAAGGGGGAGGACGAGGAGGAGGGAGGGAGGGGGGAGGGGGGAGGGGAGGGGGAGGGGGGGAGAGGGGAGGACGAGGGGGGGAGGGGGAGGAGGGGGGGAGAGGAGTAGGGAAAAGGGGGAGAGGGGGGAGGAGAGGAGGAGGGAGAGGAGGGGGGAGAGGGGGGAGGGAGGGGAGGGAGGGGAGGGGGGAGAGGAGGAGGAGGGGAAAAGGAGGGGAGGGAGAGGAGGAGGAGGGGGGAGGGAGAGGGGAGGGGGGAGGGAGAGGAGGAGGGAGAGGGGGAGGGGAGGGGGAGGAGGGACAGGAGGAGGACGA
>CM031623.1:13791129-13793629 GCA_018398815.1 Conus ventricosus | reverse complement strand
ATCACCACTGTTCATTCCTGGACAACCAACGAAACAATCACCACTGTTCATTCCTGGACAACCAACGAAACGATCACCACTGTTCATTCCGGACAACCAACGAAACAATCACCACTGTTCATTCCTGGACAACCAACGAAACGATCACCACTGTTCATTCCTGGACAACCAACGAAACAATCACCACTGTTCATTCCTGGACAACCAACGAAACAATCACCACTGTTCATTCCTGGACAACCAACGAAACAATCCCCACTGATCATTCCTGGACAACCAACGAAACAATCACCACTGTTCATTCCTGGACAACACGTACGTGTATGTAACAAGGAAGCAAGACCACATGTGCACGCACGCACACACACACACACACACACACACACACACACACACACACGCACGCACGCACGCACGCACGCACGCACGCACGCACGCATACGCACGCACGCACGCGCGCGCGCGCGCGCACACACACACTCACACCGATGCACGCACGCATGCACGCACACACACACACACACACCACACACACACACGCACCACGCACGCACGCACGCCGCACGCCACACACACCACACACACACACACACACACACACACACACACACACACACACACACACACACACACACACGCACGCACGCGCGCGCTTTGGCATTATCTAGACAGAGCAGTACCTCACCGTTTCTTGCCCTTCAGACATACAGAGACGGTAAGAATGTAACAATTTACGGCGTTGTAGTCAGAACCTTACCAATGACACACGCTCACACTCCAAATTCAGCAGTATGAAATTTCACGTTCATTAATTAACCTTTCCTGTACGACAGAGGCCCTCCAGTGGTCCATAAGGCTTTCCCCTCATCGGTGTGATGGCAGGCCAGGTTTCTGCTCTAAGTTTTGCTGGAAATGTTTCGCTGTCACTGGGGCTGTATACTGCATGGATGATTTGAAGACTCGCCAGTGTGGAATACTGTGGACATGTGATGTCTCGGTCTGGAGTGCCCTTTCCTCAGTCTCACAATGTTCACTTGGTCTGATTGGGAATCCAGTAGTGTGCATCCCTCTTGTTGAAGTCTGGGTGCTGCTCAAGCCATCTTCGTTTTTGCTTCACCAAGATACTACTTTTAATTTCTTCAAAGGAGACTTCCTGTTTCAGTTGGGGCAGCTGTCCTCCTTCCTTTGCCAATTGGTCAGCTTCCTCATTGCATATATATTGCAGTATGGAGGTGTTCACTGGATGACAGTATTCTCGGTGACTGATGGATGATTATTTGAGATCAGCAGTACTATAGGATGATGATCATTGTCATGTAAGTGGAATAATGTAGTGGCATTGGTACAATAGTGCCAGTTGGGGGGATAAAGGAAAATATCAACGACTGGTGGATGGTGATCATTGTCATGAGTGAGATACTGTAGGATGATGGTCATTGTGATAAGTGAAATAATGTGGTAGCATTAGTATAATATTTCCGGTTGAGGAAGGGGGTAAAAGGGGGAGGGGGTTGTGATGGATGGGCGATGATCATTGAGCATTTGAGATCAACAGTACTGTAAGATGATGATCATTGTTACATAAGTGGGATACTGTGGCATTGGTGTAAGAATACTGGTTGGGGGAATGAAGGAGGAGATCAATGATTGATGGCTGATGATCATTGTCATGGTATAGTTTAATCCACAGTAGTGTTGGATGATGGTCTTTTTCAAAAGTGGAATCGTGTATTGGCCTTAGTATGATGATGCCAGTGGGGGAATAAGCAAATGATCAATGACTGATGGATGATGATCATTGTCGTAAGTGAAATAATGTGGTGGCATTGGTGTAATAATGCCGATTGGGGGTGGAAGAAGGAAGATGACTGATGACTGATGGATGATGATCATTGTCATAAGTGGGATTAACAGTGCTATAGAATGTTGATCATCGTCATAAGTGAAGTAACATGATAGCGTTGGTATAATAATGCCAGTTGAGGAGAAAATTGGACATGATCAATGACTGATGGATGGTGATCGTTGTCATAGGTGAGATACACACACACACACACACACACACACACACACACACACAACACACACACACACACACACACACACACACACACACAACACACACACACACACACACACACACACACACACACGCACACGCACACGCACACACACACACACACAAAAACAACAACAACAACAACAACAACCCAAAAACAACAACAACAAAGAAAAAAGGCACACACACAAAGACAGCTAATGGGTGGTGATCATAATGATAATAGTCATATGTCGGGATATGTGTATATAAAACACGAATAGTCATATGTGGTATATTGGTACTGATGATAATGATTGGGAAGAAGGTAAGCAATGGGGAAAACACGCCACACACACACACACACACACACACACACACACACACACACACACACACACACACACACACACACACAACACACATATATATAATATATACAGAGAGGACACACACACACAC
>CM031623.1:13756129-13781129 GCA_018398815.1 Conus ventricosus | reverse complement strand
CTACCCCACTTGCTCCTCCACCGAGTTTTCGGACGAAAGTGCCCTAGATACAGCATATTACTGTTCTCTGACAAGTAAGACGTCAATAACCAAAAAAAACGATATCTACAAACAAACATACTGTGCAGGGTTATCCGTTTTAATACTAATTTACTAAAGTTTTCAGAGAGTAGCGTAGAGGAAAGTAGCCGGGACTGAACACGCCTCATAGAGTAACGTAGGGAAAAGCAGCCGTGACTGAACGCGCTTCATATACAAACGGTGTCTGTTCCCACGGCTTTCTTTTCAGTACTGTCAAACTCTGTCAGGGCGGTGTCACGGGCCTGCTTTGCAGGTGGCAGGTAAGCTTTTAATTGCTAGTTGCCGGCCTACCTGCCCAGCACTTGGGGTGTTTATTTTGCTGTGGTGGTGTGAGTTTGCATATATGGCAATATAGCTGCAGTTTTAGAAGACAGTGGGGATTCTAAGTTAGAAAAAGTTTTTGAATCACAAATACTTTTTCAACATCTTTATAGATTAAATTGTGTGGAAGACATGGAATCAGCTACAACTTTATATATAACCACACACACACACACACACACACACACACACACACACACACACACACACACACACACACATACACACTACACGCGCGCGCACACACGCACACACACATACACGCCGCGCGCACGCACGCACGCACGCACGCACGCACACACACACACACACACACACACCACACACACACACACACACACACACACACACACACACACACAAACTAAACCGGACACATGCACACACAGAGAAACACACACACACTCACACACAGGCCAAAAAATCAATACTGCCGCACCTCCTCTACCCTCTTCCCCCCTCCTCTTCACCCCCCTCCCTTCCTGCCTAGCATGACATCAGCCTTCCTACGCCAACACTCCCGCGCGGGGGGCGCTGTTCTCCAGCCTGGCCAATCAGCGAGTTTAAGCGTAGCCTTCCGGCCGCTCACGACTAGGTTAACCCACACATTCTTCCACTGACTGCTGGGCAAGTAAGACGCGTTTTACTGCGCTGTGGATGTGTAACCGGTTTACTGAAGAACAGAATTGTGTATCTTGAAGGGTTGTTGGCTCGTTGAAGACAATATTGTTGACAAAGATACAGCTAGTTTTTAATACGTGTGGCAGAAAGACGCGGTGTTTTTTCAGTGAAAAAAGGTGTTTGTAAGGCCTGCTTACAAACTGCGACCAAAAAATCAATAATCGAGGCTGTCACGTGACAAGACCGGTTCTGCTAGACTGTCAGGTGTCACTCCCCCTTTGTGGCCGCCACGTTAGCAAGACCTGTGAAGGTGTGTGATGTAGTGAGAAGATATTTACCGGGTTTTGTGCAGGTTGGTTTTGTTTATATAATATTTTGATCATGGCAGAACAAAGACAGTGGGAGATTTCTAAGCTGACAATACTTGACGAGCATGTTGAGTACCATGCACAATTTGTTAGTGCTTTGGATGAGTTGAGAGCGGCAGGCCCATCATCAAGTAAGAAACTACCCGCCTTCCCTAAACCACCAAAAAGAAAGCTATCTGATTGTATGGAGAGCAAGCAAAAAAAACAAAAGATGACACCAGAAGAACTTCCACCAATACTTGAAAACAAAAGAGGTTGATGTGGGAATGACAGTTAGGAAAGAAGTTTTCGTTTTTGGGGCAGAGGAAATAACGTCTATTGCTGTTGCTATTGATAAACTGAAGGAGGGGTATAGGCAGCTTCAAAGGCAGGAAGCTACAACAATGTGTTTTAACTTGCAATATGGTTGGCTTTTAGAACAGACCTTCAAGGCCTTTTCACAAGAAAAAGACAGTGGAGCGCATACTCAAAAATGGGATGAGTGGTTGAAGAGCAATGTAGGGATATCCCCTTCATATTCTCGCAAACTAAGAGAGATTGCTCGTTTGTTGAATCCATATGCTAAAAGGTTTTCTACAGTTGGTCTTTCTTTCATAGAAGTCTACGCTATGAGGAAGGATTTGAATTTAATGTTTTCAAGCAGTGAGGAGATTAGAATTATTGGACTACTCTTGTACAAGAACCAATACAACTCCAAACACAATCCATCTCAAAGTCCGCAGCAGTGAGAGAGAACTAGCGCTCTACCCTAGAGCAGTCAAAGGTCACAGTGGCAAGCCGTTTCTTCAGCGCTCTACCCAGAGCAGTCAAAGGTCACAGTGGCAAGCCGTTTCTTCATCGCTCTACCCTAGAGCGGTCAAAGGTCACAGTGGCAAGCCGTTTCTTCAACGCTCCACTGCTCCACCCTAGAGCGGTCAAAGGTATTCAGCAGTGAGATCAGACTTTTTTTGCTGCTTTGTCGCTTTGCTGTCTACGCTTCACCTGCTTCAACGTCCTGCTTTCTACGCCTGTTACAAACTTTTAGGCTGCCTTTTTAGCTCTGCCAAAGCAGTATTTTACTTTAAAAAAAAAACAAAAAACACTAACTCTGCCAATGCCGTCCCAAGCCTGGATGAAAAAAGAGGAGGGGTGTGGTATAAACTTTTTTTTTGTGCACTTGGGGGCTGCTTTGAACTTGCAACAAAAGAGCCAATGCATCACAAAAACGCAAGCACTGTCTTGCACCAAGTGGTGTTACACATGACAAATAATAAGCTCTGTGTACACCACACACACTCCCACCCCCAAGTCACCCCAAGTTCTTAATTAAGTTTTTAATTAAGTCACCCCAAGTTCTTAATTAAGTTTTTAATTAAGTTACTTCAAGTTCTTAATAGTTCTTGATTAAGTTTTTAATTAAGTTCTTGATTAAGTCACCTCAAGATCATAACTAAGTCATCCTTTAAAGTACAACCAAGTTTTTATTCAAGTTTCTTATAATTATCAAAAAAATTACAATCTATGTTTTTATCTTAAATAGCAGATGTCTATATAGTACACACACGCCTCAAAAAACGCGTCATCGTTGAGAATATCTTGCTCGGCGTTCTCTGCGCGAGATTGGTTAGCATAGATCTTAAGGAAGTTCTTACATCCTAAGCAACCGCATTGATTACAATTCTGGTCTATGGAAATGTCTTTTATAGACTCCATGTCTTTATTTATTGACTTTATCATTTATATAATACGCCATGATCTATTTTTATTAAAAAAATTTAAAATTAAGTTCTTAAAATATTATTGCATTATAAATGGATCAAAATGATCTTTTGTTGTTGACGGTTCTGGCGTGCTGTTGTTTCTGTATTTAGTGGTTCAGATTTTTTTGATTGCTTTTGTTTTGGCTGCCATTCTTTATATATTTTATAACAGTAATAACTGCCCCAGCAGCAGCAAGGGCGCCAAAAATGGCAACAGTTTTAAGTTCAATATTCCATGAAGACTTTGGCGCTGTAGGTCTTGAATCACATGCAGTTTTTATAGCTGGCATTGAATCAACTTGTTCTGGCGTTGGCGGTGTTATGTTTTCATGATGAGTTATATTCTGTAACATTATTGTTTTTGTCTGTTCCACTCTGCTAATTTTTTTCCTGCTTAACACGCCCAGGATGCTTTTCACTGGTCCCCACCTGATTCAGTGTTTTCTGCTGATTTTCTGGCTTGGTTACTTTCTCCACCTGATTCAATGTTTCCTGATTCTGATGATTTTCCAGCTCGCTCATTTTGAAGGGAAACAAAATCTATATGATTAAAAGTTATTAATCCCATGATTAATGGCGATAACAATGTTCCAAATCTGTAGTATAGATCACACCCTAGAGACTCTAATGACTTTGTTAAAACTGGATCTTGCGTTAAATCATACGTAAGATCTTGTTCAGAATCAAATGGGAGCAAATCTACTGACTAGTTTAGTGTACAAACTAAGAACCGTTTGCCCCACACCTTTTCACCATTCTAGACCCCAGCTGCGCTTCATACCTGTTATGATACTTTAAAATGTCTTGCGGCGACATCTGTTGAATCTGTTCAATGCTGAATTCAGTTCCGAGGAACTGTTTGTTTTCCCACATGCTGCCAAAGAATACAGCCTCTCCTTTTTGGCATAATAGCTTGGTCATCAACTTGGTCATTCATAAGTTCAGGAAGGTTTAGGCCACCTTGTAGCTGTAGTAGATCATCACTGTTCATGTTTTTTTAATAATTATAATTATTTTATTTTCTAAAAAATGAGCACCGAAAAAAAACTGTTACCAACCTGTGTATACCATTCTGCTGTTATTGGAGGCCTAAGTGTAGGATACTCAATGCTGGTAAAGCTTGTTAAGAATTAAACCAGCAGATCTTGGCAAACTAGACTTTGAGGATTCAGCCAAGCTAATTGCTGTCATTGCAGCTTCGTTTGCTACGAAAGATTTTCTAGTTAAGCAAGGAATAATCCAGACAATATAAATATGTAAGAAAAAAAATACATTTATAAAAAATGGCTTCACTCGCAATAATGATAGGCGGCGCTGTGGTGAATGCGCTTGCTTTTAGCGGAAGTAATTTCGCATTTAGTAAACTGGGGAATGACGGCGAGAGAAAAAGACATAACAAAGCTATGGAGCAAACTAGCAGCTGCACAAGACGCCTATGAAAGGCAGAGACTTGAGCAGTTAGATTTTATTAATGACACACTGAAAAGACAGGGGCATGCAGCTTACACATTTAAAAATGTTGATCAAGCAATAAAACAATATTATCTAGTAACAGGCAAACCAATCGAAACATTGCCCCCACCAAAATTCAGTGACTTTTATCAACCATCAGAAAAACAAAAGATGCAAGAAATCGCGTTTATTGCCTTTGGTATGACCGTCGTGTATTTTGTTGCACATAATATTGGCTGAATAAAAAATGAACAAAATCTATTATTCGCCCAAAGGATATTGGAAGGGTATCACAGCAATACAAAGCTAAGCCAAGCGGCAGGAGTCAGTGAACAAACAGCAAAGGAATGGTTATCTAAACAAGCAATTTGGCAAATTTATTTACCAGCGCCCAAACGAATACAGAGACCACACTTTGTTAATACAACTCCAAACGACACCATCAAATGGATCTTCTATATTTAACCCTCTGATAGGATTAGACGAAAAAGATTTAAGTACGCACTCACAGTCATTGACTGGCTTCAGATACAAAGATGCGGAGCCATTAACACAAAAGAGTGCTTCTGCTGTTGCATGTCGCTAAACAACTGATATACCAACGAGGGCCACTAACTTACCTCGCATGATTCAAGTTGATGATGGAAAAGAATTTAAAGGCCAAGTGAATCAATTATTGTTAAAACATAGAGTTACCATTTAAAAGAGGCATTCCAGGAGTTCACAGATCACAGGCTTTAGTTGAAAACTTTAACAAACAGTTAGCCGAAGACTTTTCTCCTACCAGTATCACAGAGAGCTGATTGACAATTCTCGCAACACAGAATGGGTTAGAAGACTGCCCTCAGTTTTGCGCGCAATGATAATGAGATTTAAAGGACTAAACCAGTACAAGCAATCAAAAGAAAAACAATAAATGTTGCTGAAGGAGAGTCTTCATCCAGCAAACTATTACCATTTGGATTGAAAGTAAGGCACCTTTATTTACCGGGGGAAGCAGAAGGGGACACTCGCATCAGGCAACAGATCCAGTTTGGAGTGTTGACCCGTACGAAATAAAAAGAATTGTAAAAATGAATCCGCCCGTGTATTATTTACGAGAAAAAGACACAACAAAACAACCAGCTCCTCAAAGATCTTTTGGTGAAGGAAGAACTGCAGATAATCCCACCAGACACAGTTCCGCTTTAATTAATTTACGGTTCTATAATGACCATATGCATATGAAAACTCTGGATTAACAAACACACGTTTTGTGTTTGTTCTATCTAATGACTTCTTTGTTAAAACTGTTGTGTGATCTCATGTAGATTAGATCGCAGTTTTACGTTGTCATGATGGAAAGTCTTATTGCCAAACAATGCTTCTTTGTAGTTGTCATGTGATATGTTTGACTGCACAACGCTGCGAGATATTCCCTTTGCTTTCTTAATGATTTTCTCCTGGCTCGAAATACTGTACATTTTTGACCTTAAACCAACAAACTCCTTGATCACCTTTCCGATAATTCATCCTTCATCTTTCCTAAAACCTTCTTGTTAGTAATGAATGCAAGGCGAATCTTTAGGTAATCAGATGTATCATACCATCCCGCATGTCCTTTAGCCACTTCGATTTCCATGTCTTTATAGATGTCTTCAGTAGGAATATCTATAACAAAACTGTCTGTATCTGTGTAAAGTACTCTGGACTCAGGATACGAGGGCTTAAAGTAGTCCATAAAGAAACTCTAACATCAAAAGCTTTGATAATTCTAAAACAGTAAACCCAATAAATACAGGTTTGTCTAATTTGACTTTCTTTTTTTTTCATCATTATGCCAAAAAGCTGATCATGAAATCTTCTGAAGTCCTGATAATTAGGTTTTGAAGTCAGCTTAATTGCTTCGTTCTCTCTGGTGACTAATCTAACATCTTTGCGCTTGTGCGGATTCTCCATAGTCTTTCCAAAACAGCTGTTGTTCATCAGCTTGAAAAAGTCTTTTCTGAAGCATCTGTGGATTTAGTTCTGAGATCAGTGTTCTTCATGATGTATGGTTTCATGAACTGTTCTTGATCAAAAGCAATTATGCGATGAACAGCTGTTAACTTTAAACCATGTCTTAAATAAAATTGCAGAAGTCTGTAATGACAGACATAATTTTTTTTGCCTCGAAGATTAGGCACAAGTTTAGGCGGTTCTCTTGGATCCATCTTTAGACTTTCTGCTGCTAATGGATAGTCATTATGCAGGTCATGAAGTTCCTGAGGATATTCTAAGTCAACTTCTAGAATGAAACCACGCTGTTGACCCGGCGTCAAACTGCCCAACCACTTTAATGCCTTTTGAATATTATTCGTACCTGTGTACATTTTAAAGTTACGTAATGGAAGTGATTGAGCCATAGCCCAACCATACAGATTGTTTGCATCTAAATACATGAGATAGTTAGACCTTTTACTCGGATCATAATCATCTAGGTATTTGTTGTTTGCTTTACAGTAATGGTGCGACGCCATACTAATTCCTCCACGCAATCCGTTTTCAATCATCTGAATCATTGGTAAATCTGACAATAAATCAATCTGTACTCCAGTAAACTTTAAGAAAGCATCCCAACTCATCCCGGGCGCAGAAATGTAATGCGCGGGATCCAAGCTATAATGTTTCATGCAGGTCTTTCTATAATTTTCAAAGACGTCCGCCAACAAACATACATCTGCCTTCAAGTATGAATCATGATAGTCTCCCATCGTTTTACAATCTAACTTCTGCCACGCATCTTGAGCATGCTGGTAATCAGAATCACTGATGTCCTTTCCTCTGAGACTAGAAAAGAACGCGCCTTTAGGAGGAAGTGTGTCTTCATCAAACCTTTCCCAACTGTTCATGTACTCATAGGGTAAACGCCCTTTCTAACAAGAGTTGAGTCAAAGTATTCTTCCGTTATTGGGCAGGACTTTAAGGACATAGCCAGTGACTCTAATGATCCCATCATGTGTTGCATAGAGTCATAAAAAGACATGTTATTTAGATTAAAGCACATGTACTTTTCTGATGACTGTGCAATGCATGCTACCCTGAAGGCGCTGGTTACTGCTTGCATTATAAGGTGAGAGTCATAACCTCGCAAGTTGTGAAAGAATACAGGCAGCTTCCATGTCTTTGGATCAAACTTTAGTTGAAGATTGCATTTACTGTGCGCTGCACCTCTAAACTTCCCACTAATGTGATCATGGTCTCTTACTGTGGGGTTTACACTCTTGGGCGTTAGCTCTAAACCGCAAATCCAACAATGCGTGGCTGAGTCATACTGTTGTTGGTCTTCAGGCGCCATTATGATTTCAGATAAGTTTAGATTATTAGAACAGGCGTTACGCACTTGCTGCATGCGTTTTAAGAATGTTTCTGCAGCATCTGGTCCTCTATATAATTCTGGCTCTGAATAAACGCCATCCGACCTAACAATAATGAAGGCAAATGAACAAATCTGATGATTACTCATTAAGACTGTTTTTCGAAGTTTTTGTGGTGCTGGCCCTTCATAAGGAACAATAAGCGACTCGAAGTCTGCGTAAACTACGTATGGAGAATTTTGCAGCCGTTTCCAGTTCTTAAAACTAACTTTAGATCCTGGCGGGGGCGTAGTTAGTTCTGTCTTACAGTCTACAGAACTTTTACAATGTTTTATATGTTCAAGCGCGGCTTGAGCGGTTGGAATTCTTGTTAAACATTTTCTACAGAATTCTTGTTTATGTTCATGCTTTGAAGTATGCGCTAATAATCTGCTCATTGTGCGTATCAATGTGTAATGGGGCAGCCCTGCTGGCGAAAACATTAGGAGTAAGTCCACATGACTTTTGGCTGGTTCGCCTATTGTTGGACTGTTCTTGGACACTTTAATTGGCACCAAATTTGTTTCCTCATCCCATGTGTATACATTAACAGTTATTGGGTTGTTTTGTTCTTCAAACTGATCAATTTGGTCTACACTAACAGGAAAGGATATTCCATTGAAGTTAAGATCTTGGCGTATTGCCGATAGTTAGTCACTCTCTTGCGTGTTCGCGGACAGGGATGCGCCTGCAAGAAAAAACCACATGAAACATTTTTTGTCTAAATTTTTTATGTTTAAAAACTGCTCTCTTTAAAACCAACTCTCGGGTAGCGGAATGTAAGCCTTGCCTACAATCGGTGCATACTTAGCCTGTTTTAATTTTAATCTCTAAGACGCGCCCTCTGACCAACCAGAGCCTCTCATTTTAGCTTCTTCAGCGGCAGCGTCAAACTGTGCAAGCAGTTCGTCTGCCCAACCGGGTGTTAAGTCATTATGAGAAGAATGGGTCTGCTGTTTAGTTGAGACCCAGACTTCTAGATTTTCTTCATTTATTGTTACTAGTCGATTAAAACAGCTAAATTACTTTAACCGGTGGGTCTATTGTTAGTTTGCCTGGAACTTGAGAAATAGCATGAACAACGCTTCCCCTGTACGTTTTTTGGGGTTTCAATGGATTCTAAATCAATATCATTCAGTGCTCTGATTAAACGCTCTCTCTCGAGATTCCTTCAAAAAATTTCGTTTTGTCTTCATATATCTTAAAGCCATGCTGTCTTTCTTTTCTAAGCCAACATATTTATTTAAATTAAAAAAAAACATACAAAACGGCTTAATCAGATTAATATCAACGTCTTTTTGTCTTGGACTCATAAACTAAAGCATAAACACCCTTGGGTGTTTTCTGTGGCTGTTTAGAACAGAGTTTAATGTCTCGTTTATTTTTTTTAAGCATTCCTTTTTTATCTGCTCGGGCGTCTGGCTTTTTGAGAAAAACTTGTCCTCGCCTTTCTTTGAAAGATAAACTTTTGTTTTTGTAGCATCAAATCGGCTGTAAACGGATTTAATTCCTTCATCCGGATGTTTGAGTCCAAGGCTTTATTTATTGTCAGTTTAAACGAGCTAAGTTACCGTTATTAGTTGAACCATAGCTGTGGGGTTTTTGGAGTTTAGTTTTTTAATTTTTTGCCAGCCGCACTTACAGCTAATGAACACAGACGAGAGTAAAGACAACCCGCCTAGAGGTAAAGCTGGGGGTTTGGCACCTATGCCTGTTGCTAAGAGGCCTACACTCTTTCCCTGTGATAAAGCGCTTATAGTCGATGTTCCAGTATTAACATAATGTAACAGCCTTAAAGGCAGCGGGAATACCTTCGTTTGGTTTTGCTGTATTTTGAAAGGTCTTTGTCAGTACTTGCTGCATTTGCGTAATGTTTGTTAATCTGAAGGTTTTTATGCTTGGGTTTTCTACTATTCTTCTTTGGCGGCGCTGTAGGCACATTTGGATAAACCTGAACAGACATGCTTTTTAAAAAATGAAAAAATAATTTAGATTTTGTATATTTTCTAATCTGTTATTTTCAATATACAGCTGCGCATCATATATTAAAAACAAATACACATTAAGTGGTTTACGGCCTCTTTTTCTTTATCAATTTGAATGTTTATTATGTCTCTAACCTTTCTCCCGCTTCCAGTAATCATTACCTCTGTGGACCTTAGGTAATCCATAAACCGTATTTCGTTGTTAAAATAATGATCAAGTCTAACGCTGTGAAGATGTAGATCTTTAGACACAAGGGTCAACTGTTGGATTTCTACACCTCCGCCTCCAACAGTTTTCTTATTTCATCAAAATGATGATAAGGTTTAAGCCCGCTAGCGTAGATTTGGTTAGGACTGGCCCTCAATTGTACATTGTACTTTCGTTATTTTAGGATTAAAAAAAATTTTTCAGTTTGTCTTTGAAATGGTTCTTCATCTTCGCACAGCAATAAAATACCTTTAAGCGATCTTGCTGTGGCACTAAAACTAAAATTCCATTAGTGTCTCCCTTGCTTTTAGGATATTTAGAATGATGAATCACTCTTTCGTAAAATATTGCAAATTGTGACTGATTTTGTTGCTCAATCAGCCTTGCTAGTAAGGGTTGCTAACAACGTCAAACTCTAACGAGATGTCGGGAAATGCTGTACTTTGCTCCGGGTCTGTAGATATAATAACATATTTGTGGTCATTAAAAGTTAGTTCATATGACAATCTGTCTTTTAATGCTCCTTGAAAGTATGGGGCATGCGCTTTTAACAACTCAAAATCTAGGGGTATGAAAAAGCGATTTCCATACGCATAACTTCGGCTACAAACCTTTGCCGTCTTTAGCATCTTCAGCGCCTATTCTATGTTTTAGTGCTTCTTCATTTTCGATTCTTGAAACGCAAGATAAAGCCCTTTCATTCACGGTTAGCCATAGATCAGAATAGGTTAAAAATAGGGTCTGCATTGTGTAAAGAAAATTTTTCTTGCCCCTCAAGTTTATTAGAAATTTTCTTAACGATTGCCCGTTCCAGATTCTGGACAACTGTCCTGTTTGGGTCTGTTGTTAAATCGAGTTCTTTTTTGAAAGTAAGGGCGGTAGGCCTGGCCAATCCTTCATCCGCTCCTAGGCCCGGAAATTTAACAGTAAGAATTTGATCCGCATCAATGTAGATGGATTATTTGGAACAGTAATAGTCCGCTTATTTCCCTTCACGCCAAAGGCTTTTTCAGGCTTCTATGGGGTTAAGAATCGAGCCATATTTTTTGTGACTTTTTTATGAAGCAAAATAAAAAGTTAATTATTTAAAAACATGGCAGGAATTGAAGCTGAAAAAAGATTATGATGTTTTGATCGTGGAGACGACATGAGTGAAATGATCCCTTTGACACGGCATCGCTCAATGCTCTCAATGCGGCGTGAATTAACAGAAAGTCGGTCGGGCATTTTAAAAAAAGTTTAGGCCAAAAACCCCCCCGAATTTATAGACCCAAATGATTTTGAATTTAGAAGATGCCATTTGTCTGTAAAAAAACGACCAAGGGCAACTGTTCGGCTTACATCTAAACCAGACCCATCAAAGTTTTTAGCCAAGAGTACAATTATACAAGACTCAGTGTAAAAGATCAAAATCGCCTTGGCATTTCTAAACCAAATTAGTAAGGATGCAGTTCCCTAAACTTAAAAACACACTGCAGGAACTCCCAACAGCTAACCAAATACAAAACATGGAACTTAAGAATTAATTCAATCGGCAGATGAAATAATAAATGCAATAGAAGCAGAAACCGTTTTTCAGAAGAAACAGCATTAAAGACTATACACGACTCACCGCTACCCATGCGAGAAATAATGGCTCTTGATCATGCTTTAAGAAGCATCAGAGGCGAATTAACAAACAATTTAGCAAAACTAGGTGAACTAGATGAGCATATAAAAGGAAAAAGAAAAACTCGTTGAGGCTGACGACCGCATGTAGGGCCTGATATTAAAGAAAGAATAACCCAAAGACTAAAAAATCTTGAACAGAAAGATCAGAAAGGGACTAGAAGCGCTAACTACTAACCGGGACCAATTACGAACTCAAGTGAATAGAATAAGAGAAACTATCGAAAAAATTTTTATATGAAGACACGACACTAGCAGAACGAATACGAACACTGTTTAGAGAGCAAGGAGTCAAAATTAGCAAGCGTTATAACTGCCTTAGGATTTGCAATAAGTACATGGTGTTGGCTATTACGGCGGCGGTGGTCAAAGTTCAGTGCCTCCACCACCACGCCTCCACCTGATAAATCATGGGTAAAAAAACAGCTTGATCATCTTGCGAATTTATTAAAAAAATTAGCCAGTAAGCTATAGACTCTTTTACCGGGTATAATTAGGGGGTATTGTTAGCTGGCTTTGTCTACTGCAAGCAAAGTAGTTGGCTTTTGGCCGAGCACTTATGGCCCATTAGTTCTTGTAATAGTTGGGTTACTATTTGTAAGATAAAGACCAAGTAATCCTATGCCATTTTAATCAAGAACAAGCGCTGTCTTTTCATATTCATGGTCATCCGCAACAGAGTCCGCGAGCTTTGCTGGTCTTCAATGACTTTGGGGGTTTGGACTTCGGGGATTGGATGACTTAATCTTGGATGTTCTTTTATTGTTTGTAATATTACTGGCTCAGAATTTATGTCTTTTTTCCCCAACCTTCTGTTCATTGCCTGCTATAGAATTTCATTATTATAGTTTATTATTGTACCTATCTGGAGTCTGAGGTCAAAAGGCAGCATGTATAAACCAGTCCCAACAGCAAAGTCTACTTTCGATCTTGCGTATTGTAAAAACTGTTGGTACCTTTGAATACTTGAAGGTAAACAACTGAGAATTAATGGGTCCCTAAATTTGCTAAGTTTTGTTTTTTGTGCATCAAACCCAGTAGAAAGATCAGTTATGCTCGATCTTGCTGTGCTTGCGAACCTAGCAAACACAACGAAAGTACGAATAGAGTCGTTTATTCGTTCTATTCCCGCTCTAGTTGGGCCCCTTAGAAGCGTCTAAGATAAATGTTGTCCATGCTTTTTTAAAGCTCTTGCTCTATGGACCAGGGCCTGAACAATTTTGAAAGGAGAACGCCAGTCAAAGTTATACTTCTGTGCGTGCCCTGAAAATAAATGACGCCTAGGCCATGTTTAAAGATCCAACTTTTGTCTAAAGTCTGTCTTGATTTTAATATTGAATTCGTTACAGGATCCTTTCAAAAGCCTTCATGTCTATTCTGTTGCTAAATGGATTAAACGATTTGTCATTCGGTAAATGGTGCTTGCAGTTCAGTCAAAATACGTCTAAAGGTGTAATAGAAATGAATTGTACACTGACCTCACCAAAGGATCAGGATGATTTAGATGATCAGCATACGACACTCCACACCCAGTTGATGCACAAGACACAGCAAAGTTAACTGGTTTGATAAAAACTCCCTCGATGACTAAACCACGCTTCTGGATGTGCTCGTTTTCAATAGGGGGGTTAAGATAGCTCTCAATGGAGTACTCACCTTTTTATGAAAAGAGGCAGTCTGGGCCCCCAGCAATGTCAAGAGTATCAGTTGCTATATTTTTAAGATTGTAGTGGGGCCCCAACAGAATATTTTGCACCAGTATATTTGAATGCACTCATTTTTATTTCGTTTTAAAAAAAAATGTTTGTAAAAAAAAAACAACTCAAGACAGTCCTTCGTTTTTAGAACATGCTATTGATAACAATTGCGGGGCCAAACGGTCGCGCTCCATGAAATTTTTTACAAAGTCGAAGGGTTTAATATAAGCGAACCAAGGGAATAATAAGATTACAAAAGTTGTGGGGCTCAAAGCTAACCAGTTAACAATACCTGATGGTTTTACGGGTTTTGCTCACTAAAGAAGCAATGAGTAAATTCGGCATTACTCTCAAACTTAACAATGCAAATCTAAAACAATATTAACATTCGAACCTGAAAATGCAGATTATTTTTTGATAAAAGTAGCTAAAATGTTAGGCTTTAAAAGTTGACACTCGGTCACTAAAAGATTTGTTGTTGCGCCAAACAAAAACTATTTTTTAAGGGGGGGAAAATCCGCTCGATCTTGCATTACATTCATTACTTTATGTTCATTGGATGAGCTGAGCACTGATGAAAACTTATATGATGGAAGGCCTAAAATTTTTTTAAGAGCTTTACCGGCGGGGAAAGCTGCATATTGCGATTTTGAAATTATACAATTCCCTAATTTACAGTTTAAAAGATTAGTTTGTGGGAGGGTTGGATCATTTAATATAAAAATTGCAGACAAAGCAGGGAAAGTTGTGAAATGCAATAACCTACACTTTTTTTGGGAAAATAAAATAATAAACTGTACTAAAAATGTCGCGGGGACCAGAAGAACCGGGAGTTACATTAGCGCCTGTGAGGTGTAAAACCTTAGAATTAAAGACCTTGCAGACGTTGCGGACTTTGAACAAAACCGGCGAGATAGGCGCTTTGTATGGTTTTGAGTACACTAAAGATGGTGATATAAACGTAAAGAGGTTGCCGACAGCAAAAAGTTTCTAAACTAGAACAAACTGCGCAATCTAGAGGCAAATAATTTTGGGCCCAGTATGAATTAAAATAGTTCGAAAACCTGACCTCAATGGCACTTAGAACCATATTTAGAATGGGACATAAAATTTGAATTCATAAGCCCATTTAAATATTTTAGCCGCCAAAAAAGTTTCAGAAAAAGCATTCAACTCTGGCCTTTACAGTAAGCCTTATCCCGGACGACAATAGTCGGAAAAGAAATTGAAAAACCCCGTAGGGGAAAAAGCAGTACATCCTCCACAAAAAAGAAACGGTTTTAAAAAAAGCTTCTACAAAATTACAGTTCTTTCCAAGCAAAAAATTAGGAGACACGTTTCACAATGATATTTGAAATTTCTGTCTTTAAAGATGTGGAGGGGGATGGGGTTGTGGGCGTTAGTGATGACCTTATAAAAGGAATTAATATTAGCTGGCAAAACTTAGACGTTAAAGCCTTAACGTTACCATCGTCGTTCTTCACAATGGCGAGGTATTAAGATCATAACAACAAGCAAAAAAAATCAATGTTGACTTAAATAGAAACAATTTACAGAACTGAATTGGTTTAAAATCTTACACATTTAGGCCTCATAGGGTTTTATTATACTGAACAAGTTTTGACGGAGAGTATGATAAAAATAATAACTGGATTAGTTTAAAAACTTGTTATAAAACTATGGAGCAGTTAAACTTTATGATAAAATCCCTCATTGTTCAATGATTTGTGGGCAGACTGGTTGTGGAAAAACAATATTTGTCCTAGACTTATTACAAACAGTTATCGCAAAAATTTTGATCAATTGTGATTTTCTGTCCAACATTTAAAAAGGAACAAACCCTATCATGATGAGGTTTAATGGACAGACAATGACGTATATTTAGTTAATCCTAGCACAAAAACTGAGTGAGTGTTTAGAATACTTTTATAAAGTGTTTGAAGGAACGCAAACACTCTTTATTAAGATGCCCTGTTCGGCAGAAAAAGATATAGTTAAAAAGAGAAACACTTTGCCCAAAACTAGCTTTCATTTGGAAGACATGAGGGATAAGTGTGTGGATTTTATGCCAGAAATATAACTCGGTTTTAAAAGCCCTTTAGAGAACAGTTAAAGACTGTAGTGTTATTTCACATGAAAGACAGAGACTCATTTGAAGAATGTTTGCGCGAAAATGATGTTATTGAAAATGATCAGGAAAAACCACAGGATTAAGCAAAAACTGAAATCTAAAAAGTTTAGGAAAAAAAAAAATTAGTATTAAAAACGGATAACCCTGCCAGTATGTTTGTTTGTAGATAATCGTTTTTTTTGGTTATTGAAGTCTTACTTGTCAGAGAACAGTAATATGCTGTTTTCTAGGGCACTTTCGCCCGAAAACTTGGTGGAGGAGCAAGTGGGGTAGAGTCGGCATATTACTGTTCTTACTTTTCTTCATTCCCCTCACCCTGTGTGGGGTGAGTTGAACTCACTTTCTTCTTCCTTAAAAGCTGGTGCACTCAAAAAAATGAGTAGGTCACCAGCGCGCATGTTAAAAAAAAAAGAAGAGATGCGACTCAGCCTGTTGACCCGAGAGCAAAATTTGGCAACAAGGGGTTGCATGTGATATTTTTTCAAGCTTATACAGTACCATAAAAATCAACCGAATGATTGTGAGTGCGTTACGAAAAACAAAAAAGGAAAAGAACGAAGGGGTAAATTTTTAAAAAATCTTCGGACTCAACAGACCCCCCAGCGTTGTGGAAGTTTGGGTTTTTTATATGTGACTGTAGATGGAACCCCCAGTTGGTCAATTTCCAGCTGTTGTTTCCTTTGGTTTAAAGTCTTTGGTCAGAATTACTTCTTCCTAAAAACTGGTTCACTCAAAACGAGTAGGTCCCAGCGCACATGTTAAAAAGTACTGGACCCAACTTCATTTAACCTCACCCTATACCTCTGACCTAGATTTGCTATCCTTCACCTTCGCCCATCCCCAAAGACCCTCTGTTGTCGCTGGGGGACCCCCGATGATCTGGCCACCACTCCCCTCCGTCCGTCCCTGTCCTCCCCGCTCGCCTGAGATTCTGCTAGCCATTCCAGCCACTCTCGGACTGGAGAGAGATTGACTGTGCTGGGCCCATTCCTTTACCCTACTCTAAACATTGGAGTTGAGGGTTTTTTACTGGCCCTTTTTTGTCTGACCTTACCCTATACAGTGGCGTTGAATTCACTTTTGCTGGACCTTATAATCTTTCACCCCCACCCTATACAGGTGAACTGAGCTACATACTGGATCTTACTTTCTTCATCTGACCCAACACAGGTGAGTTAAATTCACTTTGCTGGATTTATTTCGTTTACCTCATCCGATATAATGTGTATTAAATTCACTTTGCTGGATCTTATTTCATTTTCCTCGCCGAATATAATGTGTATTAGATTCACTTTGCTGGATCATATTTCGTTTACCCTTTGCCCGATATAACGTGTATTTAAAATTTACTTTGCTGGATCTTATTTCGTTTACCTCGCCCGATATAACGTGTATTAAATTCACTTTGCTGGACCTTATTTCATTTACCTCAAACCCGTATAATGTGCATTAAATTCACTTTGCTGGATCTTATTTCGTTTACCTCGCCCGATATAATGTGTATTAAATTCACTTTGCTGGACCTTATTTCATTTACCTCACCTGATTAATGTGCATTAAATTCACTTTGCTGGATTTATTTCGGGTTTTCCTCATCCCATATAATGTGTATTTAAATTCACTTTGCTGGATCTTATTTCATTTACCTCACCTGATATAATGTGCATAAGTTCACTTTGCTGGATCTGATTTCGTTTACCTCGCCCGATTTAATGTGTATTAAATTCACTTTGCTGGGGTTTATTTCATTTACCTCGCCAAAATATAGCTTTAGTTAGATTCCCCTTTGATGAGCCTTATCTCCCCTACCATACGCCGTGCAGGTGAGTTTAAGTCTTTTTGCTGGAGTGTACTGTGTTTACCTGCCCCTGTACAGGTTGATGATTTCACTTTGCAGAACCCCACTTCTGTAACCTTATCCCATACAGTGGAGGGTTTAGTTCTCTTTGCTGGACTTTAGTCATTCTTTCACCTCATTTGTATAGGTGGTTGAACCTATATTTTGCTAACCGTACTCCCTTTAGCTTTCCCCTACACTGGAGAATGTAATTTACTTTGGCTGGACCTAACTTCATTGACCTCACCCCACGCATGTGAGTAAAGTTCACTTTGCGGATCTCATTGCCTTTACCTTACTCTGTAAAGTGAGTTGAACTTGCTTCGCTGACCAAAGGATTTCCCCTTTTTAAACCCTACACGAGTGAGAAGAATTCACTTTGCTGAAACTGACTTTCTTGACTTTCTGTACCTTATTTCTTAATTGGAGTTGAATTTCCCCTTTTCTGGACTTCAATCATTCTTTTACCTCACTTTATATAGGTGAGTTGAACCTATATTTTGCTAACCCCTACTCACTCCCATACAGGTGGGTTGAATATATATATAGCTGACTCTTATTTATAATATAATAGTTAGATAAAGATGATGATTAGCTCCTTTACCTTATTTCCCATAACAGTTGGTTGACTTCACTTTGCAGGACCGTATTTTCTTGCCTTTAGCCTGCGCGGACGAGGTGGGAATTCGCTTTGCTAGCCCTTCCGTTCTTTGACCTTATCCAAGACATTCGCTTTGCATGATGCTACTTTCTTCACCCGACTTAAAAGGTGGTTTAACTTCACCTTTGCTGGGGCTTCTCTCCTTACGTGACCCATACAGGGGAGTTTTAATCCATTGTTCCGGACCTAACTTCGTTTATCTCAACCTGCTGGTTGAGTTCAATTCATTCTGCTGGATCTTTTCTTCCTCTACCCCACCCTGTGACGTGAGTTGAACTCGTCTTGCCTTCCTTTACCTCACCCTGTGCACGTGAGTTGAAATCATCCTGGGCCCTTTTTTTACCTCACCTGTGTAGGTGAGTTGAACTCATCTGCCTTCTCTTACCTCACCTGTACACGTGAGTTGAATCGATCTTGCCTTCCTTTCCTCACCCTGTGTAGAGAGTTGAACTCATTTTACCTTCCTTTACCTCACCCTGTGTATGTGAGTTGAAATCATCTTTACTTCCTTTACCTCACCCTGTGTAGGTGAGTTGAACTCATCTTGACTTCCTTTACCTCACCCTGTGTAGGTGAGTTGAACTCATCTTGACTTCCTTTACCTCACCCCGTGTAGGTGAGTTGAACTATCTTGACTTCCTTTACTCACCCTGTGCACGTGAGTTGAACTCATCATACCTTCCTTTTCCTCACCCCGTGTAGGTGAGTTGAAACTCATCTTGCCCATCTTTTACCTCACCCTGTGTAGGTGAGCTGAACTCATCCTGCCTTCTTTTACCTCACCTGTGTAGGTAAGTTGAACTCATCTTACCCTTTTCTTACCTCACCCTGTGCACGTGAGTTGAACTCATCTGCCTTCCTTTAACCACCCTGTGTAGATGAGTTGAACTCATCTTGCCCTTTTCTTACCCCACCCTGTGTAGGTGAATTGAAGTCATTTTTGCCCTCATTTACCCCACCCTGTGTAGGGGAGTTGAACTTATCTTGCCTTCTCTTACCTCACCCTGTGTAGGTGAGTTGAACTCAATTTACCTTCCTTTACCCCACCCTATGTAGGTGAGTTGAACCTCTTGCCTTCCTTTAACCTCACCCTGTGTAGGTGAGTTAAACTCATCTTACCTTTCCTTTACCCCACCCTGTGTAGGTGAGTTGAACCTCATCTTGACTTCCTTTACCTCACCCTGTGTAGGTGAGTTGAAAATCATCTTGCCTTCTTTACCTCACCCTGTGTAGGTGAGTTGAACTCATCTTACTTTCTTTTACCTCACCCTGTGCACGTGAGTTTAACTCATCTTGCCTTCCTTTACCTCACCCTGTGGAGGTGAGTTGAACTCATCTTGCCTTCTCTTACCTAACCTGTGTAGGTGGTTGAAGTCATTTTGCCCCCATTTACCTCACCCTGTGTAGGTGAGTTGAACTCATCTTTCTTCCTTTACCTCACCTGTGTAGGTGAGTGAACCATCTTGCCTTCCCCTTTTATCACCCTGTGTAGGGGAGTTGAAGTCATTTTGCCTCCTTTACCTCACCCCGTGTTGTGAGTTGAAAATCATCTTGCCTTCCTTTACCTCACCCTGTGTAGGTGAGTTGAATCAAACTTGACTCCTTTACCTCACCCTGTGTAGGTGGTTGAACTCATCTTGACTTCCTTTACCTCACCCTGTGCACGTGAGTTGAAACTCATCATCCTTCCTTTACCCCACCCTGTGTAGTGAGTTGAACTCATCTTGCCATCTTTTACCTCACCCTGTGTAGGTGAGTTGAACTCTCCTGCCCTCTTTTACCCCACCCCGTGTAGGTAAGTTGAAATCATCTTACCTTCTCTTACCTCACCCCGTGCACGTGAGTTGAACTCATCTTGCCTTCCCTTTTCCTCACCCTGTGTAGATGAGTTGAACTCATCTTGCCTTCTCTTACCTCACCCTGTGTAGGTGAATTGAAGTCATTTTGCCCTCATTACCTCCCTGTGTAGGTGAGTTGAACTTATCTGCCTTCTCTTACCTCACCCCGTGTAGGTTTAGTTGAATCAATTTACCTTCCTTTACCCCACCCTTGTAGGTGAGTTGAACTCATCTTGCTTCCTTTTACCCCCACCCTGTGAGGTGAGGTTAAAATCATCTTACCTTTTCCCTTACCTCACCCTGTGTAGGTGAGTTGGGAAATCATCTTGACTTCCTTTACTCACCCTGTGGGTGAGTTGAATCATCTGCTTCTCCTTTACCTCACCCCCGTGTAGGTGAGTTGAACTCATCTTACTTTCTTTTACCTCACCTGTGCACGGAGTTGAACTCATCTTGCCTTCCTTTACCTCACCTGTGTAGGTGAGTTGAATCATCTTGCCTTCTCTTACCTCACCCTGTGTAGGTGAGTTGAATCATTTGGGCCCCCCTTTTTCCTCACCCTGGGTAGGTGATTGAAACTCATCTTACCCTTCCTTTACCCACCCTGTGTAGGTTTAGTTGAACTCATCTTTCCTTCCTTATATCACCCTGTGTAGGTGAGTTGAAGTCATTTTGCCCTCCTTTACCTCACCCCGTGTATGTGAGTTGAACTCATCTTGCCTTCCTTTACCTCACCCCGTGTAGGTGAGTTGAACTCATCTTGTCTTGTTTTAAACCCCAACCCCGTGCACGTAAGTTGAACTCATCTTGCCTTCCTTTTACCTCACCCCGTGTAGGTGAGTTGAACTCATCTTGTCTTGTTTTTCCTCACCCTGTGACGTAAGTTGAACTCATCTTGCTTTCTTTAAACCCCCCCCCCGTGTAGGTGAGTTGAATCATCTTGCCTTCTCTTACCTCACCCTGTGTAGGTGAGTTGAACTCCATTTACCTTCTTATACCTCACCCTGTGTAGGTGAGTTGAACTCATCTTGCCTTCTCTTACCCCACCCCGGTAGGGAAGTGAACTATCTTGCCTTCTCTTACCTCACCCTGTGTGGTGAGTGAACTCATCTTGCCTTTCTTTACCTCACCCGTGTAGTGAGTTGAACTCATCTTGCCTTCTCTTACCTCACCCTGTGCACGTGAGTTGAACTCATTTACCTTCTTTACTACCGTGTAGGTGAGTTGAACTCTCTTACCTTCTTTTACCTTTACCTGTGCAGTGAGTTGAATCTTTTTTACCCCGGGGATTGAACCACTTTCCTATACCCCTTGGGGGTTAACATCGACTTTCCCTTTCTCTTTGGTGTTACCTCTGCCCTTCCCATGTGTAGTGAGTTGAACCATCGCTTTCCTTCCACCGTTAGTGGTTGACTATTTTCCCATTTTCCCCACCCTTAGTGAATTGAACTCTCTTGCCCTTACCTCCCTTTTACCATCCTCCTTACCACCTAGAGGGATTAATATCTTGCCTTCTTTTACTTCACTGTTAGGTGGTTGAAACTACTTCTTCCTTTAGTCATCTGGTAGTGAGTTGAAACGTTTCCACCCCCCTATTGGGTTAACTTTCCTTCTCTTTCTACCCTTGAGGTAGGGAGTTTGCTGGGTTCTTCATTTTTTTAAACCCAACCTTGTAGTGAGTTAACTTCATTGGCCCTCCTTTTTCCCTTTGTAGGGATTTAGAATTACTTTTTTCCCCCTGTGTAGGTTTGACTTTTCTGGCCTTTTTACTCATGGGGTTGTGATTAACTCATCTTACCTTCCTTTTCACCGTGCTGGTTGAAATATTTGTGGCCTTCCTTTTCGAAAGTTTAACCCTTGCTGGTTATTTGTTTATCCCTTAACTTAATTTATACAGCTTTTAATATCGTAAAGGTGTTATTCAATTTCGAAACTTTCCTTGACGGTTTCCCAACATGATGAAATTTTTTCCCCCATTTACCCTTTGCCTATCCTAAAGGTTTAAATCTCATTCAAGAACTTATCCTATGGTGTGAATTATTGTTCCTTTTTAAAAGCATTCCTTTTAAAGCTGAATTAATTTTGATTATCCCTTTCCCTTTCCATTGAGATGAGTTAAATCAAATTTTTTAAAATCTACCTTTTACTACCCTGAATTGAATTCAGGCTTTTCTTCCTTTACACCTAGGTAATGGTTGACTAAATTGTTTTATTTCTATCTTCGCTAGAGTAGTTAAGGTCTGCTCTAACTTCATGTACTCCCCCAGCCATGAGAGATCCTTTGGGGTTTTCCTTTGCCTTAGGGGTTGAATATTTTCCCTTTTTCATGACTTCCCAGGTGGGAGAATTCTTCGTTGACTTCACTTCTTTACTACTAAAGGTGGTTGTCATTTTGGGTCCTTTATCCGTTACAGTCAAAAGGGGGTTGAATCAGTTTTCCTAATCATACGCCTGTAAGCTATCTATAAAGGGGGTTAATCAATTTTTCCCAAAATCTTCGCCTTGTAGGCATCCTATAAAGATGGGTTGAGCAGTTTTCCAATCTTCGCCCTTTTTAGTAAACCTAAAGGGGTTTAATTCATTTTCCTAATCATCGCCTTGTAAATCCATAAAGGGTTATTCGGGTTTCCTAAATCTTCGCTTTGTAGCTATCCCTGAAAGGCGGGTTGAATTCAGTTTTCTTAAATCTTACGCCTTGTAGACCATCCTATAAAGGTGGGTTGAATTCAGTTTTCCTAAATCTTACGCTTTGTAAGCTACCCTGAAAGGCGGGTTGAATTCAGTTTTCCTAAATCTTACGCCTTGTAGGCTATCCTAAGGTGGGTTGAATTCACTTCGCTGAACTATAAAGGCTGGTTGAATTCAGTTTTCCTAAATCATGCGTCTAGCACGCTATCCTAAGGTGGGTTGAATTCACTTCGCTGAACTATAAAGGCGGGTTGAATTCAGTTTTCCTAAATCATGCGCCTAGCACGCTATCCTATAAAGGTGGGTTGAATTCAGTTTTTAAATCTTATGCCTTGTAGGCTATGCTATAAAGGTGGGTTGAATTCAGTTTTCCTAAATCATACGCTTTGTAAGCAATCCTATAAAGGTCGGTTGAATTCAGTTTTCCTAAATCATACGCCTTGTAAGCTATCCTATAAAGGCGGGTTGAATTCAGTTTTCCTAAATCTTACGCCTTGTAGGCTATCCTATAAAGATGGGTTGAATTCAGTTTTCCAAAATCATACGCCTTGTAAGCTATCCTATAAAGGTCGGTTGAATTCAGTTTTCCTAAATCATACGCCTTGTAAGCTATCCTATAAAGGCGGGTTGAATTCAGTTTTCCTAAATCTTACGCCTTGTAAGCTATCCTATAAAGGTGGGTTGAATTCAGTTTTCCTAAATCTTACGCCTTGTAGGCTATCCTATAAAGATGGGTTGAATTCAGTTTTCCTAAATCACACGCCTTGTAGGCTATCCTATAAAGATGGGTTGAATTCAGTTTTCCTAAATCACACGCCTTGTAGGCTATCCTATAAAGGTGGGTTGAATTCAGTTTTCCTAAATCATACGCCTTGTAGCTATCCTATAAAGGTGGGTTGAATTCAATTTTCCTAAATCATGCGCCTTGTAAGCTATCCTATAAAGGTGGGTTGAATTCCGTTTTCCATAAATCATGCGCCTTGTAGGCTATCCTGAAAGGTGGGTTGAATTCCGTTTTCCATAAATCATGCGCCTTGTAGGCTATCCTGAAAGGTGGGTTGAATTCCGTTTTCCATAAATCATGCGCATTGTAGGCTATCCTGAAAGGTGGGTTGAATTCCGTTTTCCATAAATCATGCGCCTTGTAGGCTATCCTGAAAGGTGGGTTGAATTCCGTTTTCCATAAATCATGCGCCTTGTAGGCTATCCTGAAAGGTGGGTTGAATTCCGTTTTCCATAAATCATGCGCCTTGTAGGCTATCCTGAAAGGTGGGTTGAATTCCGTTTTCCATAAATCATGCGCCTTGTAGGCTATCCTGAAAGGTGGGTTGAATTGCGTTTTCCATAAATCATGCGCCTTGTAGGCTATCCTGAAAGGTGGGTTGAATTCCGTTTTCCATAAATCATGCGCCTTGTAGGCTATCCTGAAAGGTGGGTTGAATTCCGTTTTCCATAAATCATGCGCCTTGTAGGCTATCCTGAAAGGTGGGTTGAATTCACTTTGCTGAACTTTGTCTTTTACTTTACCCCATCAAGCTTGGTTGAGTTTACTTTGCTGGATCTTGCGTCTTCTCCCATTCCTTTTGAAGATGGGTTGAGTTTACTTTGCTAAACTAACGACTTTTACCTCACCCTATAAAGGAGGGGTTGAATTCACTTTGCTGAATCTTATGCTTTTTTCCCCATACCTTGTAAAGGTGGGTTGAAAATACTTCGCTGAACCTGACGTCTTTTACCTTACCCTATAAAGGTGAGTTGAGATTACTTTGCTAAATCTTAAGTCTTTTTCTTTACCCTGTAAAGGTGAGTTGAGTTTACCTTGCTGAGTCTTACGTCTTCTTCTTTACCCTATGAAGGTGAGTTGAGTTTACTTCGCTCAATCTTACGTCTTTTGCTTTACCCTATAAAGGTGAGTTGAGTTTACTCTGCTAAATCTTATGTCTACCCAATACAGGTGAGTTGAGTTTACTTTGCTCAATCTTATGTCTTTTTCTTTACCCTATAAAGGTGAGTTGAGTTTACTCTGCTAAATCTTACATTTTTTACCTTACCCTATAAATGTGAGTTGAGTTTACTTTGCTAAATTTTATGTCTTTTTCTTTGCCCTAAAAAGGTGAGTTGAGTTTACTTTGCTCAATCTTACGTCTTTCTGTTTACCCCAGAAAGGTGAGTTGAGTTTACTTTGCAAAATCTTACATCCTTTACCTTACCCTGTAAAAGTGAATTGAGTTTACTTCGCTGAACTTTATGTCTTTCACCTCGCCCTGTAAGGGTGGGGTTGACTTAAGTTTGCAGGATCTTACATCCTGTACCTTACTGTAAAAGGTGGGT
>CM031623.1:13738539-13750917 GCA_018398815.1 Conus ventricosus | reverse complement strand
ATGTTCAGCTACTGAACTTTATTGAAAAAACCCGTGCATTTTAAATAGGCCTACTGTGTGATTTTAATTCAGTTGTTTACGTTTTCAGTTCGGTGTTGCTTTCTTGCAGTTCGGTCCATGGTAGCAGCTGAAGAAGCTTTTAATAAAGCGAAATATATTTTGCAATTACTCCAGGTGTTTGTGGTTTTTTTTAACCATTCTCTCTCTCTCTCTCTCTCTCTCCTCTCTCTCTCTCTCTCTCTCTCTCCTCTCTCTCTCTCTCTCTCTCTCTCTCTCTCTCTCTCTCTCTCTCTCTCACACACACACACACACACGCACACACACACACACACACACACACACACACACACACACACACACACACAGATGGAGGGCGGGAGGGGGAATGGTGACGGGACGCATGGACAGGGGAGGGAGGGGGAGTCAAGCAGGTGGGCAGGGTTTTAATTAAAATAGTGTATGATAACATCGTGTTTCAGGGTTTTAATTAAAATAGTGTATGATAACATCGTGTTTCAGGGTTTTAATTAAAATAGTGTATGATAACATCGTGTTTCAGGGTTTTAATTAAAATAGTGTATGATAACATCGTGTTTCAGGGTTTTAATTAAAATAGTGTATGATAACATCGTGTTTCAGGGTTTTAATTAAAATAGTGTATGATTACATCGTGTTTCAGGGTTTTAATTAAAATAGTGTATGATAACATCGTGTTTCAGGGTTTTAATTAAAATAGTGTATGATAACATCGTGTTTCAGGGTTTTAATTAAAATAGTGTATGATAACATCGTGTTTCAGGGTTTTAATTAAAATAATGTATGATAACATCGTGTTTCAGGGTTTTAATTTAAAAAAATGTATGATAACATCGTGTTTCAGGGTTTTAATTAAAATAATGTATGATAACATCGTGTTTCAGGGTTTTAATTAAAATAGTGTATGATTACATCGTGTTTCAGGGTTTTAATTAAAATAATGTATGATAACATCGTGTTTCAGGGTTTTAATTAAAATAATGTATGATAACATCGTGTTTCAGAGTTTTAATTTAAAAAAATGTATGATAACATCGTGTTTCAAGGTTTTAATTAAAAAAATGTATGATAACATCGTGTTTCAGGGTTTTAATTAAAATAGTGTATGATAACATCGTGTTTCAGGGTTTTAATTAAAATAGTGTATGATAACATCGTGTTTCAGGGTTTTAATTAAAATAGTGTATGATAACATCGTGTTTCAGGGTTTTAATTAAAATAGTGTATGATAACATCGTGTTTCAGGGTTTTAATTAAAATAGTGTATGATTACATCGTGTTTCAGGGTTTTAATTAAAATAGTGTATGATTACATCGTGTTTCAGGGTTTTAATTAAAATAGTGTATGATTACATCGTGTTTCAGGGTTTTAATTAAAATAGTGTATGATAACATCGTGTTTCAGGGTTTTAATTAAAATAGTGTATGATAACATCGTGTTTCAGGGTTTTAATTAAAATAGTGTATGATAGCATCGTGTTTCAGGGTTTTAATTAAAATAGTGTATGATAACATCGTGTTTCAGGGTACTTGCCGACCTTCCCACGTCAGACAAGGTAAAGTTGCTCTCTCTCTCTCTCTCTCTCTCTCTCTCTTCTCTCTCTCTCTCTCTCTCTCTCTCGGCCAGCTGCTTTATTTAATCAATGAATGTATCGAAGCGCCGACGTTATATGTACACTGCTATCCTGGTATGAAGTTAATATATGAGTCAGTAGAATGCACTTGGTGCACCTGTGTGATGAATTGTGCTTCATGTAGTTGTGTACGTTGTTTGGTTGTTGTTGTTGTTGTTGTTGTTTATACTTACCATGGTATGTTTTTGAACGTAATCTCCCGTCAGAAGCGGACGGCCTATCATGAATACATTTCATCTCTCTCTCTCTCTCTCTCTCTCTCTCTCTCTCTCTCTCTCTCTCTCTCTCTCTCTCTCTCTCTCTCTCTCTCTCTCTCTCTCTCTGTGTGTGTGTGTGTGTGTGTGTGTGTGTGTGTGTGTGTGTGGTGTGTGTGTGGTTTGCGCGCGCGCAATTGTAAGTGGGAGCGAAATTGTATGTGCGAGCTGTGCGAGTTTGGGAGAGTGTTACATATGGGTGTGTGATTTTGTATGTATCTTTCGGTATTCTCAATTTACGATTACATAGTTGGTGTGAGCACGTTTTGTAAATGTGCGTGATCAGTAGAAATGTCACAGCTTCAGTGTGTGTGTTTTCATTTTTGTTTCTTGACCTCATTGCAGATAGGTCGGTGGCCTTTGCAATTAAAATTTTCCGAGTTCTCTCTCTCTCTCTCTCTCTCTCTCTCTCTCTCTCTCTCTCTCTCTCTCTCTCTCTCTCTCTTCTTTTATCAAGGGGGGGAGTGTACGTGTACTCTTCAGTGCATGACGTGTTTGACATCGGTCCCGCTACTTTTGCACAGTACGACTGTTGTTGATCACTCTGAGGCTTGACAGTTGGTCATCGTACCTGTGTTGGACCATGCCTGCAGTACCGTTCGTGTTCCGGTCAACATGTGGATGTTTCGGGACTGTATTTTTGAATTTCATGTGTCGTCGGGCCAAGAAGAAGGAAGAATTGAGATGTCGGACATTAAGGGCGAGATCTCGGCTAGACGGTGTCATGGTTGGACTGACCCTCATTGTGTTTTTCTGGAGCGGTATTCTCATGCAGTGCGGTGACATTGAACTAAAACCCTGGCCCTCCTAAGTCTGCCATTGCAAAGCAGTCCCGACTGACGAGCAGCAGCTCGAGGGTGAGTCTGGACAGAGGCGTTGCAGGTCAGGAGGACAGTGGACAGTCAACCAGGCATGAGCAAAGTAAGATGGGGTCAGAAGTTACCTTGACAGACGTCATGACCATGTTGACCGGCTTGAGCACGAAGTTTGACAATATGCAGGGTAAATTTGACAAGGTTCAAGAAGACCTCGGGGAGATAAAAGAATCTTTCTCGTCTCTAAAAGATCAAGTTCAGGTTCTTACTGAAGAAGTAGAAATCTTAAGACAGTCAAATTATGAACTCGACCAATCGAATAAGTGCATGCAGGAACAACTGAAAGCTTTAGAAAGAAAAACGGACGATTTAGAGTGCCGATCAAAGAGAAATAACATCATTGTGCATGGAATTCCCAGAGCTGAAAAGGAGACGCCTGAGCAATGTGAGAACCTTCTGAGGGACATGCTGACGGACAAGATGGATCTGACTGATGACTTCTCCTTTGACAGAGTTCATCGTGTGAACGCGAAACGGGACTCACCAGTGATAGCCAGATGTACATTCTATAAAGAAAAAGTTAAGATCTTGAAGGCGAAGTGGAAACTGAAAGGGACTGATCTGTTTGTGGCAGAGGACTATTCTCAGCGAGTTAGGTCAATTAGAAAAAAGTTGTCACCTCATCTGAGAGCTGCCAAGGATCAGGGAAAGAGGGCCACCATGATCTACGACCACCTGGTCATCGAAGGGAAGAAATTCTTCTTGTCTGGTGATGAAACAAGCATCGTGGAGGTACCATAGGAATACGGCCGGCCTAGTAAAACAAATGTTCTTGACGAGTTAGATAGTTTTTGGGGTTAGTAGGTTAGGTGTAAATACAAGTGGGCAGCATTTTGGAAAGACACCGGTTTCAAGGGGATGGTCCAATGTGCAGGCGAACACTGCACGGGGAATTCAAAATAGAAAATCTGACATTGCGAGTCCGCGTTCAGATTGGGAGAGGGAAGACAGTCGTACGCATGCACCCTTGTGTGTTTCTGAAAGCGTGAAAAGCGTGTCTGGATGCGTGCACGAAAATAAAGAAATGTGTGACAGTGTCAGTGTTCTGAAAGCACAGAAGCCTTCTCTGGTGATTAATGGTTGTCATTTTGTAGCGGAGAATGTTAGCAACACAAGAACCTATTCTTTTCTACATTGGAATACTCGTATTTGTGGTTTACTCTCTAAACTGTCTGATCCTGATGTTATTGAATATGTTTCTTCCTTTGATTTCATTTGTCTTGTTGAAACTTTCGTTGACAATTTTCAGTGTTCCATGTTTTCTGATCATAACATGTTTGTTAAGCCTGCAGTTAAATTCACTCAGCGTGGAAGAAGATCGGGGGAGTAATATGTCTGATAAGAAATAATCTCATGAAATATGTGTCAAAAATGAGTACTGAGCGTGATAATGTCTTGTTGTTTGTTATTGATAAAAAATTGTTTCATTTGGCGAATGATATTCTATATGTATGTTCGTATGTTCCCCCAGAAAAGTCTCCATACTACTCTGTGTTTAATGTTGATAATGGTATCAATCAACTGGAGGATTGTATAATAGATCATTTGTATTACAAGGACAAAATGTCAATATTGATGTGTGGTGATTTTAACGGCCGAACGGCCGATGTTTCACCGCAACTTGATGAACAAACAAAAGCATTTTCATGGTTTGATAAGTCTGGTATTGTTGAAATGAGACGTCACTCTGAAGATACAGTGTTAAATGCTTATGGCAAAAGTTTACTAAACATGTGTAACGCGCTAGATTTATATATTTTAAACGGTGTATGTCCTGGTGATGACAATTTCTGTTTTACTTATGTCAGTGAATCTGGTAGTAGTGTGAATGATTATTTTGTTGCCTCTTCTGACCTTTTTGATTTCATACAATCTTCTTGTAGCCTCCATGTAAAAGAACGGATGGAATCAGACCACATGCCTCTTGAATTTCATGTGGGTGCATCTGGTTCTAATGATTGTGAAAATATGAAGCAAGAAACGAAAGAGTATGTAAATAAATTTGTTTGGAATAATAATAGCGCCACGGACTTCGTTAGTATGATGCACTCGGATGAAATGAAACTAAAGGTTTTGCATGCTGTTAATTTGATAGATATTAATGTAAATGATGCTCTTGATTTGTTTATCAATACTGTTAAAGAAGCTGGTAAATGTATGGAAAAACGAGTATGTGTGAACAGGACCAAAAGACAGAAGGACTGGTTTGATCTAGAGTGTTTACGAGCTAAAAGAGATGTCAGGAGGTTACTTAGGGTATGGAAGAGAACCTTAGATAAAGATAACCGACACTTATACTGTGTATCACGATCAGAGTATAAAAATTTATTATATAGGAAGCAAAAGTCACACAATGATAAAATGTTTAAAGAAATTGTCACTAATATGGACAACCAAGAGGATTTTTGGAAAAGTGTCAAACAAGCGTTTAAAACACGAACACAGAAACAGAATAGAATCACAATGGAGCAATGGTATTACCATTTTAAAAACGTGTTGGAAAAGGATATCAGCGTTGATACAGACACTGGTGAAAATGAAACATTATTAGATGATGAATATTCTGAATTTTTCGATCGACCAATTACAAAGCATGAAGTACAATTTGTAATAAGGAAACTGAAAAATGGTAAAGCAGCAGGGCCTGATGGACTTGTTGGTGAATTTTTTAAAAACTTAGGGACTTTGCAATCGATTTTTTTGTAAAATTATTTAATGTTCTTTTTGAAAAAGGAATTTATCCCGAGAATTGGACCAGATCGATCATTTTACCTCTGTTTAAAAAGGGTGACGGAAATAATCCTAATAATTATAGAGGAATCTCCTTGTGTGATATTGCTAGTAAACTTTATGGATCTATAATAAACAAGAGATTATCTGAATGGGTCGAATTAAAAAACATAACTGGTGAATACCAAGCAGGTTTTAAGAAGGGTTATAGTACAATCGATCATTTGTTCACTCTACTGGCTGCTGTTCAGAAGCAGTTTTCAAATAATCGTAAGTTATATGTTGCATTTATAGACTTCGAAAAGGCCTTTGATTCTATTTCTAGAAAGCTTCTGTGGCCAATACTGGCAAAACATTGTGGAAGAGGTAAGCTATTTAAATGTGTTAAATGTATGTATGATGATGTTAAAGCTAATATAAGGTGTGGTGCAAAATTCAGTGAGTACATTAGATGTACACAGGTGTTTAAGCAGGGTGATGTTTGTAGTCCTGTTTTATTCTCTTTGTTTATTAACGAATTAGCTTTGGAAATTATCGAGAAGGGAAAACATGGTGTTTCATTTGATTTGATTGAAATATTCATTCTACTTTTTGCAGATGATATCGTTTTACTGTCTGAAACTGTTATAGGGCTTCAAAACCAGTTGAACAATTTGTGCTCAGCGGCGCAGAGATTACATCTCAAAGTAAACATGGACAAAACAAACATTATAGTTTTTCGAAAGGGTGGATATTTGTCGTCGCGTGAAAAATGGTTTTATGGAAATTCTAAAATTGTGATTGTAAACGCCTACAAATATCTGGGTTTATATTTTCTACAAAACTAAGTTTTTCGTTTGCCTGCCAAGATCTTGTGGGTAAAGGGAAGCGTGCTGTTATGGCCATTTTAAGCGTCTTGTATAAGTTTGAAAACGAGTCAGTAAAACTATTTTTCAGAATGTTTGATACCCAGGTCCAGCCTGTAGTCCAATATGGCGCTGAGATTTGGGGTTTGGAGAAAGGACATGACATAGAGATTGCACTTATTTGCTATGAAACGGTTTTTGAATGTCGATAGGCGTACCCCAAATGACTTGACTTATGGAGAACTTGGTAGATTCCCTATTTATTTGAATTCATATTTAAAATGTGTAAGATACTGGCTTAAACTGTTACGTATGGGGCAACATAGACTGCCAGCCAAAGCTTATAAAACATTGTTTGACCTGGATATGAGAGGGAAAACTACGTGGGCATCGGGCATTCGTAAATGTTTATGTAATTATGGTTTTTCGTTTGTATGGTTAGAACAAGGGGTTGGTTGTGTCAGCAGTTTCTTGGCTTGTTTCAAACAACGAACAATAGATTGTAGATGGCAAGACTGGGATAGCCATATTCAAAACAGCGAACGATTTTCATTATTTAGATTGCTGAAAAGTAATTATTTAGTAGAAGCAGAAGCTTATTTGTCTCTGAACTTGAATAGATTTATCAGGTCTGAATTAACCAAATTCAGGTTTGGTGTATCGGATATTGCTGTACATCGTCAACGATATAATATCCATACAGAAAATGATTTGTTGTGTCCACTGTGTAAATCTGGTAGGGAAGATGAACTTCATTTTGTATTCTTATGTCCTGTTCTGGCTGACCTACGACAAAAACTTATTCCGTTAAAATATCATCGATGTCCAGCACTGTTCAAGTTAGTCTGTCTTTTGTCGTCAAAAAATTACAACGTTGCAAGAAATCTTGCTTTATATCTGTACAAATCATTTAAAAGGAGTGATTTGACATAGGTAATTTGCATATGTTGAGAATGTTTAAATTTTTGTGATGAAATACCTTGTTTAAACTATGTTCTTTAATACTCACCCCCTTCAAATGGGGCTGTGGCCTTTCTGAATAAATTATCGTTATCGTTATCGTTATCTCTTATCAAAAACATTTGGCAGAACGACAGTTTCAGGTTCGGTTGGCACCACTCTCTCTCTCTCTCTCTCTCTCTCTCTCTCTCTCTCTCTCTCTCTCTCTCTCTCTCTCTCTCTCTCTCTCTCTCTCTCTCTCTCTTCTCTTTCTCTCGCTGAATTCCACGAGCAGGAAATGGGTGTTCCACAAGGGAGCATACTGTCTCCTGCCCTCTTTAGCATAAAAATCGACATTCTTAATTCAGGTCAACAGGGTTCCTACTGCTCATTGTTTGTAGATGATTTTGCCGTCTATGCCACTGGAAGGTTGTACCCAAGTGTTCAGCGCAGGCTCCAGCTTTGTGTGGATAAAATTCATCTGTGAGCGGAAGAAAATGGCTTTACTTTTTCTGCTACTAAGACATAGTGCATTCACTTCCATAGCTTTCGACAGTTCTTTACTGATCCTGAAATCCAAATAGGGAAAGCTCCCATTCCAGCTGTAAAGGAGGGAGTTATGTTCAACCTAAAACTCAACTTTCTTAGTCACATTAAACACTTAAAAACTTCATGCCAGAAAGCTTTGAACATTCTGCGGGTCGTAGCACGCACTGACTGGGGCGCTGATAAGAAAACTTTGCTGCACCTCTGCGGAGCCTTGGTCTGTTCTAAACTGGACTATGGTTGTGCTGTGTACGGCTCTGCAAGACGCTCTTATCTGAAACTCTTGGATCCTATTCACCATCAAGGGCTTCGTCCCTGCCTTAGACCATTCCGCACCACCCCTGTGTACAGCCTGTATGCAGAGGCACGTGAATCCTCATTACCCAACTGCAGGCTGAAACTATCGTTGAATTACTATCTCAGACTGTTCTCTGAACCTGAAAACCCTGCTTATGACTGTGTTCTTAACCCTCAGTTTCAACGTAAATTTGAAAAAAAAAAATCCCAACTGTATTCCTCCGTTTGGACTTCGTATGCAGCTTCACGCACAAAATGCTGGTCTTGATCTAGAAGTTGTGTCTGACTTCTCCAGATTTCCAGATAAGCCTCCGTGGACATTTTTCACACCAGAAATCCGCTTTGATCTTGCTGCTGTTCGCAAAGAATCCATCAGTTCTCAGGCATACAAGGCACTGTTTGCCAATCTCTGTACAAAGAATCCACCAGTTCTCAGGCATACAAGGCACTGTTTGCCAATCTCTGTACAAAGAATCCACCAGTTCTCAGGCATACATGGCATTGTTTGCCAATCTCTGTACAAAGAATCCACCAGTTCTCAGGCATACAAGGCATTGTTTGCCAATCTCTGTACAAAGAATCCACCAGTTCTCAGGCATACAAGGCACTGTTTGCCAATCTCTGTACAAAGAATCCATCAGTCCTCAGGCATACAAGGCACTGTTTGCCGATCTCTGTACAAAGAATCCATCAGTCCTCAGGCATACAAGGCACTGTTTGCCGATCTCTGTACAAAGAATCCATCAGTTCTCAGGCATACAAGGCACTGTTTGCCGATCTCTGTACAAAGAATCCATCAGTTCTCAGGCATACAAGGCACTGTTTGCCAATCTCTGTACAAAGAATCCATCAGTCCTCAGGCATACAAGGCACTGTTTGCCGATCTCTGTACAAAGAATCCATCAGTTCTCAGGCATACAAGGCACTGTTTGCCAATCTCTGTACAGAATTTCCATCTTTTCAGAAAATATTTGCCGATGGTTCAAAGTCCGAAATTAAGGTAGCTGGCAGCCTATTGCTCAGCAGCTCCACGTTTATGACGCCATTCTTGGCTAAGTTCGTATACCAGCAACCTAAGCTGGTATGCCAGGCAACGAATTTGACTGAGCAACGAATTTGACCGCGACAGCTCCTTCTTAAATACTATCAAACCATATTTCATCAGATACCTCTGTTACTCTGCTGAACCTACAGCTTTGGTTCTGGCACTGAAGATGATCTTTAATCTGCAAGCAAGGACTTTTCTGATTTTGTCTGATTCGCTGTCAGCTTTGGAGGCCATCATCCTGAACTTTTAAACTTTTTTTTTGATTTTTTTTTTCTTCTTTGAAAGCGAAAGGTCACAACATCTGTCATGCTTGGGTTCCCGGGAGAAAAAAAAATTGGCCAGTTCCTCACCACCGTTATGAAGCATTATGCATAATGAATTTTCATTATTTTTTTTAGAGGGTACCCCATAAGTCTAGCACAGAAAATATTCGCACTACGTGTTCAGATTTAAAGTATTTGATCGTAATTGGCTCCAAAGTCCTAGATCGTTTGAAACTTCACTTCTCTTTCTTCTATGGCTGCATTTGTTGAGCTGTCAACGAAAGCTACTTTTTACCAGTTATGGGTCAACCCTGCTCTTGCAAACCATGTGATTAAGATGCTGCTATCAAATCCAGATATAGCTGAGAGATAGAATCATTTATATCTATTTGAATATTTGGTAGTTTTGCCATTTACAAAAGTTTCATTCATATTCACAAAGCAAAAAAAAAAGGAAAGCTACCCAGTAATGTTGATAATTTCATAACCAAAATAGCTTTAATGGAATTATTTTCACAAATGAAATCTTGTTCTTAAACTGGATGCTTTGTCTCTCAGCAGAGCTGTTTCATATCTATAGCAGCTATAAAGCCTTTGAAACACAATAATACTTCGAAAAGTTTTACATATGTGTATTTCTTTGCATTTTACTATTGATACAACGCATAGAAGTAGAAAAGTCAACTTTTTCAAAAGTCAAATCAAAATAATGAGTAGTTTAATGAGACGATAAACCGGGGTCCTGTGTGCAACATGCACTCAACGCACGTAAAAGAACCCATGGCAACAAGAGCTGTACCTGGCCAAATTCTGTAGCAAAACACCCCTCTGCAGGAAAACATATCCCAAGCATACAGGAAACAAAGGGTGGCGCTGTGCTACGGCGACGCCCTGTCCCCGGGGAAAGCAGCCCGAATCTGTGTAATATTTGTTGTGTACATGTAAGCTAACTGGTATCTACGACATGTACATGACATTTTGTAAATGTAATACGCTTCCGTGCATGTGATTCAACTTGTCTCTTTATATCAGTATGTGTATGCCTGCACACATCCACACATGTAGAAATCTGGTATTGATTATTAGGCAACTCACACCATGCTACTGATATTCAAACCAGTTGTGCTGCGTTTCACCGGTTTAATATGTCCGTACGGCGAAACCTTACTCTTTTAGGTGTATGTGTGCAAGCTCGTTGTGTGTGTGTGTGTGTGTGTGTGTGTGTGTGTGTGTGTGTGTGTTGTGTGTGTGTGTGTTGTGGTGTATGCGAGTGCGCGCGCGTGTGCATTGTTATCGCAGTTCCTCTTGTTGAAGTTGGTGCGTGTGTGTGTCGGTGTATGTGTGTGTGTGTGTGCGTGCGTGCGTGCGTGCGTGCGTGTATTCTTGTATGCAAACATGTGTGTGTTCGGGTGTATGTGTATTCATCATAGGTGCACACACGTGTCTGCTCGCTAGTGTAAAACGGATCTGGCTGTGCTGCGGCGTTGAATGCAATGTGTGCAGGTTTGTCCATTCAATGCTATTTGCCACCTTTTTGTGTCAGGAGATGAAAGTGTGTTTTGAATGTTGTTCATCATTCATTCCTAAATATATTGTAGAGGCGTGTGAGTGTTGTTATTGTTGTTGTTGTTGAAGTTCTAGTGTGTGTGCCTGCATGCACGCACATGTGGGGTGTGTGTGTGTGTGTGTGTGGTGTGTGTGTGTGTGTGTGTGTGTGTGTGTGTGTGTGTGTGCGCGAGTGTGTGTGTGTGTGTGTGTTGTGTGTGTGTGTGTTTTGTGTGTGTGTGTGTGTGTGTGTGTATGTGTGTGAGTGTGTGTGTGTGTGTGTGTGTGTGTGTGTGTGTGTGTGTGTGTGTGTGTGTGTGTGTTGTGTTTGTGTTGTGTAGGTGTGAACATACATGAATATACGCAGATGTATGAGAAAGAGAGGATGGGGTGGGCTTGTGGTTGGCCTAAACATTGTGAGCATGCAGCAGAGGGAACACGTGTTAAGAAGTGGCTGACTGTGCATTCCAGCCAAATTTCAAAACTGAGCTTCCATGCAGTGAGGAAGACACACACATCACGCTGAGCGCTGGCCCAACACGCATGGCTATGTCTGTTCATACTGTCACGGGGAAAAAGACATACTCGAGTATGTTTTCTGATAACACAGGTTTATGATGGTGTATAGGAATGTGTTTCTTACACACTTTGTAGTGTCAAAGCTGCGAAAACCCAACCCAATAAATCTTCAGAAATGGCTGTACTGCCGACTGTGGGACCGGTACTGGCTGAGGACGTCTTTGTTACCAGCTCTGCCCTGCCGCTAATGAAAACAGAAGGAAATGAGAAAGGCAGGAATGAAGATTTCATACATACGATAGGTTCGTTACTGTGGAACATCCCCACATTAACTGTTTTTGTCATTTGTGTCACGTCAAGAACAGTCACATTTATCATGTGTATCACAGTGCTCTAACTAAACCAATCACTGCAGTCTGCTCCAAGATCGAAACTTCATCTGTTACATAGTTCTCTTATTATGACAGGAATTTAAGTCGATGACCATAGAGATTCACAATATACGTTTCAATGAGCAGGATGCAAAATTAATGATAAAACACCTGCCTCACAAGTTGAATAGCGAGATCAGCCAAATGGCAAGAAGGCCCACTCGATCAGAAACACGTGGCGGAGGCTGCTCCACTGTATGGATGAACGGCTCATGCGCAACACTCACAAGTTTGTAAGCGTGATGCCAGTATCACAGAATGATATTAACAGGGATGTGTTCACACACACACAACACACACACACACACACACACACACACACACACCACACACACGCACGCACGCACGCACACACACACGCACCCCACACACACACACAAAACACACACACACACACACACACACACACACACCAC
>CM031623.1:13726039-13733539 GCA_018398815.1 Conus ventricosus | reverse complement strand
GCGCGCGCGAATGGAAATTCGACTTTTGTCAAAAACATTTATGATAAACAAAAATTACTTGCGACAATTTTTTATTCCATAGCAGGCTACATTATTTTCTGTGATATTTTGACGCTCAACCGCGGCGACGTTTTTTCACTTTGCAGAAAAAATCGTCGCTGTGAAATATTAACGCTGCGACCATATCTCACAGGAAATGTTAACTCTAGCAGTAAGATTTCACGTGAAAATGTGTCGCAAGCGACAGCATTCACTGACTACAATATTTCACAGTGTCCTGTCGCAAAAACTGTCGCAAAATTTCGAGCGACAGTATTTTTATGGACAGCTACACTATTCTATAGGACATTTTTCGTGAAAAGTTGTCGCGCGACAATTTTTCCAGAACATATTGTCGCTGCAACAATATTTCACGTGAAATGCTATCGCTGCGATAAAATTTCCACGGCGACAGTATTATATACGACACCGGCGTGAGTGAGCTCTCCCTCCGGAGGGCGCCACCAGGTCAGTCCAACGACAGCCCCATGACTTTGCCGTTAGCGGCGACCCCGACAGAACTAAAGTAAAGATATAGACTGGAGAGGACATCAAAACTGAGCTCACCATGAGAGCAGGAATGAAGGGTCACAGAATTTGAGACCTTTCTGTTATTCATGCTGATCGATGAGAATGAGCGGAATGAAGATGATGCTACAGATTATCATTCCGGTCTGAGACTGCATGACAGGGCTGTACTCTACGTTTACTTTCATAATATATATCTCGGCGTCAACCAGGCCCGAGAAACGCAGACACCTGCAGTGTTGGTCAGGAAATTTGAGCAACACTCTCAGAGACGCATCCATTAAGTGGATGAACCTCGACTGTGTGGTCCCAGTCTTCCCAACCGAACCCCTAGGAAACACAACTCGGTAGGAGCCGGTCGAACATAAAAAATCCCACAGGGTTTGATGAGAGCCGAACCCCAACCTTCCGGCCTGGAGTCCGCGACGCTAACCACTTCATCACGGCGGTTGGTTTAATTAATCAGTTCTTGTTCTTGTCGTACTTTCTTTCTTTCTTTCTTTCTGTCTTTCTTTTCTTTCTTTCTTTCTGTCTGTCATTCTGTCTGTCTGTCTTTCTTTCTTTCTTTCTTTCTTTCTTTTTTTCCTTTTTTCTTTCTTTCTTTCTGTCATTCTGTCTTTCTTCTTCTTTCTTTCTGTCATTCTGTCTGTCTTTCTTTCTTTCTTTCTTTCTTTCTGTCATTCTGTCTTTCTTTCTTTCTTTCTGTCTGTCATTCTGTCTTTCTTTCTTTCTTTTTTTTCTTTCTTTCTTTCTGACTGGTGAGTGATTTTAACGTGGTGACAGCCCTGATGTGGCCCTCTGCGGTCGGCTGGGCTATAAGCAACATTATCTTAACCTATCTTCTTTCTTTCTGTCATTCTGTCTTTCTTTCTTTCTTTCTTTCTTTTCTTTCTTTCTTTCTTTCTTTCTGTCGGTCTTCTTTCTTTCTTTCTTTCTGTCATTCTGTTTTTTCTTTCTTTGTTTCTTTAAACAATTGACAAACATGTTACTTTGTATGTCGCCGTCTGGCAGGTAGGCAGTTAGCATTCAACCACTGGAATTCGCACAAGCCGAACATTCTACAGTGCCAGCTGCCAGTAAGGCTTTTGTAGGGCTGTTGTTGTTGTTGTTGACGACGACGACGACGACGACGACGACGACGACGGACGACGACGACGACGACGACGACGACGACGACGACGACGACGTTGTTGTTTTAATGGTGTAACTTTTCTTCGTTTTGTGCGGACCCACTCATCACTTTCATCATCGTCGTCATCGTCATCATCGTTGAGACCATTGCCATGGTGATGTTATTCTCTATGCCCAGGCTAGAAGAGGCCCTCAAGGTCCAGTTCAACCACATGGACCCTGCAGACCCTCCCCTCTCCGCCCCACCCCACCCTCCACCACCCCGCCCCCCGCCCTCCCCGTTCCCCACCGCCGCCAAAAGAGGCACAACAACCCCAGGAAGAGAAACGGAACAACACCACGAACTCCGCCGAAGACAGGATGCGACGGAGACTGGCTCAAGCGCAGTCTTACTGCTCTCAGAGACAGACCGCGACCCATCAAGCTTCCTTCCACAACGCTCCTCTCTGTTTCCTACCGCCATCACTCAGAATTCTGCATCATGGGCAAGGTCGGTTCCACCTTCTGGACTCGTTTCTACAAAACTTTGCGCATTTCTTCTTCTGACACGGTGCCCTCGCCATACAAACTCCCTCTGTCGACGGCCGAGCGGTGTAACGAAAGGAAACCGCTTGAGGTGAAAGGGGGCGTCCCTTGTGAGAGGTATGTTCGTCAGGGATCCCTTCTCGCGGGTCCTCCCGCCTACGTGGATAAACTGGTGTCTCCCAATCCTATCTTCTGGCGCGGCTGGGGCATACCCGCGGGAAGGGGGAATAGGGTCGCCCCTCAGTGCGGACAGGCGTGACGTTTCAACAGTTCGTGCGTTTCGTCATCGACAAGTTGCACAAGCACGACGTCCACGTCATGCCTATGCCCTGCAGTGCGACCCTTGTGACAAGCGCTACGACGTCATCGGCAACATGGAAACCCTGCCCGAGGACTGAACCACCTGATGTCTCTCCTGAACGTCAGCTTCCAGTCTGACGTTCGTTCTGTCGCAGGAAACCAAGCTGGACGCCATCTATGACTCCATCCAGGGCCCTTTCAGCTGGATGAGGGACGTCAAGAAGTGCGTTTCCACCCAAGAGATGGGAAGGAGGATCTGGAGGAAGCTGCAGATCCGCGGACTCGTCAGCAGCAGGCTGGACTATCCTCTGGGCAACATGGACCTCACTGACATGAAGGCAGCCCAGTTTTACGACGTTGCTGTGAGCGTCCACAAGAACTCCACAGATGCTCGTGAACTGAGTCATCAGAAGAGGCAGGCTTTTCGGGAAGCTTTTCTGTCCCTGAGCCCCAAGGACCTCCGGGAGTTTGTCCAGGTCTACAGCGACGATTTCCAGGCGTTTGGATACCAGAGTTTTCTGTCCTTGGAACTCGGCGAATCATTGGCCTCTACCAGTGCGTTCGATTATGACCAGAAATGGGTGGTTGGAGAGACTGGGGGACTTGGGCCGAAAGCGGGTTTTATGTGAGTGGAGGTGTTTATTTTGTTGTTGTTTTTTGTCCGGGGGTCGAGTTTTGTTCATGACATGTTTCCCAACTGGTACTGATTGTAGACGGTACTTCTTTTTGTGGGGTAGAGGCTATATGGTTTCTTCTTGATTCTCTCTGTCGTCTGTCTGTCTGTCTGTCTGTCTGTCTCTGTCTCTCTCCTCTCTCTCTCTCTCTCTCTCTCTCTCTCTCTCTCTCTGTTATGTTTCCATCTTCTGTTTCCTAACGTCACTGCCCCCCCCCCCCCCTCCATCCTTTCCCACTTCCCCATGCGCTCCCTTTTTTTCCTTGCTTTTTTTTTTTTTTTTTTTTTTTTTTTTGGGGGGGGGCTGTTTCTCTTTGTTGTTCAGCATTTCCAATTTATTTATTGTTTTTTCCCCCTCCACTTTTCTTTTCTAACCAATGTAGCACACCATGTATGATCGGGAAAAATCGGACATATTTTGACGTGTCTCTCTTTTCTTCTCTCTCCTCTCATCTCTCTCTCTCTCTCTCACTACTCTCCTCTCCTCTCTCTCTCTCTCTCTCTCTCTCTCCTCTCTCTCTCTCTCTCTCTCTCTCTCTCTCTCTCTCTGTCTGTCTTTGTCTGTCTGTCTGTCTGTCTGTCTGTCTGTCCCTGTCTTCTCTCCTCTCTCCTCTCTCTCTCTCTCTCTCTCTGTCTGTCTGTCTGTCTGTCTGTCTGTCTGTCTGTCTGTCTGTCTGTCTGTCTGTCTGTCTCTCTCTCTCTCTCTCCTCTCTCTCTCTCTCTCTCTCCCTTTTTCTTCTTCTTCTTCTTCTTCTTCTTCTTTTTTTTTTTTTAATAGGCACACATAAAGAAAGTATTTCACTGGACAACAGCGACATTATTTACAAACATCAAACAAAGTCATGTAACATGTCACATAGTGTCCTCATAAATACATCATGACATTTAGAGAAAATACGTTACATAATCATATTTCAGTCTTATTGTTCCATTTGATGCCCAAGGTCACGGACAACATGCAAAAAGAAGGGAATTATATTCTATGCATTATTAACATTATTCTTGTGTTAGTGGTATGTATGGAAACCATTTGTTCCGTATTCTGCATAATTCATCTCCATCGAGTACATGTGTTTCTCAATTTTATGTCTATAGCATAGTTCCTTTAGAAACATTATTAGGTTTGGGTTTCATCTTATTAATTCTACATTTGTATATGAAATATTTTCCCATTAAAATGATTAAGTCTAACATATCATCTGTTTTTGTTTTCTCATCAGTGCCAAACAATATAAGCTCTACATTAAATGACAATCTTTCACAGTGTGAACACTTATTTTTAGAGTATTTTCAAGTTGTTTCCAGAAAAATATGTGCAAATTCACACTCCCACAAGTAGTGACTAATCGAATCTTTCTCTCTATTACAGAAGTTGCACATGTCACTATCCACAACCTGCATTCTTTTCAAAATACAGTTAGTTACTACAATTCTGTGACATATTTTAAGCTGGAACCCTCTCTTCTTCTTCTTCTTCTTCTTCTTCTTCTTCTTCTTCTTCTTCTTCTTCTTCATCTTCTGCGTTTTGGCATAAAGGACATACCATACTAACGTTATTAGTATTTGCACTCGGTATTAGTGGGCTTAGATGTCTGAAGATTCCTAATCTAAACCTGTCAGGTAACTTCTAATGTAGGCTGTCGATAATTAAACGAGAGATATGTTTCACTCCTAACAGATGTCTTGAAAGTGCTATGAAATGAATGTCGCTCACTTTTCTGGATGTTTCCATGCCAGTTTTGCCATCGATTATCAATCAATCAGTCTTTGCCGAAGTTGCTTCAAAAACGCATGTACATTTCCAATCCCTTGATTCAAACCAAGCAAACCCAAATCTATTACGAAGTAGAAAATCTGGAATACCTGAAACCCACGATCTTTTTACCACGTGATTCCAATCCCAACAACGTGTTATATGCTTTAAGTGGTCATCTAATCATCATCATCATCATCCCTCTGTACAATTCCTACTTTGTTTCCCTGTGCTGGAAGATTTACGAGATGAATACATTCCCCGGAAATTCTTAGAAATCACTTGTTTATATCGAGCCGTTTTTACTCATGGCAAATGAAAATGAAAAATTCCTGAAAATGCATATGCATATATTTACACAGGGCCTTTAAAGAGACGCACAACTACGGTCAGTTCATTCAACCCAGCTGTCGTTGTCATGGTTGGGCCCTCTATGACACAGGTACTATAAAGCCACAGGCCCTATATGACACAGGTCCTATATGCCACAGGCCCTATATGTCACAGGCCCTATATGTCCAGGCCCTATATGCCACAGGCCCTATATGCCACAGGCCCTATATGCCACAGGCCCGGTACGACACAGGCCCTATATGCCACAGGCCCTAATGCCACAGGTCTTATATGCCACAGGCCCTATATGTCACAGGCCCTATATGTCACAGGCCCAGTATGCCACAGGCCCTCTATGCCACAGGTCCTATATGCCACAGGCCCCATATATGACACAGGTCCTATATGCCACAGGCCCTATATGTCACAGGCCCGGTATGCCACAGACCCTATATGTCACAGGCCCTATATGCCACAGGCCGTATATGCCACAGGTCCTATATGCCACAGGCCCTATATGCCACAGGCCCTATATGTCACAGGCCCTATATGCCACAGGTCCTATATGTCACAGGCCCCGGTATGCCACAGGCCCTATATGTCACAGGCCCTCTATGCCACAGGTCCTATATGCCACAGCCCTATATGTCCACAGGCCCTATATGTCACAGGCCCTATATGCCACAGGCCCTATATGCCACAGGTCCTATATGCCACAGGCCCTATATGTCACAGGGCCCTATATGCCACAGGCCCTATGTGCCACAGGCCCTATATATCACAGGGCCCCATATGTCACAGGCCCTATAGTCACAGGCCCTATATACCACAGGCCCTATATGCCACAGGCCCTAAAACGCCACAGGCCCTATATATCACAGGCCCTATATGCCACAGGCCCTATATGTCACAGGTACGGTATGCCACAGGCCCTATATGTCACAGGCCTTCTGTGCCACAGGTCCTATATGCCACAGGCCCTATATGCCACAGGCCCTATATGCCACGGGCCCTCTATGCCACAGGTCCTATATGCCACAGGCCCCATATGTCACAGGCCCTATATGCCACAGGCCCGGTATGCCACAGGCCCTATATGCGCAGGTACGGTAGGCCACAGGCCCTATATGTCACAGGCCTTCTATGCCACAAGTCCTATATGCCACAGGCCCTACATGCCACCGGCCCTATATGCCACGGCCCTCTATGCCACAGGTCCTATATGCCACAGGCCCTATATGTCACAGGCCCTATATGCCACAGGCCCGGTATGCCACAGGCCCTATATGCCCCAAGGCCCTATATACCACCGGCCCTATATGCCACAGGCCCTATATGCCACAGGGCCCCATATGCAACAGGCCCGGTATGCCACAGGCCCTATATGCCACAGGCCCGGTATGCCACAGGTCCTATATGCCACAGGCCCTATATGTCACAGGCCCTATATGCTACAGGCCCTATGTGCCAACAGGCCCTATATATCACAGGCCCTATATGTCACAGGCCCTATATGTCACAGCCCAATATACCACAGGCCCTATATGCCACAGGCCCTATACGCCACAGGCCCTATATAAACAGAGGCCCTATATGCCACAGGCCCATATATGTCACAGGTACGGTATGCGACAGGCCCTATATGTCACAGGCCTTCTATGCCACAGGTCCTATATGCCACAGGCCCTAAAATGCCACGGGCCCTCTATGCCACAGGTCCTATATGCCACAGGCCCTATATGTCACAGGCCCTATATGCCACAGGCCCGGTATGCCACAGGCCCTATATGCGGGAGGTACGGTAGGCCACAGGCCCTATAAGTCACAGACCTTCTATGCCACAAGTCCTATAATCCACAGGCCCTATATGCCACCGGCCCTATATGCCACGGGCCCTCTATGCCACAGGTCCTATATGCCACAGGCCCTATATGTCACAGGCCCTATATGCCACAGGCCCGGTATACCCCAGGCCCTATATGCCCCAGGCCCTATATTTCCACAGGCGCTATATGCACCCGGCCCTATATGCCACAGGCCCTATATGCAACAGGCCCGGTATGCCACAGGCCCTATATGGCACAGGCCCGGTATGCCACAGGTCATATATACCACAGGCCCGGTATGCCACAGGCCCTATATGCCACAGGCCCGGTATGCCACAGGCCCTATATGTCACAGGCCCTCTATGCCACAGGTCCTATATGTCACAGGCCCT
>CM031623.1:13723784-13725939 GCA_018398815.1 Conus ventricosus | reverse complement strand
AACTGGTATCTACGACATGTACATGACATTTTGTAAATGTAATACGCTTCCGTGCATGTGATTCAACTTGTCTCTTTATATCAGTATGTGTATGCCTGCACACATCCACACATGTAGAAATCTGGTATTGATTATTAGGCAACTCACACCATGCTACTGATATTCAAACCAGTTGTGCTGCGTTTCACCGGTTATATGTCCGTACGGCGAAACCTTACTCTTTTAGGTGTATGTGTGCAAGCTCTTGTGTGTGGTGTGTGTGTGTGTGTGTGTGTGTGTGTGTGTGTGTGTGTGTGTGTGTGTGTGTGTGTATGCGAGTGCGCGCGCGTGCATTGTTATCGCAGTTCCTCTTGTTGAAGTTGGTGCGTGTGTGTGTCGGTGTATGTGTGTGTGTGTGTGCGTGCGTGCGTGCGTGCGTGCGTGTATTCTTGTATGCAAACATGTGTGTGTTCGGGTGTATGTGTATTCATCATAGGTGCACACACGTGTCTGCTCGCTAGTGTAAAACGGATCTGGCTGTGCTGCGGCGTTGAATGCAATGTGTGCAGGTTTGTCCATTCAATGCTATTTGCCACCTTTTTGTGTCAGGAGATGAAAGTGTGTTTTGAATGTTGTTCATCATTCATTCCTAAATATATTGTAGAGGCGTGTGAGTGTTGTTATTGTTGTTGTTGTTGAAGTTCTAGTGTGTGTGCCTGCATGCACGCACATGTGTGTGTGTGTGTGTGTGTGTGTGTGTGTGTGTGTGTGTGTGTGTGTGTGTGTGTGTGTGTGCGCGAGTGTGTGTGTGTGTGTGTGTGTGTGTGTGTGTGTGTGTGTGTGTGTGTGTGTGTGTGTATGTGTGTGAGTGTGTGTGTGTGTGTGTGTGTGTGTGTGTGTGTGTGTGTGTGTGTGTGTGTGTGTGTTGCTGTGTTTGTGTAGGTGTGAACATACATGAATATACGCAGATGTATGAGAAAGAGAGGATGGGGTGGGCTTGTGGTTGGCCTAAACATTGTGAGCATGCAGCAGAGGGAACACGTGTTAAGAAGTGGCTGACTGTGCATTCCAGCCAAATTTCAAAACTGAGCTTCCATGCAGTGAGGAAGACACACACATCACGCTGAGCGCTGGCCCAACACGCATGGCTATGTCTGTTCATACTGTCACGGGGAAAAAGACATACTCGAGTATGTTTTCTGATAACACAGGTTTATGATGGTGTATAGGAATGTGTTCTTTACACACTTTGTAGTGTCAAAGCTGCGAAAACCCAACCCAATAAATCTTCAGAAATGGCTGTACTGCCGACTGTGGGACCGGTACTGGCTGAGGACGTCTTTGTTACCAGCTCTGCCCTGCCGCTAATGAAAACAGAAGGAAATGAGAAAGGCAGGAATGAAGATTTCATACATACGATAGGTTCGTTACTGTGTGAACATCCCCACATTACTGTTTTTGTCATTTGTGTCACGTCAAGAACAGTCACATTTATCATGTGTATCACAGTGCTCTAACTAAACCAATCACTGCAGTCTGCTCCAAGATCGAAACTTCATCTGTTACATAGTTCTCTTTATTATGACAGGAATTTAAGTCGATGACCATAGAGATTCACAATATACGTTTCAATGAGCAGGATGCAAAATTAATGATAAAACACCTGCCTCACAAGTTGAATAGCGAGATCAGCCAAATGGCAGAAGGCCCACTCGATCAGAAACACGTGGCGGAGGCTGCTCCACTGTATGGATGAACGGCTCATGCGCAACACTCACAAGTTTGTAAGCGTGATGCCAGTATCACAGAATGATATTAACAGGGGATGTGTTCACACACACACACACACACACACACACACACACACACACACACACCACACACACGCACGCACGCACGCACACACACACGCACACACACACACACACACACACACACACACACACACACACACACACACACACACACACAGAGCCTCTTTTGAAAAAATTGAGGAATACTACAAAGAAAGTGTTCTCCCCCGAATACACAAACCCGACTCTTCTATACTTTGTTGTACGAACTCTCGAGCAAGTAATCTTTTAAAAAGGGCTTCCTCAGTAAATCCAGTACACCGTAATACAAACATAGGATTATATCCAAGACACAGTAAACAACTTGTCTCCTTATTATTTCG
>CM031623.1:13708784-13716284 GCA_018398815.1 Conus ventricosus | reverse complement strand
GACTCCATCCAGGGCCCTTTCAGCTGGATGAGGGACGTCAAGAAGTGCGTTTCCACCCAAGAGATGGGAAGGAGGATCTGGAGGAAGCTGCAGATCCGCGGACTCGTCAGCAGCAGGCTGGACTATCCTCTGGGCAACATGGACCTCACTGACATGAAGGCAGCCCAGTTTTACGACGTTGCTGTGAGCGTCCACAAGAACTCCACAGATGCTCGTGAACTGAGTCATCAGAAGAGGCAGGCTTTTCGGGAAGCTTTTCTGTCCCTGAGCCCCAAGGACCTCCGGGAGTTTGTCCAGGTCTACAGCGACGATTTCCAGGCGTTTGGATACCAGAGTTTTCTGTCCTTGGAACTCGGCGAATCATTGGCCTCTACCAGTGCGTTCGATTATGACCAGAAATGGGTGGTTGGAGAGACTGGGGGACTTGGGCCGAAAGCGGGTTTTATGTGAGTGGAGGTGTTTATTTTTGTTGTTGTTTTTTGTCCGGGGGGTCGAGTTTTGTTCATGACATGTTCCCAACTGGTACTGATTGTAGACGGTACTTCTTTTTGTGGGGTAGAGGCTATATGGTTTCTTCTTGATTCTCTCTGTCTGTCTGTCTGTCTGTCTGTCTGTCTGTCTCTGTCTCTCTCTCTCTCTCTCTCTCTCTCTCTCTCTCTCTCTCTCTCTCTCTGTTATGTTTCCATCTTCTGTTTCCTAACGTCACTGCCCCCCCCCCCCCTCCATCCTTTCCCACTTTCCCCATGCGCTCCCTTTTTTCCTTGCTTTTTTTTTTTTTTTTTTTTTTTTTTTTGGGGGGGGGCTGTTTCTCTTTGTTGTTCAGCATTTCCAATTTATTTATTGTTTTTTTCCCCTCCACTTTTCTTTTCTAACCAATGTAGCACACCATGTATGATCGGAAGAATCGGACATATTTTGACGTGTCCCCTCTCTCTCTCTCCTCTCTCTCTCTCTCTCTCTCTCTCTCTCTCTCTCTCCTCTCTCTCTCTCTCTCTCTCTCTCTCTCTCTCTCTCTCTCTCTCTCTCTCTCTCTCTCTCTCTCTCTCTCTGTCTGTCTGTCTGTCTGTCTGTCTGTCTGTCTGTCTGTCTTCTCTCTCTCTCTCTCTCTCTCTCTCTCTCTCTCTGTCTGTCTGTCTGTCTGTCTGTCTGTCTGTCTGTCTGTCTGTCTGTCTGTCTGTCTGTCTCTCTCTCTCTCCTCTCTCTCTCTCTCTCTCTTCTTCTTCTTCTTCTTCTTCTTCTTCTTCTTCTTCTTTTTTTTTTTTAATAGGCACACATAAAGAAAGTATTTCACTGGACAACAGCGACATTATTTACAAACATCAAACAAAGTCATGTAACATGTCACATAGTGTCCTCATAAATACATCATGACATTTAGAGAAAATACGTTACATAATCATATTTCAGTCTTATTGTTCCATTTGATGCCCAAGGTCACGGACAACATGCAAAAAGAAGGGAATTATATTCTATGCATTATTAACATTATTCTTGTGTTAGTGGTATGTATGGAAACCATTTTGTTCCGTATTCTGCATAATTCATCTCCATCGAGTACATGTGTTTCTCAATTTTATGTCTATAGCATAGTTCCTTTAGAAACATTATTAGGTTGGGTTTCATCTTATTAATTCTACATTTGTATATGAAATATTTTCCCATTAAAATGATTAAGTCTAACATATCATCTGTTTTTGTTTTCTCATCAGTGCCAAACAATATAAGCTCTACATTAAATGACAATCTTTCACAGTGTGAACACTTATTTTTAGAGTATTTTCAAGTTGTTTCCAGAAAGTATGTGCAAATTCACACTCCCACAAGTAGTGACTAATCGAATCTTTCTCTCTATTACAGAAGTTGCACATGTCACTATCCACAACCTGCATTCTTTTCAAAATACTGTTAGTTACTACAATTCTGTGACATATTTTAAGCTGGAACCCTCTCTTCTTCTTCTTCTTCTTCTTCTTCTTCTTTCTTCTTCTTCTTCTTCTTCTTCATCTTCTGCGTTTTGGCATAAAGGACATACCATACTAACGTTATTAGTATTTGCATCTCGGTATTAGTGGGCTTAGATGTCTGAAGATTCCTAATCTAAACCTGGTCAGGTAACTTCTAATGTAGGCTGTCGATATTAAACGAGAGATATGTTTCACTCCTAACAGATGTCTTGAAAGTGCTATGAAATGAATGTCGCTCACTTTTCTGGATGTTTCCATGCCAGTTTTGCCATCGATTATCAATCAATCAGTCTTTGCCGAAGTTGCTTCAAAAACGCATGTACATTTCCAATCCCTTGATTCATCCAAGCAAACCCAAATCTATTACGAAGTAGAAAATCTGGAATACCTGAAACCCACGATCTTTTTACCACGTGATTCCAATCCCAACAACGTGTTATATGCTTTAAGTGGTCATCTATCATCATCATCATCATCCCTCTGTACAATTCCTAACTTTGTTTCCCTGTGCTGGAAGATTTACGAGATGAATACATTCCCCGGAAATTCTTAGAAATCACTTGTTTATATCGAGCCGTTTTTACTCATGGCAAATGAAATGAAAAATTCCTGAAAATGCATATGCATATATTTACACAGGGCCTTTAAAGAGACGCACAACTACGGCAGTTCATTCAAACCCAGCTGTCGTTGTCATGGGTTGGGCCCTCTATGACACAGGTACTATATGCCACAGGCCCTATATGACACAGGTCCCTATATGCCACAGGCCCTATATGTCACAGGCCCTATATGTCACAGGCCCTATATGCCACAGGCCCTATATGCCACAGGCCCTATATGCCACAGGCCCGGTACGACACAGGCCCTATATGCACAGGCCCTATATGCCACAGGTCTTATATGCCACAGGCCCTATATGTCACAGGCCCTATATGTCACAGGCCCAGTATGCCACAGGCCCTCTATGCCACAGGTCCTATATGCCACAGGCCCCATATATGACACAGGTCCTATATGCCACAGGCCCTATATGTCACAGGCCCGGTATGCCACAGACCCTATATGTCACAGGCCCTATAATGCCACAGCCGTATATGCCACAGGTCCTATATGCCACAGCCCTATATGCCACAGGCCCTATATGTCACAGGCCCTATATGCCACAGGTCCTATATGTCACAGGCCCGGTATGCCACAGGCCCTATATGTCACAGGCCCTCTATGCCACAGGTCCTATATGCCACAGGCCCTATATGTCCACAGGCCCTATATGTCACGGGCCCCTATATGCCACAGGCCCTATATGCCACGGGTCCTATATGCCACAGGCCCTATATGTCACAGCCCTATATGCCACAGGCCCTATGTGCCACAGGCCCTAATATATCACAGGCCCTATATGTCACAGGCCCTATATGTCACAGGCCCTATATACCACAGGCCCTATATGCCACAGGCCCTATACGCCACAGGCCCTATATATCACAGGCCCTATATGCCACAGGCCCTATATGTCACAGGTACGGTATGCCACAGGCCCTATATGTCCACAGGCCTTCTGTGCCACAGGTCCTATATGCCACAGGCCCTAATGCCACAGGCCCTATATGCCACGGGCCCTCTATGCCACAGGTCCTATATGCCACAGGCCCTATATGTCACAGGCCCTATATGCCACAGGCCCGGTATGCCACAGGCCCTATATGCGCAGGTACGGTAGGCCACAGGCCCTATATGTCACAGGCCTTCTATGCCACAAGTCCTATATGCCACAGGCCCTACATGCCCACCGGCCCATATGCCACGGGCCCTCTATGCCACAGGTCCTATATGCCACAGGCCCTATATGTCACAGGCCCTATATGCCACAGGCCCGGTATGCCACAGGCCCTATATGCCCAGGCCCTATATACCACCGGCCCTATATGCCACAGGCCCTATATGCCACAGGCCCTATATGCAACAGGCCCGGTATGCCACAGGCCCTATATGCCACAGGCCCGGTATGCCACAGGTCCTATATCCCACAGGCCCTATATGTCACAGGCCCTATATGCTACAGGCCCTATGTGCCACAGGCCCTATATATCACAGGCCCTATATGTCACAGGCCCTATATGTCACAGCCCAATATACCACAGGCCCTATATGCCACAGGCCCTATACGCCACAGGCCCTATATATCAGAGGCCCTATATGCCACAGGCCCTATATGTCACAGGTACGGTATGCGACAGGCCCTATATGTCACAGGCCTTCTATGCCACAGGTCCTATATGCCACAGGCCCTATATGCCACGGGCCCTCTATGCCACAGTCCTATATGCCACAGCCCTATATGTCACAGGCCCTATATGCCACAGGCCCGGTATGCCACAGGCCCTATATGCGCAGGTACGGTAGGCCACAGGCCCTATATGTCACAGACCTTCTATGCCACAAGTCCTATATGCCACAGGCCCTATATGCCACCGGCCCTATATGCCACGGCCCTCTATGCCACAGGTCCTATATGCCACAGGCCCTATATGTCACAGGCCCTATATGCCACAGGCCCGGTATACCCCAGGCCCTATATGCCCAGGCCCTATATGCCACAGGCGCTATATGCCACAGCCCTATATGCCACAGGCCCTATATGCAACAGGCCCGGATGCCACAGGCCCTATATGGCACAGGCCCGGAAATGCCACAGGTCATATATACCACAGGCCCGTATGCCACAGGCCCTATATGCCACAGGCCCGGTAGCCACAGGCCCTATATGTCAAAAGGGCCCTCTATGCCACAGGTCCTATATGTCAAGGCCCTATATGCCACAGGCCCTATATGCCACGGGCCCTGTATGCCACAGCCCCTATATGCTACAGCCCTATATGTCACAGGCCCTATATGCCACAGGCCCTATATGCCACAGGCCCTCTATGCCACAGGCCCTCTATGCCACAGTTCCCCCTATGCCACAGGCCCTCTATGCCACAGGTCCTATATGCCACAGCACTATATGCCACAGGCCCTATATGCCACAGGCCCTATATGCCACAGGCCCTATATGCCACAGGCCCGGTATGTCACAGGCCCGGTATGCCACAGACCCTATATGCCACAGGCCCTATATGCCACAGGCCCGATATGTCATGGGCCCGGTATGCCACAGACCCTATATGCCACAGGCCCTATATGCCACAGGCCCTGTATGCCACATGCCCTATATGCCACAGGCTATATGACACAGGCCCGATATGCCACAGGCCCTATATGCCACAGGCCATATGCCACAGGCCTATATGCCACAGGCCTATATGCCACAGGGCCTATATGTCACAGGCCCTATATGCCACAGGCCCTGTATGCCACAGGCCCTATATGCCACAGGCCCTAATATGCCACAGGTCCTATATACCACGGGCCCTATATGCCACAGGCCCTATATGCCACAGGCCCCGTATGCCACAGGCCCTGTATGCCACAGGCCCTATATGCCACAGGCCCTATATTGCCACAGGCCCATATGCCACAGGCCCTATATGCCACAGGCCCGGTATGCCACAGGCCCTATATGTCACAGGCCCGTATGCCACAGGCCCGGTACGACACAGGCCCTATATGTCACAGGCCCGGTGTGCCACAGGCCCGGTATGACACAGGCCCTATATGCCACAGGCCCTGTATGCCACAGGCCCTATATGCCACAGGCCCTATATGCCACAGGCCCTGAAATGTCACAGGCCCTATATGCCACAGCCCTATATGCCACAGCCCCTGTATGCCACAGGCCCTATATGCCACAGGCCCGGTGTGCCACAGGCCCGGGTATGCCACAGACCTTATAAGCCAACGGTCAAGCAATTGTCAGACTGGCCACTGGTCAAGCAGTCAAACTGACCAGTGGTCAAACCATGGTCAAACTGACCAGTTGTCAAGCCATGACTGACCCGTGGTCAATTTGTATATAGGGCCTTCTTGCAGATTAATAATCCCTTTGTGGCACATAGGGCCTGTGGCATATAGGGCCTTCTTGCAGATAAAAATCCCTTTGTGGCATATAGGGCCTGTGGCATATAGGGTGCCTCCCGTTTTTCATTGTGTGCATTAGCATGATTATCTGTTAGCTTCTTATCATTAAACTGTACAAACTTTTTAAAAAAAATTCTTAAAGCTCCGCCCAAAAACGTTGACAAACGAATCACAAGACAAACCACCTCGCGTTTCGACCTCTTAGGTCTTCTTCAGGCAAGATACACAACACTCAGGACAAGGAAAATGAACGAGCAACAACTTGTCTCCATCCAGTTTGGCGCCAGATAGGCGTTGAATGAAAACGAGGCTCCCCGGGAAGGAGACAAGGTGTGAGACGAGGTAGTAATGATGCTGATGAGAACAGAACTGATAGGAATTACAATAATGAAACTGATGAAGATATAAACATTTAAAAAAAAAAAATAGACAAGAGGACACTACCACTTCTGGTGATAAATATGGCAATAGCAGTGGTAGTATAGGGAACCGCGTCGTGTTTTGTCCCTTGTATTTCGTTTGCAACGTTTTTCGGGCGGAGCTTTTTTGGCAAGAATTTTCAGATTTGTTAGATTTCTGCCTGCAAATCTCCTCACTTTGCAAGGCATCGTTAAACTGTGTAGTATGTTACCTTACTGTGTGAATTGTTATGGTTCCATTGTAATCCCAATCGGAAGGGGGCTGACCTATAAATGTTTGAAAACGTTCGTTCTCTCTCTCTCTCATCTCTCCCCATCCCCTCTCTCTCTCTCACCTCCCCTCTCTCTCCCTCCTCTCTCTCCCCTCTCTCTCTCACACACACACACACACACACAACACACGCACGCACGCACGCACGCACGCACGCGACGGGGCGCGCGCGCGCGCGCGCGCGGCACGCACACAGAATCATATCTCTTAAATGCCCATAACTTCCTTCTCCCCTCTCTCTTTTCCTCCCCCTCTCCCTCTCTCTCTCTCTCTCTCTCTCTCTCTGTCTGTCTGTCTGTCTGTCTGTCTGTCTGTCTGTCTGTCCTGTCTCTCTCTCTCTCTCTCTCCTCCCCCTCCTCTCTCCTCCTCCCTCCCTCCCCCCTCCCTCCCTCTCTCTCTCTCTCTCTCTCCTCTCTCTCTCTCCATTCTCTCCTCTCTCTCCACTCTCTCTCTCTCTCTCTCACCCTCCTCTCCTCGACAGATCGAATACGAAAATCATTCAGTACCTATCTCAGACAGATCTATATAAAACATTAAAAAAAATTAATTGATCATGATAATAATAAATGACACCCCTTTCTCGCAATAACATAATTGATAGTAAATTTAGTGGGGATCTTCATGAACGGAAAATGAAAGTAAAGCAGTCTATTCTGTTTGTCTTTTATGGTTTTAAAAGGGGCCCCCCGCACTTGACTGGGAATTCATTCGTGATCATGGCCGAGGTTCGTTCTCTCATTGAAGCATACAAATGATTGATTAATATACAAGAACGGTATTCTTTTGCCCCCCTCCGCCCCCCCCCCCCCCCCCCCCCCCACCCCCC
>CM031623.1:13703613-13707784 GCA_018398815.1 Conus ventricosus | reverse complement strand
ATATGCCACAGGCCCTATATGCCACGGGCCCTGTATGCCACAGGCCCTATATGCTACAGGCCCTATATGTCACAGGCCCTATATGCCACAGGCCCTATATGCCACAGGCCCTCTATGCCACAGGGCCCCCTATGCCACAGTTCCTCTATGCCAAAAGGCCCTCTATGCCACAGGTCCTATATGCCACAGGCACTATATGCCACAGGCCCTATATGCCACAGGCCCTATATGCCACAGGCCCTATATGCCACAGGCCGCGTATGTCACAGGCCCGGTATGCCACAGACCCTATATGCCACAGGCCCTATATGCCACAGGCCCGATATGTCATAGGCCCGGTATGCCACAGACCCTATATGCCACAGGCCCTATATGCCACAGGCCCTGTATGCCACATGCCCTAAAATGCCACAGGCCTATATGACACAGGCCCGATATGCCACAGGCCCTATATGCCACAGGCCTATAAGCCACAGGCCTATATGCCACAGGCCTATATGCCACAGGGCCTATATGTCACAGGCCCTATATGCCACAGGCCCTGTATGCCACAGGCCCTATATGCCACAGGCCCTATATGCCACAGGTCCTATATACCACAGGCCCTATAAAGCCCACAGGCCCTATATGCCACAGGCCCCGTATGCCACAGGCCCTGTATGCCACAGGGCCCTATATGCCACAGGCCCTATATGCCACAGGCCCTATATGCCACAGGCCCTATATGCCACAGGCCCGGTATGCCACAGGCCCTATATGTCCCCAGGCCCGGTATGCCACAGGCCCGGTACGACACAGGCCCTATATGTCACAGGCCCGGTGTGCCACAGGCCCGGTATGACACAGGCCCTATATGCCACAGGCCCTGTATGCCACAGGCCCTATATGCCACAGGCCCTATATGCCACAGGCCCTGTATGTCACAGGCCCTATATGCCACAGGCCCTATATGCCACAGCCCCTGTATGCCACAGGCCCTTAATGCCACAGGCCCGGTGTGCCACAGGCCCGGTATGCCACAGACCTTATAAGCCAACGGTCAAGCAATTGTCAGACTGGCCACTGGGCAAGCAGTCAACTGACCAGTGGTCAAACCATGGTCAAACTGACCAGTTGTCAAGCCATGACTGACCCCTGGTCAATTTGTATATAGGGCCTTCTTGCAGATTAATAATCCCTTTGTGGCACATAGGGCCTGTGGCATATAGGGCCTTCTTGCAGATAAAAATCCCTTTGTGGCATATAGGGCCTGTGGCATATAGGGTGCCTCCCGTTTTCATGTGTGCATTTAGCATGATTATCTGTTAGCTTTTTATCATTAAACTGTACAAACTTTTTAAAAAAAATTCTTAAAGCTCCGCCCAAAAAAAGTTGACAAACCGAATCACAAGACAAACCACCTCGCGTTTCGACCTCTTAGGTCTTCTTCAGGCAAGATACCAAACACTCAGGACAAGGAAAATGAACGAGCAACAACTTGTCTCCATCCAGTATGGCGCCAGATAGGCGTTGAATGAAAACGAGGCTGCCCGGAAGGAGACAAGGTGTGAAGACGAGGTAGTAATGATGCTGATGAGAACAGAACTGATAGGAATTACAATAATGATACTTGATGATATAAACATTGAAAAAAAAAAAAATAGACAAGAGGATACTACCACTTCTGGTGATAATATGGCAATAGCAGTGGTAGTAAGGGGAACCGCGTCGTGTTTTGTCTTGTGATTTCGTTTGCAACGTTTTTCGGGCGGAGCTTTATTGGCAAGAATTTTCAGATTTGTTTAGATTTCTGCCTGCAGTCTCCTCACTTTGCAAGGGCATTGTTAAACTGTGTAGTATGTTACCTTACTGTGTGAATTGTTTATGGTTCCATTGTATCCCAATCGGAAGGGGTCATGACCTATACTGTTTGAAATCGTTCGTTCTTCTCTCTCTCTCTCTCTCCTCTCTCTCTCCTCCTCTCTCTCTCTCTCTCTCTCTCTCTCCTCTCTCTCTCTCTCTCATCACCCACACACACACACACACACACCCACGCACGCACGCACGCACGCAGCACGCGCGCGCGCCGGCGCTGCGCGCGGGGCGCGCGCCACGCACACGATGAATCATATCTCTTAATGCCAGTAACTTCCTTCTCTCTCTCTCTCTCTCTCTCTCTCTCTCTCTCTCCCCTCTCTCTCTCTCTCTCTGTGTCTTCTGTCTGTCTGTCTGTCTGTCTGTCTGTCTGTCTGTCTCTCTCCCCTCTCTCTCTCTCCTCTTCTCTCTCTCCCTCCCTCCCTCCCTCCCTCCCTTCTCTCTCTCTCTCTCTCCTCTCTCCTCTCCTCTCTCTCTCTCTCTCTCTCCTCTCCTCTCTCTTCTCTCTCTTCTCTCTCTCTCGCAATTTTGATTCGATATTCATTCAGTATACCTGATCTCAGACAGATCTATATAAAACATTAAAAAAAATTTAATTGATCATGATAATAATGATAATGACACCCCTTTCTCGCAATACATAATTGATAGTATTCAGTGGGGATCTCATGAACGGAAAATGAAAGTAAAGCAGTCTATTCTGTTTGTCTTTTTTGGTTTTAAAAGGGCCGCCCGCACTTGACTGGGAATTCATTTCGTGATCATGCCGAGGTTCGTTCTCCTCATTGGAAGCATACAAATGATTGATTAATATACTGAGAACGTATTCTTTTGCCCCCCCGCCCCCCCCCCCCCCCCCCCCCCCCCACCCCCCGTTCCTCTTCATCTCTCTTCTTCCCCCCACCCTGCCCTATCTTTCTCTTTCTGTCATCTCCCCCCACCCCCACCCCCCCCCCCCCCCCCCCCCTCCCCTCTTCCCCTTCCCTTTCCCCCGACAGGAGAACCGTGGCTCTTTTCAGCATGAATATGTCCTCCTCGAAGATCCATGCAGTCATTTCACTTTTTCTACCGTTCTCTCCCTTTTTTTTTCCCCTTCTAATCTTGTTTTTACTGTCGTTCGTTGCATTTCTGTCTTCAAGACCAATGCATCTGGCACTGGAAGTCTTAGGGTTTTATGTTGTTTTATTTTTTTTTTTTTTCATTTTTATTTTCATTTACGTCATGTTCTTTTCTATTTTTAGTTATTTTATTTCTTTTTTTTTTTTTTTTTTATCATTTTTATCTAATTTTTCTTATGTTTTTACTTTTTTCAGGTTATTATTATTTTTTTTTTTTTTTTGTTTTCTGCACGATCCGCGTATAACATGCTTAGCTTGCTCTCTTTCTTTTTCTTTTTGCCTCTCTATCTCTCGTCTCTCTCTGTCTCTGTTTTCCCTTCTGTCTCTCTCTCTCTCTCTCCTCTCTCCTCTTCCTCTCTCTCTCTTACTTCCCTCAAAATGGAGTTTGTATTTACAGTCCAGTGAACATCCGTATCGCAATTCCGGGTCCTTTTTAATACACCGGTTTTTGTTTGTTTTTGATTACATTGCTCAGGGGTTTCTTTTGGGTCTGAGCCCCCCCCCTCCCCGTTCCCCACCGCCGCCAAAAGAGGCACAACAACCCCAGGAAGAGAAACGGAAACAACACCACGAACTCCGCCGAAGACAGGATGCGACGGAGACTGGCTCAAGCGCAGTCTTACTGCTCTCAGAGACAGACCGCGACCCATCAAGCTTCCTTCCACAACGCTCCTCTCTGTTCCTACCGCCATCACTCAAATTCTGCATCATGGGCAAGGTCGGTTCCACCTTCTGGACTCTTTCTACAAAACTTTGCGCATTTCTTCTTCTGACACGGTGCCCTCGCCATACAAACTCCCTCTGTCGACGGCCGAGCGGTGTAACGAAAGGAAACCGCTTGAGGTGAAAGGGGGGCGTCCCATGTTGAGAGGTATGTTCGTCAGGGATCCCTTCTCGCGGGTCCTCTCCGCCTACGTGGATAAACTGGTGTCTCCCAATCCTATCTTCTGGCGCGGCTGGGCATACCCGCGGGAAGGGGAATAGGGTCGCCCCTCAGTGCGGACAGGGGGTGACGTTTCAACAGTTCGTGCGTTTCGTCATCGACAAGTTGCACAAGCACGACGTCCACGTCATGCCTATGCCCTGCAGTGCGACCCTTTGACAAGCGCTACGACGTCATCGCAACATGGAAACCCTGCCCGAGGACTTGAACCACCTGATGTCTCTCCTGAACGTCAGCTTCCAGTCTGACGTTCGTC
>CM031623.1:13696113-13701113 GCA_018398815.1 Conus ventricosus | reverse complement strand
CCTGTGCTGGAAGATTTACGAGATGAATACATTCCCCGGAAATTCTTAGAAATCACTTGTTTATATCGAGCCGTTTTTACTCATGGCAAATGAAAATGAAAAATTCCTGAAAATGCATATGCATATATTTACACAGGGCCTTTAAAGAGACGCACAACTACGGTCAGTTCATTCAACCCAGCTGTCGTTGTCATGGGTTGGGCCCTCTATGACACAGGTACTATATGCCACAGGCCCTATATGACACAGGTCCTATATGCCACAGGCCCTATATGTCACAGGCCCTATATGTCACAGGCCCTATATGCCACAGGCCCTATATGCCACAGGCCCTATATGCCACAGGCCCGGTACGACACAGGCCCTATATGCCACAGGCCCTATATGCCACAGGTCTTATATGCCACAGGCCCTATATGTCACAGGCCCTATATGTCACAGGCCCAGTATGCCACAGGCCCTCTATGCCACAGGTCCTATATGCCACAGGCCCCATATATGACACAGGTCCTATATGCCACAGGCCCTATATGTCACAGGCCCGGTATGCCACAGACCCTATATGTCACAGGCCCTATATGCCACAGGCCGTATATGCCACAGGTCCTATATGCCACAGGCCCTATATGCCACAGGCCCTATATGTCACAGGCCCTATATGCCACAGGTCCTATATGTCACAGGCCCGGTATGCCACAGGCCCTATATGTCACAGGCCCTCTATGCCACAGGTCCTATATGCCACAGGCCCTATATGTCACAGGCCCTATATGTCACAGGCCCTAAAATGCCACAGGCCCTATATGCCACAGGTCCTATAAGCCACAGGCCCTATATGTCACAGGCCCTATATGCCACAGGCCCTATGTGCCACAGGCCCTATATATCACAGGCCCTATATGTCACAGGCCCTATATGTCACAGGCCCTATATACCACAGGCCCTATATGCCACAGGCCCTAATACGCCACAGGCCCTATATATCACAGGCCCTATATGCCACAGGCCCTATATGTCACAGGTACGGTATGCCACAGGCCCTATATGTCACAGGCCTTCTGTGCCACAGGTCCTATATGCCACAGGCCCTATATGCCACAGGCCCTATATGCCACGGGCCCTCTATGCCACAGGTCCTATATGCCACAGGCCCTATATGTCACAGGCCCTATATGCCACAGGCCCGGTATGCCACAGGCCCTATATGCGCAGGTACGGTAGGCCACAGGCCCTATATGTCACAGGCCTTCTATGCCACAAGTCCTATATGCCACAGGCCCTACATGCCACCGGCCCTATATGCCACGGGGCCCCCTATGCCACAGGTCCTATATGCCACAGGCCCTATATGTCACAGGCCCTATATGCCACAGGCCCGGTATGCCACAGGCCCTATATGCCCCAGGCCCTATATACCACCGGCCCTATATGCCACAGGCCCTATATGCCACAGGCCCTATATGCAACAGGCCCGGTATGCCACAGGCCCTATATGCCACAGGCCCGGTATGCCACAGGTCCTATATGCCACAGGCCCTATATTCACAGGCCCTATATGCTACAGGCCCTATGTGCCACAGGCCCTATATATCACAGGCCCTATAGTCACAGGCCCTATATGTCACAGGCCCAATATACCACAGGCCCTATATGCCACAGGCCCTAATACGCCACAGGCCCTATAATCAGAGGCCCTATATGCCACAGGCCCTATATGTCACAGGTACGGTATGCGACAGGCCCTATATGTCACAGGCCTTCTATGCCACAGGTCCTATATGCCACAGGCCCTATATGCCACGGGCCCTCTATGCCACAGGTCCTATATGCCACAGGCCCTATATGTCACAGGCCCTATATGCCACAGGCCCGGTATGCCACAGGCCCTATATGCGCAGGTACGGTAGGCCACAGGCCCTATAATGTCACAGACCTTCTATGCCACAAGTCCTATATGCCACAGGCCCTATATGCCACCGGCCCTATATGCCACGGGCCCTCTATGCCACAGGTCCTATATGCCACAGGCCCTATATGTCACAGGCCCTATATGCCACAGGCCCGGTATACCCCAGGCCCTATATGCCCCAGGCCCTATATGCCACAGGCGCTATATGCCACAGGCCCTATATGCCACAGGCCCTATATGCAACAGGCCCGGTATGCCACAGGCCCTATATGGCACAGGCCCGGTATGCCACAGGTCATATATACCACAGGCCCGGTATGCCACAGGCCCTATAATGCCACAGGCCCGGTATGCCACAGGCCCTATATGTCACAGGCCCTCTATGCCACAGGTCCTATATGTCACAGGCCCTATATGCCACAGGCCCTATATGCCACGGCCCTGTATGCCACAGGCCCTATAATGCTACAGGCCCTATATGTCACAGGCCCTATATGCCACAGGCCCTATATGCCACAGGCCCTCAATGCCACAGCCCTCTATGCCACAGTTCCTCTATGCCACAGCCCTCTATCCACAGTCCTATATGCCACAGGCACTATATGCCCAGCCCTATATGCCACAGCCCTATATGCCACAGGCCCTATATGCCACAGGCCCGTATGCACAGGCCCGTATGCCCAAGACCCTATATGCCACAGGCCCTATATGCCACAGCCCGATATGTCATAGGCCCGTATGCCACAGACCCTATATGCCACAGGCCCTATATGCCACAGCCCTGTATGCCACATGCCCTATATGCCACAGGCCTATATGACACAGGCCCGATATGCCACAGCCTATATGCCACAGGCCTATATGCCACAGCCTAATATGCCACAGGCCTATATGCCACAGGCCTATATGTCCACAGGCCCTATATGCCACAGCCCGTATGCCACAGGCCCTATATGCCACAGCCCTAAATGCCACAGGTCCTATATACCACAGGCCCTATATGCCACAGGCCCTATATGCCACAGGCCCCGTATGCCACAGGCCCTGTATGCCACAGCCCTATATGCCACAGGCCCTATATGCCACAGGCCCTATATGCCACAGGCCCTATATGCCACAGGCCCGGTATGCCACAGGCCCTATATGTCACAGGCCCGGTATGCCACAGGCCCGGTACGACACAGGCCCTATATGTCACAGGCCCGGTGTGCCACAGCCCGGTATGACACAGGCCCTATATGCCACGGGCCCTGTATGCCACAGGCCCTATATGCCACAGGCCCTATATGCCACAGGCCCTGTATGTCACAGGCCCTATATGCCACAGGCCCTATATGCCACAGCCCCTGTATGCCACAGGCCCTATAGCCACAGGCCCGGTGTGCCACAGGCCCGGTATGCCACAGACCTTATAAGCCAACGTCAAGCAATTGTCAGACTGGCCACTGGTCAAGCATCAAACTGACCAGTGGTCAAACCATGGTCAAACTGACCATTGTCAAGCCATGACTGACCCGTGGTCAATTTGTAAAATAGGGCCTTCTTGCAGATTAATAATCCCTTTGTGGCACATAGGGCCTGTGGCATATAGGGCCTTCTTGCAGATAAAAACCCTTTGTGGCATATAGGGCCTGTGGCATATAGGGTGCCTCCCGTTTTCATTGTGTGCATTTAGCATGATTATCTGTTAGCTTCTTATCATTAAACTGTACAAACTTTTTAAAAAAAATTTTTAAAGCTCCGCCCAAAAACGTGACAAACGAATCACAAGACAAACCACCTCGCGTTTCGACCTCTTAGGTCTTCTTCAGGCAAGATACACAACACTCAGGACAAGGAAAATGAACGAGCAACAACTTGTCTCCATCCAGTTTGGCGCCAGATAGGCGTTGAATGAAAACGAGGCTGCCCGGAAGGAGACAAGGTGTGAGACGAGTAGTAATGATGCTGATGAAACAGAACTGATAGGAATTACAATAATGATACTGAGATGATATAAACATTGAAAAAAAAAAAATAGACAAGAGGATCACTACCACTTCTGGTGATAATATGGCAATAGCAGTGGTAGTATAGGGGAACCGCGCGTGTTTTGTCTTGTGATTTCGTTTGTCAACGTTTTTCGGGGGGAGCTTTATTGGCAAGAATTTTCAGATTTGTTTAGATTTCTGCCTGCAGTCTCCTCACTTTGCAAGGGCATCTGTTAAACTGTGTATATGTTACCTTACTGTGTGAATTGTTATGGTTCCATGTATCCCAATCGGAAGGGGTCATGACCTATACTGTTTGAAATCGTTCGTTCTCTCTCTCTCTCTCACTCTCTCTCTCCTCTCATCTCTCTCTCTCTCTCTCTCTCTCTCTCTCTCTCTCTCCTCTCTCTCTCTCTTCTCTCACACACACACACACACACACACACACGCACGCACGCACGCACGCACGCAAAGCGCGCGCGCCGCGCGCGCGCGCGCGCGCGCACGCACACGATGAATCATATCTCTTAAATGCCCAGTAACTTCCTTCCTCTCTCTCCTCTCTCTCTCCTCTCCCTCCTCTCTCTCTCTCTCTCTCTCTGTGTCTGTCTGTCTGTCTGTCTGTCTGTCTGTCTGTCTGTCTGTTTTCCTCCCCTCTCCTCTCTCTCTCCTCTCTCTCTCTCTCCCTCCCTCCCTCCCTCCCTCCCTCCCTCTCTCTCTCTCTCTCTCCTCTCTCTCCTCTCTCTCTCTCCTCTCTTCTCTCTCTCTCTCTCTCTCTCTCTCTCTCACTCTCCTCTCCTCGACAGATCGAATACATATTCATTCAGTACCTGATCTCAGACAGATCTATATAAAACATTAAAAAAAATTTAATTGATCATGATAATAATGATAATGACACACCCCTTTCTCGCAATACATAATTGATAGTATTCAGTGGGGATCTTCATGAACGGAAAATGAAAGTAAAGCAGTCTATTCTGTTTGTCTTTTATGGTTTTAAAAGGGCCGCCCGCACTTGACTGGAATTCATTCGTGATCATGCCGAGGTTCGTTCTCTCATTGGAAGCATACAAATGATTGATTAATATACATGAGAACGTATTCTTTTGCCCCCCTCC
>CM031623.1:13676558-13691558 GCA_018398815.1 Conus ventricosus | reverse complement strand
ATAATTTCAGTCGTCTTTTTTGAGGCCCCCGTAGTGTTAAAGATAAATGTCAGTGATCTTTGGAATGTATAAAAACTAACTTGGAATTTATTATGGATGACAACAAAACCTACTAAAATAACTTCAAGCAAGAACCACCAGCCATGGATACTACTAAAACTAAACGTTGTTGAGAAGGAAACATCGTTTCTTAAGAAATTGAAACTACATCCTAATTCAGAAAGATTACTGGTTAGGTATAAACATATTAAGAGAAGGTGTCAGAGAGAATGTAGACTTGCTCACTTCCAATTATGTTAATTCGATGATTTGGGAAGGTGATCATCAGAACAAGAAATTATGGTCTTACATAAGGAGTAAGAGACAGGACAACATTGGATTCCAGACCTGAGAAACAACCAGAATAACCTAATACAGGACCCTGAAGGAAAGCAAACTTACTAAACAAGCAGTTTTGTTCAGTTTTCTCAAATCCCAAACCTTTAATTAACGTTAGACTAAAGGATGATGATAAACTCCCTGAAATGCAAAACATCAAAGTAAATAAAGCAGGAGTAATTTTAAGTTACTGACCAATATTAATGAAAACAAATCTACTTGTCCCGATGGCGTTCCTGGCAAGCTCTAAAAAATTATGTGCCAATGAATTGAGTGAGGTATACCAATTACTTTACCAAGCATCACTGGACCAGGGAGTAATACCTGATGAGTGGCGTGATGCGAGCATTGTTCCCTTATTTAAAAGGGTGACAAAACAAAAGCAGAGAACTATAGACCTGTATCTCTTACATCCATATCAGCTAAATTACTTGAACACATAATATATAGTAGCATAATGGACCATTTTGACAAATATGATTTCTTAAATAACGCCCAGCATGGTTTTAGACAGCGAAGGGGTTGTGAGACTCAACTTATAACAACTCTCAATGAATTTTAGTAACTGTCTTAACAACAGACAGCAAATAGATGCAATTTTATTAGATTTTTCTAAAGCCTTTGATAAGGTTGACCATGATGGCCTGCTGCTTAAATTAGAACACATTGGCATTGGCGGTTCTTTGCTAAAATGGGCTAGATCATTCCTCGTTGGGAGAACGCAGAAAGTTGTTGTGGAAGGGTCGTCATCCCATTGTAAACCAGTCTTGTCAGGTGTACCACAGGGGAAATTTCTGGGGCCCTTGTTTTTCTTAATTAATATAAATGACATAAGTAAAAAATCTCTCTCCTGGAACTACTATAAGGCTTTTTGCAGATGACAGTTTAGTAAAATAGAACAATCAGAAGCAAGATGATACACGCATTCTACAAGAAGATCTAAACGTTTTAACAAGAGTGGAAAGAACTTGGAAAATGGAATTTCACCCTCAAAAGTGCCAAGTGTTGCGTATATGTAACAAACGCTCACTAATTAGATCAATTATTCTAATCCATAATACTATTCTTAAAGAAACTAATGCTGCAAAATATTTAGGCGTGATTATAGATAGTCGTCTCAAATGGAAAGAACATTACAATTTAGTATGTAAGAAAGCAAATAACATCTTAGCTTTCTTACACAGTAATAACAATGACTGCCCCCAAAAGGTTAAAGACGACTGCTACAAAACACTGGTTAGACCATTACTGGAAATATGGTTGCTCAGTTTTGGATCCATACCATCTAAAGGACATTGATAACCTTGAAAAGATTCAGAAGAGAGCAGCACGGTCGTAACAGGGAACCACATCAGAGAAAAGGGGAATACTAGGAAGAACATGAGGAAATAGAATGGAAACCCTTAGAAGAGAGAAGAGCTTTTATTAAACTTACCACCTTTTTCAAAGGCAGAGCTAAAGTAATTGATATTCCAATGGAACAACTAGTATTGAAATAAAAGTAGCACCAGAGTGGCGGTCAATGTTATACTATACCTGCATCAAAAATTGACAGCCACTTACATCTTTTTATCCCAGTTCTGTACGGCTGTGGAACTCACTGCCGGGTGCCATCAAGATTGCCACAAATGCAATCTCATTCAAAAAACAAATTGATTCGACAGTTCTGAGATCTGCATATTGACGATTTTCTATTTTACTTCCCTGAATTTTACTATTACCTGGCCTGAATTTGGCCATTGCTTTTATCTTCTTGAATATCGAGTGCGACCCCATGTTGCTAAATTTGCTCCAGGGGCCAACGTCTGAGTACGCACTGTTTTATGGTATTTTATTTTGCTTTTAACATGCCGCTGGTGACCTACTCGTTTGAGTGACCGGTGTTTTGGGAAGAAGAAGAAGAAGGAAGCATGCACCTTCCCCAAAGATGGAGTATGGCTGCCTTAATGGCGGGATAAAAAAAAACGGTCATACACCACAAAAACTCCACTCCCTTTGTTGGGTAGATGGGATTAATACTTGTCTGTCCATATAGGGAGTGTCCGCAGGAGTATCACCTGCGTACGCAAAAGAAGAAGAAGAAAAAGAAGTAGTAGTAGTAGTTGAGTAGTAGTAGTCCTAGTCGTAGTCGTACCATAATAGTAGTCATGTCGTCGTCGTCGTCGTCGTTATAGTAGTGGTAGTAATAGTGTTCGTGGTCGTAGTAGTAGTCATAATAGTGCCGTCGTCGTTGTAGAAGTTGTAGCGGGGGCCGAAGTCGAAGTCGTAGTAGTTGTAGTAGTAGCATAGCAGTAGCAGTAGTAGTAGTAGTAGAAACAACGGCGTGAAGAACAATGTCCAGACAAGCGGCACCGACAACACTCACTAACAGCGGCACGAGCACAAAACCACTCAAGCGCCTGTTGTGGGCAAAGACACCGACTTGGGAAAAACCTGACCCCTTAACCTTTGAAAGGGCAATGACAACAAACTGCGGCGTTACTGAAACACGACAAAAAAGCAGAAGAGCACACAAAACAAAGTGTGAAGTAACGACGATTTATTGCACGACACAAAACGGGACAAGAAATTTTCGCAAAATGCCTTCTCAGCGACAAACAAAAAATACAGACAAACACACATACTCCCTTGGAAGTAGGAGGGGAGGAATATTGTACTGATGACAAAGCAACAAGGAAACGGGACAAATAAAGTGCATGAAGAAAAAGACAAACGGCAAGAACAAACGCGGACTGAAACAGAAAAAACAAAGAGCACACAAAACAAAGTGTGAAGTACGACGATTTATTGCACGACACAAACAGAAAGAAATTTTCGCAAAATGCCTTCCTCACGACAAACAAAAAAGTACAGACATAAACATCACAATACCCCTTGTAAGTAGAGGGGAGAATATTTGTACATGAAAAATGCAAAAAGGGAAACGGACAAACAAAAGCATGAAGAAAAAATACAAACGCAATGAAACAAACGGGGCGTTACTGAAACACGACAAAAAAGCAGAAGAGCACACAAAACAAAGTGTGAAGTAACGACGATTTATTGCACGACACAAAACAGGACAAGAAATTTGGGCAAAATGCCTTCCTCAGCGCAAACAAAAAAAGTAAAAGACATAAACATGCACAATACTCTCCCTTGGAAGTAGGAGGGAGGAATAGTTGTACATGATGACAAATGCAACAAGGAAAACGGGACAAACATAAAGTGCAGTAAAGGGAAAAAAGTACAAACGGCAAATGAAACAAACTGCGGCGTTACTGAAACACGACAAAAAAGCAGAAGAGCACACAAACAAAGTGTGAAAGTAACGACGATTTATTGCACGACACAAAACAGGACAAAGAAATTTCGGCAAAATGCCTTCCTCAGCGACAAACAAAAAAAGTACAGACATAAACATGCACAATACTCCCCTTGTGAAGTAGGAGGGGGGAATAGTTGACATGATGACAAATGCAACAAGGAAAACGGACAAACATAAAGTGCAGTGAAGGAAAAAAGTACAAACGGCAAATGAAACAAACTGCGGCGTTACGAAACACGACAAAAAAGCAAAGAGCAAAACAAAACAAAGTGTGAAGTAACGACGATTTATTGCACGACACAAAACAGGACAGAAATTTTCGGCAAAATGCCTTCCTCAGCGACAAACAAAAAAAGTACAGACATAAACATGCACAATACTCCCCTTGTGAAGAAAGGAGGGGGAGGAATAGTTGTACATGATGACAATCAACAAGGAAAACGGGACAAACATAAAGTGCAGTGAAGGAAAAAAGTACAAACGGCAAATGAAACAAACTGCGGCTTACTGAAACACGACAAAAAAGCAGAAGAGCACACAAAACAAAGTGTGAAGTAACGACGATTTAAATTGCACGACACAAAACAGGACAAAAAAATTTCGGCAAAATCCCTTCCTCAGCGACAAACCAAAAAAAAACAGACATAAACATGCACAATACTCCCCTTGTGAAGTAGGAGGGGGGGGAATAGTTGTACATGATGACAAATGCAAAAAGGGAAAAAACGGGACAAACATAAAGTGCAGTGAAGGAAAAAAGTACAAACGGCAAATGAAACAAACTGCGGCGTTACTGAAACACGACAAAAAAGCAGAAGAGCACACAAAACAAAGGGGTGAAGTAACGACGATTTATTGCACGACACAAAACGGGAAACAAGAAATTTTCGGCAAAATGCCTTCCTCAGCGACAAACAAAAAATTACAGACATAAACATGCACAATACTCCCCTTGTGAAGTAGGAGGGGGAGAATAGTTGTACATGATGACAAATGCAACAAGGAAAACGGGACAAACATAAAGTGGCAGTGAAGGAAAAAAGTACAAAGGGCAAATAAAACAAACTGCGGCGTTACTGAAACACACAAAAAAGCAAAGAGCACACAAAACAAAGTGTGAAGTAACGCGATTTATTGCACGCACAAAACAGGACAAAAATTTTCGGCAAAATGCCTTCCTCAGCGACAAACAAAAAATTTACAGACTAAACATGCACAATACTCCCCTTGTGAAGTAGGAGGGGAGGATAGTGTACATGATGACAAATGCAACAAGGAAAACGGGACAAACATAAAGTGCAGTGAAGGAAAAAAGTACAAACGGCAAATGAAACAAACTGCGGCGTTACTGAAACAAGACAAAAAGCAGAAGAGCACACAAACAAAGTGTGAAGTAACGACGTTTTAAATTGCACGACACAAAACGGGACAAGAATTTTCGGCAAATGCCTTCCTCACCGACAAACAAAAAAGTACAGACATAACATGCACAATACTCCCTGTAAGTAGAGGGGGGGGAATAGTTGTACATGATGACAAATGCAACAAGGAAAACGGGACAAACATAAAGTGCAGTGAAGGAAAAAGTACAAACGGCAAATAAAACAAACTGCGGCGTTACTGAAACACGACAAAAAGCAGAAGAGCACACAAAACAAAGTGTGAAGTAACGACGATTTATTGCACGACACAAAACAGGACAAGAAATTTCGGCAAAATGCCTTCCTCAGCGACAAACAAAAAAAGTACAGACATAAACATGCACAATACTCCCCCTTGTGAAGTAGGGGGGGGAGGAATAGTTGTACATGAGACAAATGCAACAAGGAAAACGGACAAACATAAAGTGCAGTGAAGGAAAAAAGTACAAACGGCAAATGAAACAAACTGCGGCGTTACGAAACACACAAAAAAAGCAGAAGAGCACACAAAACAAAGTGTGAAGTAACAAACGATTTATTGCACGACACAAAACAGGACAAGAAATTTTCGCAAAATGCCTTCCTCAGCGACAAACAAAAAAAGTACAGACATAAACATGCACAATACTCCCCTTGTGAAGTAGGAGGGGGAGGAATTTTTGTACATGATGACAAATGCAACAAGGAAAAACGGGAAAAAACATAAAGTGCAGTGAAGGAAAAAAGTACAAACGGCAATGAAACAAACTGCGGCGTTACTGAAACACGCCCAAAAAAGCAAAGAGCACACAAAACAAAGTGTGAAGTAACGACGATTTTTTGCACGACACAAAACAGGACAAGAAATTTCGGCAAAATGCCTTCCTCAGCGAAAAAACAAAAAAAGTACAGACATAAACATGCACAATACTCCCCGCACACGCACACACACACACACTTTCTCTCCTCTCTCTCTCGCTCTCTCTCTCGCTCTCTCTTTGTCACCACACACACACACACACACACACACACCACACACACACACCACACACACACACACACATACACACACACAAACACACACACACACACCCTCTCTCTCTCTCTCCTCTCTCTCTCTCTCTCGCTCTCCTTTGTCACACACACCCACACAACAAAACACACACACACACACACACACACACACACACACACACACACATACACACACACAAGCACACACGCACACACACTCTCTCCTCTCTCTCTCTCTCTTTTCTCTTCTCTCGTCTCTCTCTCTCTCTCTCTCTCTCTCTCTCTCTTTCTTTTCATTTTTGTAAAAATCCAGGGAATTCCCCAGGAGTGGAGTGGACAATGTCCCAGCTGAGCTGTGAAAGACGGAGGGAAAGAGACCACAGAGGCACTAACAATGCTTTGTCAGAAGATCGGGACAGAAAAGAATTGGCCAACAGAGTGGACCCAGTCATTGTGATCCCTTACCCAAGAAAGGCAACCCAAACAATGCCAAAATTACAGGACTGTAAGTCTGATCATCCACCCCAGCAAATCATGCTTCGCATCATCCTCAACCGACGAAAACCAAGGCTGAGGAACTGCATCAGAAGAACAAGCAGGTTTTAGAAAAGGGTGGAGCACTCTGGAACAAATTTTCAACTGCCGATCCTAAATGAAAAGCTTCTACAACACCAAAAGGACCCTTCCACAACTTCATTGCTTAAGAAAGCATTCGAAACCCGGGGGTGGGACAACGGCCTATGGCAGGTTCTCAGAGACTTCAACATTGATGAGAGGCTCGTTCAAGTCATCCAGGCCCTCTACGAACACTCCAGCAGCACAGAAATTCTCAATAGCCAGCAGGGGCCCGTTCTTCCCGACCACAGTCGGGGTCAGGCAAGGATGCCTACTAAACTCCAGTCCTTTTCAACATGAAAGGGAATCCCCGTCTACAGGAGGGGGCAACAACAAAAAAACAAAACAAAAAAAAACAAAACAAAAAAAAAGGCAACGACCCCGAGGATTGGCGATCGACGTAAACCGGGTCTACCCTGGAACTGGCACACTTTATCGTCAGCTAAACTGCACGAGAGAGAGAGAGAGAAGGGGTTTAAATTTTAACACCACCCCTCGTCACCTTGGGTGGGGAGCGAAGTGCCAGGGAAATTGCTACGACGAAATACACACACTGACAAGCTACGCTGATGTTAGCGAGTAGAAGGAGCTGTTTCAACTGACTGGGTCACCGGTGTAGTGGGGGTGACGTACGAGGAAGATTGTCAATTTCGCCAGTGCTAGCGCACTAAAAAAGAAATCACACTGACACGCGGACACGAAACTCAAGGTTGCATTGAAATGAGGACTTGACGGATCTGTTTCAGTACACGTACCTCGTCTGCTGTGTGTGAGAAAGGAAGGGAACATTGGCAATGGTCCAGTGCTTGAGGCTAGTTAACACAAACCCCGGTATTATTATTATTGTGGTAATTTCAACAGCTGAGCTGCTGGCTCTGTGTGGGAGAGGAAGCTTTTGTTCCACACATAGGGCGACTACGGGTTTCCGTGGAGGAGACGAAAACTGACCTGAATACAAAACTGTGTAAACTGAGGTGGGTTTAAGTGTTGTGAGGTCTTGTTAGAGAGAAAGAGAGAGAGAGAAGAGAGAGAGAGAGAGAGAGAGAAGAGAGAGAGTGTGTGTGTGTGTGTGGTGTTTTGTGTGTGTTGGTGTGTGTGTGTGTTGTGTGTGGTTATTTGTGTGTGTGTGTGTTGTGTGTGTGTGTGTGTGTGGTGTGTGTGTGTGTGGGGTGTGTGTGATTATGTGCGTGTGTGTTTTGTGTGTGCGTGTGTGGTGTGTGTGTGTGTGTGTGTGTGTTTTGTGGGTGTGTGTGTGTGTGTGTGGTGCGCGTGCTTGCGTAGCGTGGTGTGTGTGTGTGTGTGTGTGTTGTGTTGTGTGTGTGTGTGTGTGAGTGTGTGTGTGTTGGGGGTGGTGTTTGTACGCGTGTATGTGGTGTGTATGTGTGTGCGTGCGTGTGTAGTGTGCGGCGGTGTGTGTGTGTATGTGCGTGTGTGTGCGGCGGTGGTGTTGTGTGTGTGTGTGTGTGTTGTGTGTGTTGTTGGTTGGTGTGGTGTGTGTGTGCGCGTTAGGTGTGTTTGCCGCGCGCGCGCGCGGGGCGCGTGCGCGCCGCGTGTGTGTGTGGTGTGTGGTGTGTGTTGTGTGTGTGTGGGTGTGTGTGTGCGTGCGTGGGGTGTGGCGTGCGTGTGTGTGTGCGTATGTGCTTTGTGTGTGTTTGTCGTCGGTTTAATGTCCTTCCACTACAGTGATTCAGAAAAGTTTTATGTTTTGGGGGGAATGAAGTATGTAAGTGATTGAGTGTATTAATACGTTAATGCTAGAATATCACATCCTCCCCCCCTCCCACCCCCACCCCTCCCCTCTATCCCTCTTCCATTTGATCAAACAAAATATGTAACTGAGTAGAGACAGATCTAAGATAAAGGCCAATTGAACTACTTAAAAAACATTTGCAAATTGACTCAAACTAAGAACTGTTTAAAATTTTTGGAAAGGCGAGAATCGATCCTCAGGAAACCCTCAATACCCAAATTTGAAAAGGGTCTCTTGTTTTGGCATTGAATTAGTAATGACTGATATTAAGGTTTTCCCCACACATAAAATTAACGAAAATGGCATATTTTGTTTTCAATGCTTTCAAACAAATCATGTTTTAAGCTTAAATCTCCCAGACGAGAAAAAGACTTGTTTGTACGTTTTCCCCTGTACCCTTGGTGTGTGTGAGTGTGTGCGTGGGTATGTATGTATGTGCTTGTGTGTGGTGGTGTGTGTGTGTGTGTGTGTTGTGTGGTGTGTGTGTGTGTGTGTATGTTGTGTGTTTGTTTTGTGTTGTGTGTGTGGGGTGTGTGTGTTGTGTTGTGTGTTGTGTGTGTGTGTGTGTGTGTGTGTATCTTATTACAATTTCTGATTTTCATTATTTTACTCATATTTTTTAAATATTTCCCTGTTAGTTTTTCCTTTATACTTATGTCATTCAATGTTTTGTAATTTTCGTCTCATTCATTTATAAAGTTTTTTTTAATGTCAGTACAACAACTGTAATCTGACAGTAATGTTTTCAGTCAGTCATGTATGTGTTTATGGGTCTGCGTGCGTGCGTGTGTGTGTGTGTGTTGTGTGTGTGTGTGTGGGAGTGTGTGTGTGTGTGTGTGGTTTGTGTGTCCTCCTCTTCTCCATCTCTTACCATTCCCCTGCTTCCTCCCCTTCTCTCCCCCCCCCTCTCCTCTACTTCCCCTTTCCTTCCATTCCCTCTTTCTTTTTCTTCTTCTTCTTTCTTCCTTCTTCTTCTTCTTCTTCTTTTTCTCCTTTTTCTCCTCCTCCTCCTCCTCCTCCTCCCCCTCCTCCTTTCTTCTTCTCTTCTTCTTCTTCTCTCCTCCTCCTCCTCCCCTCCTCCTCCTCCTCCTCCTCCTTTTCTTCTTTTTCTTTCTTCTTCTTCTTCTTCTTCTTTCTTCTTTCTTCTTCTTCTTCTTCTTCTCCTCCTCCCCCTCCTCCTCCTCTTCCCTCCTCCTCCCCCTTTCCTCCTCCTCCTCCTCCTCCTCCTCCTTCTTTCTTCTTCTTCTTCTTTTTTCTTCTTCTTCTTCTTCTTCTCCTCCTCCTCCTCCTCCTCCTCCCCTCCTCCTCCCCTCTTCCTTCTTTTTCTCTTCTTCTCCTCCTCCCCTCCTCCTCCTCCTCCTCCTCCTCCTCCCCTTTTTTCTTCTTCTTCCTTCTTCTTTCTTCTCTCTTCTTCTTCTCTTCTCTTCTCCTCCTCCTCTCCTCCTCCCCCTCCTCCTCCCCCTTTCCTCCTCCTCTCCCTCCTCCTCCCCTTCTTCTCTTCTTCTTCTTTTTCTCTTCTTCTTCTTCTTCTTCCTTCTTCTTCTCTTTCTCTTCCTCCCCCCTCCTTCCTCCTCTTTCTTCTTCTCCTCCTCCTCCCCTCCTCCCCCCCTCCTCCTTCTTCTTCTTTCTTCTCCTCCTCCTCCTCCTCCTCCTCCTCCTCCTCCTTTTCCCCCCTCCCCCTTCTTCTTCCCCCTCCTCCTCCCTCCTCTCCTCCTTTTTCTTTTTCTTTCCTTCCTCTCTCCTTTCCCTTCCTCCCTCCTTTCTCCTCCTCCCCCCTCCTCCTCCCCCTCCCCCTTTCCCCCTTCTTCTTTTTCTTCTTCTTCTTCTCTTCTTCTTCTTCCCGTCTTCTTCTCCCCTCCTCCTCCTCCTCTTCTTCCTTTCCTTTCCTCCTTCCTCTCTTCTCTTCCTCCTTCTTCCTTTCTTCTTCTTCCTTTTTTCTCCTCCTCCCTCCCCTCCTCCCCCTTCTTCCTTCTTCTTCTTCTTCCTCTCCTCCCCTCCTTCTTCTTTCTTCTTCTTCTCCTCTATTCTTCCTTCTTCCTCTTCTTCCTTTTCCCTTCTTCGTTTCCTCCTCCATCCGTTCTCCCTCCTCCTCTCTCCTCCTTTTTCTACTTTTTTTTCTTTTTCTTCTTCTTCTTCTTTCTTCTTCTTCTTTCTTCTTCCCCCTCCTCTCCTCATCTCATTCTCATTCACCCCCCCCCCCCCCCCACGCTCCTTGAACTTCTAACTCCCACTTCCTTTTTACATCACTTCCCGTCTTTGTTGGTGTTTATCGCTTGGGTTTTTCGCATTCTCAAAGCAGCGCGCTATTCTCTTTCTTTTTAGCTGTTATTGTTGTTTTTGCTATTTTTGTTGTTGTTGTTGTTAATGGTGATTGTGACGATGATGATGATGACGATGATGATGAGATGATGATGATGATGATGATGGTGGTGGTGGGGGTGGCGGTGGCGGTGGTGGTGATGATGATGATGATGATGTTGATGATGTTGATGGTGGTGGGGGTGGTGGGTGGTGATGATGATGATGATGATGATGATGATGATGAATGATGAATGAGATGGTTGCGGTTGTGTGGTGGGATGATGATGGTGATGATGGGTGATGATGATGAAAGATGATGATGATGATCAGTCATGAACAAAGAACCTGTAATGCGTGTTTCCCTATATTTGTTAACACCGTTGCAGTTAACATCACAAGTTGCTTTTCTTTGTTCAAACAACCAAGTCGAACCTTTAGGGAAGAAATCATATCTTTTTAAGAAAAGCAAAGGAGGGGGAGGAGGGGGGGGGGGCACACAGAGAACTTCTCGACATATTACCAACTATTCCGAACTTATTTTGTTCGCGCCATAAAGAGCATAATTTTACAATTCTGCAGATTTTTGGGGGGTCGACGTTTCCTCCCCCCTCCTCCTTCTTCTCCCCCCCCCCCCCCTTACGCCCCCTCACCCTCCACATCTTTTTACTTGCAGGCACACATACACGCACACGCACACACACCACCATCTCTCTCTCTCTCTCTCGCTCTCTCTCTCGCTCTCTCTTTGTCACACACACACACACACACACAACACACAACACACACACACACACACACACACCACACACACACCACACATACACACACACAAACACACACACACACATCCTCTCTCTCTCCTTTTCACTCCTCTCTTCTCTCCCTCTCTCCCCTCTCTCTCCCCGCTCTCTCTTTGTCAACACACACCCCAACCCCACAACACCCCACCACACACACCACAACACACACACACACACAAAACATACACACACACAAGCACACACGCACAAAACACACCTCTATCTCTCTCTCCCCTCTCTCTCTCTCTCTCTCTCTCCCTCTCTCCTCTCTCTCTCCTCTTCTTTCATTTTTGTAAAATACCAGGGGAAATTCCCCAGGAGTGGACAATGTCCCAGCTGAGCTTGTGAAAGACGGAGGGAAAGAGACCACAGAGGCACTAACAATGCTTTGTCAGAAATCCCGGACAGAAAAAAGTGGCCAACAGAGTGGACCCAGTTTATTGGTGATTCCCTTACCCAAGAAAGGCAACCTCAAACAATGCCAAAATACAGGACTGTAAGTCTGATCACCACCCCAGCAAAGTCATGCTTCGCATCATCCTCAACCGACTGAAATCCAAGGCTGAGGGAAATGCTATCAGAAGAAAAAGCAGGTTTTAGAAAAGGGTGGAGCACTCTGGAACAAATTTCAACTGCCGAGTCCTAAAATTTAAAAGCATCTACAACACCAAAAGGACCTCTTCCACAACTTCATTGACTTTAAGAAGCATTCGACCGGGTGGGCACAAAGGCCTGGCAGGTTCTCAGAGACTTCAACAATTTATGAGAGGCTCGTTCAAGTCATTCCAGGCCCTCCCACGAACACTCCAGCAGCACAGTACTTCTCAATAGCCAGCAGGGCCAGTTCTTTCCGACCACAGTCGGGGTCAGGCAAGGATGCCTACTATCCCAGTCCTTTCAACATCTTTCTGGAGAGAATCATGCAAGAGACCCTAAAGAACACCACACCTCCATCAGCATTGGGGGGCAGGCCGGCTGCAACCTTCGTTTTCGCAGACGATATCGACCCATGGGGGCAGCAACACCGAGCTCCAGGATCTCACAAACACACTTGTCACAAGAGCAAGTGCCTACAGCATGGAGGTCCGCACAGAGAAGTCAAAGGTCATGGTCAACAGCACGACTAACAGCAGTGCCAACATAACCATGAATGGTGAGCCCCTGGAAGAGGTGACCAGCTTCAGGTACTTGGGAGCAACCCTGTCCAAAGATGGCACCTGCACAGCAGAAATCCGAATCAGGATCAACTCCGCATCAGCAGCGATGGCCAGACTGAACAGAGTGTGGAAGAGCAACATCAATTCCCACACAAAATTCTGGCTCTACAAGTCACTAGTGGTCTCCATCCTCTTATATGGTTGCGAGACATGGACACTGATGGCCGAAACAGAAAGAATAATCCAGGCGTTTGAGACCAGGTGCCTGAGGAAACTACTCCGCATCTCCTACAAAGAACACAAGACCAATGATTATGTGCGGAACCTGGTCACTAACCTAGTTGGGCCCCACGAACCACTTCTGGCAACCGTCAAACGACGGAAGATGGCATGGTTTGGCCACGTCATTCGTCACAACACCCACTCCAAAACCATCCTCCAAGGTACCGTGGAAGGAGGGCGCAGACGAGGACGGCAAAGAGCTGGTCCGACAATACAAAGGACTGGGCCAAAATGACCATGCCAGATCTCCTCAAGACAGTCACCAACAGAAGAGCCTGGAGAGAAATGGCGGCTGCCTCATCACGTCCCCCCAACGACCCCAGGGTCAAGGGAATGACTGACTGACTGAATTTAGCTTAGCAAAGACAGGTTGGAAGAACCGGCTCTGCCTAAAATACCAATCCTTGATCGCACACAGATTTTTCTGAGTTCTGAGCTCTCTCTCTCTCTCTCTCTCTCGCTCTCTCTCTCTCTCTCTCTCTCTCTCTCTCTCTCTCTCTCTCCTCTCTCTCTCTCTCTCTCTCATTTTTTTTTAATCCCATTGCATAATTTAGCTTAGTAAGGACAGATTAGAAGAACAGGCTCTGCCTAAAATCTCAATCCTTGATCGAATGAAGGTTTTCTGATCTCTCTCTCTCTCTCTCTCTCTCTCTCTCTCTCTCTCTCTCTCTCTCTCTCTCTTTATCAGGGCTGTCATCGTGTCGACATTTCAGGCTCTTTTCTCTGCTCTTAAAAGTATATACATAGGTTGTTCGATGTACTTCAGAAATTGTTAGTGGTAACCTTGTCCAGGTGCAGCGGATACTTGTAACAGTGTAATGTTTGAGCCTAATTTGTGGTCATCATCAGAAGTAGTCTACCCTGATTCAACATGACCGTGAGCCTTATTTGTGGTCATCATCAGAAGTTGTCTACCCTGATTCAACATGATCGTGAGCCAGATTTGTGGTAATAATCAGAGATAGTCTACCCTCATTCAACATGAGCGTGAGCCTGATTTGTGGTAATAATCAGAGATAGTCTACCCTCATTCAACATGACCGTGAGCCGTATTTGTGGTCATAATCAGAAGTTGTCTACCCTGATTCAACATGATCGTGAGCCTGATTTGTGGTCATCATCAGAAGTTGTCTACCCTGATTCAACATGATCAGTGTCATTCGCATAGTTTTCACAGCCAGCGCTCAACCTTCTGTGGTCGACTGTGTGGAAACCCACTATCTTCAAAAGTGTATGATGCCAGGAAACCAATCAGTCTCCGTTGAAAGCGGTAGTTATCCCTGGAAACCGGTAATTTTCCAGTGAAATCGGTTGCCTACGTACCTAGGCCAGGGAATTATTTATTTTCAGATGAAAGCAGCTGCCCGGAAATCAGGTATTTTCCGGTGAAAGGGGCGAATTATGCCGGGAAGCAGTTTATTTCCGGTGAAAGTAGCTGAATATCCAGGGGAAATTGTTATTTCCCGGTGACAGCAGATAACTATGCTGAGGAGCCAGCTATTTTCCGGTGAAAGCAGATAACTATGCTGAGGAGCCAGCTATTTTCCGGTGAAAGCAGATAACTATGCTGAGGAGCCAGCTATTTCCCGGTGACAGCAGATAACTATGCTGAGGAGCCAGCTATTTCCCGGTGACAGCAGATAACTATGCTGAGGAGCCAGCTATTTTCCGGTGGAATCGGGCAGTTGTGCCGGGAAACAATTATTTTCGGGTGAAAGGGTAATTATAAGGACGAAACTGTCATTTTCCGGTTAAAAACACAATTACCTATACCAAGAGACCTGTTGTTGTTTTTTTCCCGGTAAAGCGGATAATCATGCTGGGAAACAGCTATTTACGGATGAAATAATCTAACTGTCCGAATAAACCAGTTATTTTCTGCTGACATCAGCTACCTAGTAAACCAGATATTTTCCGGTAATGATGCAAGGAACTGTTAAATGTAGAGAGATATTTTCCGTAAAATAATACTAGGAGCTGTTACACGTAAAGAGAT
>CM031623.1:13664058-13669058 GCA_018398815.1 Conus ventricosus | reverse complement strand
GTGTCCGTGGGATAAACGTGTCCGTGGGATAAACGTGTCCGTGGGATAAACGTGTCTGTGGGATAAACGTGTCTGTGGGATAAACGTCTGTCTTCGGTTGTTGTTTTTTCGCTTCCAATTCTGATCCGCTAGCAAGTTTGAACGAAGAGGAACTTCGGACAGGAGCTGGTTGTCGGTGTTTGTTCATTGTGTTATTGCTGGTTGTCAGTGTTTGTTCATTCTGTTATTGCTGGTTGTCAGTGTTTGTTCATTCTGTTATTGCTGGCTGTCGGTGTCTGTTCATTTGTGTTATTGCTGGTTGTCGGTGTCTGTTCATTGTGTTATTGCTGGTTGTCGGTGTTTGTTCATTGTGTTAGTGCTGGTTGTCAGTGTTTGTTCATTCTGTTATTGCTGGTTGTCGGTGTTTGTTCATTGTGTTATTGCTGGTTGTCAGTGTTTGTTCATTGTGTTATTGCTGGTTGTCAGGGTTTGTTCATTCTGTTATTGCTGGTTGTCAGTGTTTGTTCATTGTGTTATTGCTGGTTGTCGGTGTTTGTTCATTGTGTTATTGCTGGTTGTCAGTGTTTGTTCATTGTGTTATTGCTGGTTGTTCTTTTATTGTTCATCCTGTTATTGCTTGTTGTCAGTGTTTGTTCATTCTGTTATTGCTGGTTGTTCTTTTATTGTTCATTCTGTTATTGCTGGCTGTCGGTGTTTGTTCATTCTGTTATTGCTGGTTGTCAGTGTTTGTTCATTGTGTTATTGCTGGTTGTCAGTGTTTGTTCATTGTGTTATTGCTGGTTGTCATGTTTGTTCATTCTGTTATTGCTGGTTGTCAGTGTTTGTTCATTGTGTTATTGCTGGTTGTCAGGGTTGTTCATTCTGTTATTGATGGTTGTTCTTTTATTGTTCATTCTGTTATTGCTGGTGTTGTCTTTGTTCATTGTTATATTGCTGGTTGTCAGGGTTGTTCATTCTGTTATTGCTGGTTGTCGGTCTTTGTTCATTGTGTTATTGCTGGTTGTCAGTGTTTGTTCATTCTGTTATTGCTGGTTGTCAGTGTTTGTTCATTGTGTTATTGCTGGTTGTCGGTGTTTGTTCATTGTGTTATTGCTGGTTGTCGGTGTTGTTCATTCTGTTATTGCTGGTTGTCAGTGTTTGTTCATTGTGTTATTGCTGTTGTCGGTGTTTGTTCATTCTGTTATTGCTTGTTGTCAGGGTTTGTTCATTGTGTTATTGCTGGTTGTCAGGGTTTGTTCATTCTGTTATTGCTGGTTGTCAGGGTTTGTTCATTGTGTTATTGCTGGTTGTCGGTGTTTGTTCATTCTGTTATTGCTTGTTGTCAGGGTTTGTTCATTCTGTTATTGCTGGTTGTCAGGGTTTGTTCATTCTGTTATTGCTGGTTGTCAGGGTTTGTTCATTCTGTTATTGCTGGTTGTGAGTGTTTGTTGTTCATTCTGTTATTGCTGGTTGTCAGGGTTTGTTATTCTGTTATTGCTGGTTGTCAGGGTTTGTTCATTCTGTTATTGCTGGTTGTCAGGGTTTGTTCATTCTGTTATTGCTGGTTGTCAGGGTTTGTTCATTCTGTTATTGCTGGTTGTCAGGGTTTGTTCATTCTGTTATTGCTGGTTGTCAGGGTTTGTTGATTCTGTTATTTCTTCCCTTCCTTTCAGACCGTGCGAGCGTTAGACCAGAAGGGGCAAAGACACATTCTGGAAGTCGTCATTACTGTCATGTATGAGGACGGTTTTGGAGATACAGGTAAACTGTGAACACGTCTCTCTCATTATATATATATATATATATATATATATATATATATATATATATATATATGATTGAAGAAATAGGAGAGATAAGCATTCATATCTGCAGTGGTCGATCATTCTGCCTAACTAACAGTATGTGCTTGAGTGGGTGAATGGGGAAAAATAAAATAAATGGTTCTCAAAATGAGCCTTCAGCAAGCTTAGTCTCCAATGGGGAGACAATCTTCAATGGGGAGGAAACTCACTAACATATATTATAACTCCTGGTCAGATACTGATATTTCGAAACCTGATTGTTTCTCCTCAGTGACCGCGAAATGTGATAATTTGACTCCTCTGCCTTTTCGGTTTTAAGAAGAATGCTATACCCGAAAAAGGCTGGTGTGTAATACCGTGGTATGTTTGTTGGGTCTTCAAAAAAACAACCAAAGGTGCCACCTAAGAAGCAAAAGAAAATCATGAAAGAGCAAAACAAGCTACATTTTCTTGTGAAAAGTAGAAAATATAAAAAGATAACCTCTTAAGACACAAGTGCTGAGGGCCAGTTCTTGGATTGAATCCGCAAGGGACTAAATAACAATAAACTAATAAATTCCAAGGATAAGTACCGAGCACCATTCCAGCAACTTACAGAGCAGTTTGGTATTGCAATGACAGCAAAAAAATATTCAATTATAAACAAAGCTTGCTCTTATGTCTTAGATTATTTTCCCCATTCACTCACACAAGCACATACTGTTAGTTAGGCAGAATGATCTACCACTGCAGATATGAATGCTTATCTCCCCCTATTTCTTCAATCTAAGACATAAGAGCAAGCTTTGTTTATAATTGAAGATGGAGAGAGAGGAGAGAGAGAGAGAGAGAGAGAGAGAGAGAGAGAGAGAGAGAGAGAGAGAGAGAGAGAGAGAGAGAAGAAGTGCAGGAATAAAAACAACAGTTTTTTCGTGTCTCAGACTTGTATTTTCAACACATTTTCGCTGCGAAAAGCTTCATCAGACCAAGGTACAATGATAACAGAAGCCTGACATCAAGTCAAATGACATGTTGGTGATGGTGAATTCCTATTCACGTAAACCCAGGTTAAAAAGAGGTCAAAAAATGTTGCATGCGAGGCAAAATACACACACCATAACACCTCCACACACACCAACACACACACCCCACACGCACACACACACACACAAAACACACACACCACAACCACACAACACACCCACACACACACACTCACAGAGAGTAAGGGAAGGAGAGGAGAAAGAGGAGAGAGAAAGAGAGAGAGAAAGGGGGGGGGGGCGAGAAGAGAACGGGGGGGGGGGGGAAGAAGAGGTGAAGGAGTCGATGGAGAAATGAAAGGCATGGGGGGGGAGGGGGGGGGAGTGAAAGGGGGGAGGATAAGGGGAGGGGGGGGGGATGAAGAGAGTTGAGTAGGGAGGAAAATAAGAACAAGATCAGAGACCAAGAAGAAGAACGTTTCGTGTGCATGTGAATACATATATACATCCACAAACTGCATCCAAGTAGCATGATTAAAACAAAGGTTTGCACACTTCCTTCAGTTTACAAAGGTATGGTTATATACAAAAGAGAAGGAAAAAAAAAAGAGGGGGAGGGAGGGGGGAGGGGAAGAGGGGGGGCGAAGTAGGAGAGGGCGCGTGGAGGTGACGATGGGGCTGGGGGCTGGGGGAGGGCGGGAGGTGGGGGAGGGGGGGGTAAGAGGTGGAGGGGGGGGGGGGGGCGGGGTGGTTAAGCACGTCAATTGTCGAACAAAAATATGGGAGTTTAGGGATAGGGTGAGGCAGAAGACGGGGAGGGGGAACAAGGGAAGGGGTACATGGGCAATACACATGGTAATTTCTCTGAGGGATGAAAGAATTTCATTCTTAGGAATACGTTTTTTTTTTTTAATGGAGGGGTGGGAGTTGGGGGGGGGGGGGGAGGGGGCTGGGGGGGCGAGGGGGGGTTGGGGGTAGGGAGGGGGTAGTTCGAATGGTGGTGGTGAGATCCTGACACACTGCAATAATCCCTTAATAATTGTCCCCTGTCACCCTGGGGTAGGGTGTGTAATTGTCCCATGTCACCCCGTGTAGGTGTGTAATTGTCCCACGTCACCCTGTGTCAGTGTGTAATTGTCCCTTGTCACCCTGTGTAGGTGTGTAATTGTCCATGTCACCCTGTGTAAGTGTGTAATTGTCCCATGTCACCCTGTGTAGGTGTGTAATTGTCCAATGTCACCTGTGTGAGTGTGTACTTGTCGCATGTCACCTGTGTAGGTGTAATTGTCGCATGTCACCCTGTGCAAGCGTGTAATTGTCGCATGTCACCCTGTGTAAGTGTGTAACTGACCCCTGTGACCTTTTGTCAGTGTGTAATTGTCCCATGGCACCCTGTGTAAGTAATTGTCCATGTCACCCTGTGTAGGTGTGTAATTGTCCCCTGTAACCCTGTGTAGGTGTGTAATTGTTTCCCTGTCACCTGTGTAGGTGTGTAAATTCCATGTCACCTGTGTAGGTGTGTAATTGTCCCATGTCACCCTGTGTAAATGTGTAATTGTCCCATGTCACTCTGTGTGGGTGTGTAATTGTCCCATGTCACCTGTGTAGGTGTGTAATTGTCCCATGTCACCCTGTGTAGGTGTGTAATTGTCCCATGTCACCCTGTGTAGGTGTGTAATTGTCCCATGTCACCTTGTTGTAAGTGTGTAATTGTCCCATGTCACCCAGTGTAGATGTGTAATTATCCCATGTCACCCCGTGTAAGTGTGTAATTGTCCATGTCAGCCTGTGTGTAGGTGTGTAATTGTCCCATGTCACCCTGCGTAGGTGTGTAATTGTCCCATGTCACCATGTGTAGGTGTGTAATTGTCCCATGTCACCTGTGTAAATGTGTAATTGTCCCATGTCACCCTGTGTAAATGTGTAAATTGTCCCATTTTCACCCTGTGTAGGTGTGCAATTGTCCCATGTCACCTGTGTAAATGTGTAATTGTCCCATGTAACCTGTCTAGGTGTAATTGTCCATGTCACCCTGTGTAATGTGTAATTGTCCATGTCAGCCTGTGTAAATGTGTAATTGGGCCCATGTCACCCTGTGTAAGTGTGTAATTGTCCCATGTCACCTGTGTAGGTGTGTAATTGTCCCATGTCACCTGTGTAAATGTGTAATTGTCCCATGTCACCCTGTGTAGGTGTAATTGTCCATGTCACCCTGTGTAAATGTGTAATTGTCCCATGTTACCCCGTGTAAATGTGT
>CM031623.1:13644058-13659058 GCA_018398815.1 Conus ventricosus | reverse complement strand
AATAAAGAAGTGCTAAAACAACTCTGCCAAACTACAGGGACAAACTAATCACAAGACAAGACAGGACGCGTTTCGACCTCTCAGGGCTCCTTCAGGCAAGATAAACTTGCACTTAGGACAACGAAAACGAAGAACGAACAAGAACTTGGTTAAATTCGGCGCAAGATGGGCGATGAATTGATAGAGAAATGTACGTTTGTGTGTAATATTTACTCTTGAAGGGGGCCAGGCCACATACACGTCATGAATGCTATATGCTCTTCCGTTGTCTCATTTCCTTCCTGGTGCTGCCGGAATTCAAACCAACAACTTCTGGGTTGGTGAGTGTCCTCAGTGTGTTGCCATTAATTTTAGACGTGCGTCTTCCCCACATCACTTGTGGGAGACTTGTTCTCGGTTGGGAAATCTTATGAAGCCCCCTGAAGTTCTCTTTCGTTTCTCCTCCACCAGATCCAGCTGGAACCTCTTTCAGATGCAGCTGCCATTGCCTTTTTAAACAATAAACACGTAGGGTAACTCTTGCTCCCATAAGAAAACCTAACTCAGAGTAACTTTTATTCAAGACTGGCACAGCCTTTTAAACTTGAATAAAGTCAGACAAATACAAAGACGAACAATCTAATAGTGGGGGGAAAAACAGGCGTAGGCTCAAAGATTGTCCCCTACATTTTATACTGTTTGCATAATGTCTTTAGTATTTCAGCAACTTTCTTCCTTCCAACACTTTCGTTTTGTTTCATTTACTACCCTTCGCTGGCTGCTTTGGGGGTGCTGTTGGATTCTTTTTTTAACCCTTGGTCGTGAGAACACCACAGTATTATGGACTGTGGTGTGTCTCTATGTGACGCCTGGAGCGCAGACGCAATCAGCCGTGTCTCCCTGATGAGTCCGATCCAGCGGACGAAAGGCCTCGGAGCAGGCAATACAAATAGATCTGCCTTCGAGAGGGATTACGATGGTTCCCTCATGCAGCTAGTGAAGAGTTTTCATATTAATAATATATTTTCTCAATTTTATGTTTTCATTTTCTTCATCTTCAACACCCCCCTCCCGAAGTTCAAATCTTTGCCAAAGCATTACTGTGATGACGGAGGGGCTGTTGGCCTGCGCTTGTTTTCCCCCCACTATTACATTGTTCGTCTTTGTATTTGTCTAGCTTTAGTCAAGTTTAAAAGGCTGTGCCAGTCTTGAATAAAAGTTACTCTGAGTTAGGTTTTCTTATGGGAGCCAGAGTTACCCCACTTGTTTCTTGTTTACTATTCCCTGCCTCATTTCATGTTCGATTTAGGATTCTAGTCCTCTTCTTTCTAGATATTGCGAGCTGTTTCATGGGTTTGTAGACTGATGAGCGTCAAACCACTTCCACCAGCCTCTGTGGCGAGGGCTTAGGCACAGACGCCAGCTTCCCCACCCTGCTGGCTAGACTGGCATACTTCTCCATCATGTACGTGTGAGCTTCCTCCACTCGACTTTCATTTGGCACAGTGAATTCAGTCGAAATCATATTGAATTCAGTCGAAATCACATTGAATTCAATCAGAACCACTGTGAGTTTATGCAAAATTTCAATTCAATCAGAACCACAGTTATTTCAATCAAATCACAGTTATTTCAATCAGAATCACACTTATTTCAATCCGAATCACAGCGAATTCGATCAGCTTCATTGTGAATTCAATCCGAATCACAATGAATTCACAGTGAATTCAATCAGAATCACAATGAATGCAATCCGAATCACAATGAATTCACAGTGAATTCAATCAGAATCAAATGAATGCAATCCGAATCACAATGAATTCACAGTGAATTCAATCAGAATCACAATGAATGCAATCCGAATCACAATGAATTCACAGTGAATTCAATCAGAATTTAATCAGAATCACAATGAATTCAATCAGAATCACAATGAATGCAATCCGAATCACAATGAATTCACAGTGAATTCAATCAGAATCACAATGAATTCACAGTGAATTAAATCAGAATCACAATGAATGCAATCCGAATCACAATGAATTCACAGTGAATTCAATCAGAATTTAATCAGAATCACAATGAATTCCATCAGAATCACAATAAATTCAATCAGAATCACAATGAATTCAATCAGAATCACAATGAATTCAATCAGAATCACAGTGAATTCAATCAGAATCACAGTGAATTCGATCAGAATCACAATGAATTCAATCAGAATCACAATGAATTCAATCAGAATCACAGTGAATTCAATCAGAATCACAGTGAATTCGATCAGAATCACAGTGAATTCGATCAGAATCACAGTGAATTGGATCAAATTATTTGTTTTGATGAAACTGAGCGAAGCACAACACCTGATCTCATGCCACTCTTCGAGAAGATCTCTCGGTGGTTTTTCCCTTTCTGGATGGTCCGATGTGCACTCGTAATCATTCACTTCATCCAGTAAACCTGCTCTTGATGCCACAGACGTTCTAGACCACAAACCCTGCCTGCTGCGTGCAGAATGTTCATGGTGGGTTCATGCTACCCACATGTGCGACCTATTGGTTGAATCTCCATGTGCACCTTCCCAAGGTTAGCGCATCTTTGTATAAACCCAGAAAATCTTCCGCTGGTCATCTTCCCTGACAGAATGGACACGCACGTTCTTGTGATTCGTCCCTTTTCACCGGGTTTGAATTCGAGAGCTAAGGTCACGTGTGGATTTGAGGAGGAAACTCACCCTGAGAGGTGACATGATGCTATTCCAGCTGAGATTTGGTTGGACGGCATCTCCCCGTGTAGCCCATCACCCCTATTGGCCTTGCTGGTCTGCCCTCTTCATTCTCTTGGCATTCTCTTTTTGTTCTTTATCTCCTGTGTTACTACATGTTTTCCCTCTTGCCTCCGACTACCGCTTCATTTCCGTGGACCCAGCCCCTGTCTGCTGGTTTGTAGGTGTCCTGTTCTTTCCTTGTTCCTAAGGTTCTTCCTAGCTTGCCGTGTCCACTGCTCCTGTTATTTCCTTGTTCCTAAGGTTCTCCAGTGCCGTGTCCACTGCCTCCTGTTCTTTCCTTGTTGCCTAAGGTTCTCCAGTGCCGTGTCCACTGCCTCCTGTTATTTCCTTGTTCCTAAGGTTCTCCAGTGCCGTGTCCACTGCCTCCTGTTATTTCCTTGTTCCTAAGGTTCTCCACTGCCGTGTCCACTGCCTCCTGTTATTTCCTTGTTCCTAAGGTTCTCCAGTGCCGTGTCCACTGCCTCCTGTTATTTCCTTGTTCCTAAGGTTCTCCAGTGCCATGTCCACTGCCTCCTGTTATTTCCTTGTTCCTAAGGTTCTCCACTGCCGTGTCCACTGCCTCCTGTTATTTCCTTGTTCCTAAGGTTCTCCAGTGCCGTGTCCACTGCCTCCTGTTCTTTCCTTGTTCCTAAGGTTCTCCACTGCCGTGTCCACTGCCTCCTGTTCTTTCCTTGTTCCTAAGGTTCTCCAGTGCCGTGTCCACTGCCTCCTGTTCTTTCCTTGTTCCTAAGGTTCTCCAGTGCCATGTCCACTGCCTCCTGTTATTTCCTTGTTCCTAAGGTTCTCCACTGCCGTGTCCACTGCCTCCTGTTATTTCCTTGTTCCTAAGGTTCTCCAGTGCCGTGTCCACTGCCTCCTGTTCTTTCCTTGTTCCTAAGGTTCTCCACTGCCGTGTCCACTGCCTCCTGTTCTTTCCTTGTTCCTAAGGTTCTCCAGTGCCGTGTCCACTGCCTCCTGTTATTTCCTTGTTCCTAAGGTTCTCCAGTGCCATGTCCACTGCCTCCTGTTATTTCCTTGTTCCTAAGGTTCTCCAGTGCCGTGTCCACTGCCTCCTGTTATTTCCTTGTTCCTAAGGTTTCCAGTGCCGTGTCCACTGCCTCCTGTTTTTTTCCTTGTTCCTAAGGTTCTCCAGTGCCGTGTCCACTGCCTCCTGTTCTTTCCTTGTTCCTAAGGTTCTCCAGTGCCGTGTCCATTGCCTCCTGTTCTTTCCTTGTTCCTAAGGTTCTCCAGTGCCGTGTCCACTGCCTCCTGTTATTTCCTTGTTCCTAAGGTTCTCCAGTGCCGTGTCCACTGCCTCCTGTTATTTCCTTGTTCCTAAGGTTCTCCAGTGCCGTGTCCACTGCCTCCTGTTATTTCCTTGTTCCTAAGGTTCTCCATGCCGTGTCCACTGCCTCCTGTTATTTCCTTGTTCCTAAGGTTCTCCAGTGCCGTGTCCACTGCCTCCTGTTATTTCCTTGTTCCTAAGGTTCTCCAGTGCCGTGCCCACTGCCTCCTGTTATTTCCTTGTTCCTAAGGTTCTCCAGTGCCGTGTCCACTGCCTCCTGTTCTTTCCTTGTTCCTAAGGTTCTCCAGTGCCGTGTCCACTGCCTCCTGTTCTTTCCTTGTTCCTAAGGTTCTCCAGTGCCGTGTCCACTGCCTCCTGTTCTTTCCTTGTTCCTAAGGTTCTCCAGTGCCGTGTCCACTGCCTCCTGTTATTTCCTTGTTCCTAAGGTTCTCCACTGCCGTGTCCACTGCCTCCTGTTATTTCCTTGTTCCTAAGGTTCTCCAGTGCCGTGTCCACTGCCTCCTGTTATTTCCTTGTTCCTAAGGTTCTCCAGTGCCGTGTCCACTGCCTCCTGTTATTTCCTTGTTCTAAGGTTCTCCAGTGCCATGTCCACTGCCTCCTGTTATTTCCTTGTTCCTAAGGTTTCTCCAGTGCCGTGTCCACTGCCTCCTGTTCTTTCCTTGTTCCTAAGGTTCTCCAGTGCCGTGTCCACTGCCTCCTGTTCTTTCCTTGTTCCTAAGGTTCTCCAGTGCCGTGTCCACTGCCTCCTGTTATTTCCTTGTTCCTAAGGTTCTCCAGTGCCGTGTCCACTGCCTCCTGTTATTTCCTTGTTCCTAAGGTTCTCCAGTGCCGTGTCCACTGCCTCCTGTTCTTTCCTTGTTCCTAAGGTTCTCCAGTGCCGTGTCCACTGCCTCCTGTTCTTTCCTTGTTCCTAAGGTTCTCCAGTGCCGTGTCCACTGCCTCTTGTTCTTTTCCCATGTTCGGCCAGTCCTTAGTTTTGACTGGGTTGACCTCACAACGTTGTCTTCGGGGTTCTTAAGCATGGTTAATACTTTGACTTTGTGCTTATTAACCAGGACGAATTTCAGGGATGGCTTTAGCCTTGCTTGGCGGCAATATCAGTTGGCGTCAGTGAGACTAGTGAGACACCAAGCCATTTTCTCGTGCAGTTGTCGACCCTGGCCTCCACTGATTTCACTTATCAGTGCTGATATCGTGTATCTGTAGCAGCCAGAGGAGTTTAGGGATCAACATGAGCTGCAGACACCAGACATCGCATTGACCAGGGTGACAAAACGGTGTGTTATCTGCAGACTTTCTTCTGTCATTTGCTTGGGTTTTTTTCCCCTCTTTGCGTTCTCCAAGGAGTCACTATATACTTTCCATGGTTCTTCCGTCGCTTTTGGAATGGTTTGGTCAGCTACGGTGAACGTAACTGTCTTACACACTTTATCCTTTCCGCAGAGAGAGGCTCCATGATAAATCTGTGATTTGAACCTTTATTCTTGAAGTGGACTAACTTGTCTAACCGCTTTAGTGTTTTGTGCGTTTCCTTTGTAAAGAACCTCAATGAAGAAGTCATTGAAATACTTTTTTTCAGCATTTGTCAGACATTATATATCCCATCTATAGAGCCAGTTGATTCATTGTGTGACTCACTGATCCATAGGCATTCGCCAGATCGAGCCTCACAACATCCAAGTCCTCTTTGTCTGCCTTTGCTCTTTGGATTGCTTCCCTAACTTAAAGTGTCTTATTCCGCACAATCAGACATTCCTGGGGAACTCCATTCTGGATTGACGAACGAATCAAAATCCCTATTTTGTTTGAGACATTCAGTGAGCCGGGTCGCCGTGACTGAGACGATTTTCCGCACAACGTTTAGAAGTAATATTGGTCCGCGTCACTAGAATTTACTCTTAAGGAATGTACACCACACCAGCTGTGCATCCATTGGTCACTGGTCTTCAGGTTCCTCAGTGGTGATCGTATCCTTTTGTGGAGCCACTCAAGGACATAGGGACAATCATCAGACAGCAGATACGATATTCCATGGTGTCCAGATGAAGATCTAGTTCTGGCTTTCTTAACCACTTTCTTCACCTCCACTAGTGTTAGTACCAGGTCTCTGAACCTTTTTTTCTGACAACAGTGTTGGTACCAGGTCTCTGAACCTTTCCTCTGACAACAGTGTTGGTACCAGGTCTCTGAACCTTTTCTCTGGCACTGCAGGCGGCATCAAGCCCTGGATTTCAAGTCGTGCTTCGCTCTGAAGGCCGAAATATGCCTTCTGAAGATGCCACTCAAGAGTGTCTGTGTCCGCTGTGAGTATCTCTCACCTCAGCTGCTCCAGTAGCTTCCTGGTGAACGGGGAGGAGTCCATGATGACGCAACGTGTAGTTTCTTCGTTTTGCTTTTTTTTTTTCCTTTTCTTGTTTGCTTTTTTTTCTCCTCCTTGCTGATTCCTTCTGTTCGCTGGGGGCACTGTGTTTTGGTCTGGGGCCCTTTTTGGAGTCTCTCTAAACCTTTCTTTCTGCTCCGTTTCTAAGCCAGCTTCCATTCGTTCTCAGACTCCCCTTTTCTTTTTGAATAGTATCCGCCTCTCGCCAGCGTCGGGATTTTTTGTTTTTTAAATTTTTCCCTTTTTTTCTTTTTTTCGTGTTTTTTTTTGTTTGGTTTTTTTGGTTTTTTTGGGGTTTTTTTGGGGGGTTTTTTGGTTGGTTTTTTTTTTTTGTTTGGGGGTGGGGTTTGGGGTCTTCACTGTTGTCAAGTAACTCCACAGCGTTCCTACAGTTCTAGTGTCTCTCAATATATATATATATATATATATATATTTTATATATATAAATATATATATATATATATATATTATATAAAATATAATAATAATATATATTCAATTAAAACAAAGCTTGCTCTTATGTCTTAGATTGAATAAATAGGGGGAGATAAGCATTCATATCTGCATGGCAATTTTTCTGCGGTTTTGCACACCAGCTTTTTCGGGGATAGCATTCTTCTTAAACCAAAAAGGGCAGAGGAGTCAAATTACCACTTTCCGCGGTCACTGAGGAAAAACATGGGTTTCGAAATATCGGTATCTGACCAGGAGTTATATGTTAGTGGTTTTCTCCCCATTGGGATCGTCTCCCCCTGGAGACTATAAGCTTTCTGAAAGCTCATTTTGAGAAGCATTTATTTTATTTTTCCCCATTCACCCACACAAGCACATACTGTTAGTTGGGCAGAATAATCTCCACTGCAGATATGAATGCTTATCTCCCCCCTATTTCTTCAATCTAAGACATAAGAGCAAGCTTTGTTTATAATTCAAAAATTTCTTGCAGCCCTTTGCAACACCAAGCTGCTCTGTAAGTTGCTGGAATGGTGCGGTACTTATTTTTGGGAATTTATTAGTTTATTGTTACACACACACCCCACACACACACAACAAAACAAAACACAAAACCACCCCAGGTTCCAGTGTCCCCAATGTGACCAGTTCGTGCTCCGGTGAGCTCTTTTTTATGGGTACAAACAACTTGTGAACTTTTTTTTTTCCATCTAATTTCTCCCATTTTTCTTCAGCATCTGCGGATGGCAAGAAGAGCTTCTGTGTTTGGGATAGAGAACCTGCACACAATTCTTGTTTTAACAGCCACATGGCCCGCCTAGACATAGAGAACCCTGCACACAATTCCCTTTTTTGAACAGCCAGCATGGCTGTCCTGGACACAGTGGTGTCAATCCTGGCCTTGGTTTCTCCGAGGCAAAAGCCGTGCGCTGCTGTTCATTCATCGGGAAACTTCAATAACTCTCTCTCTCTCTCTCTTCCTCCCTCCTCCTCTCTCCCCTCTCTCTCTCTTCTCTCTCTCTCTCTCTCTCTCCTCTCTCCTCTCTCCCTCCCCTCTCCTCTCTCTCCGCTCTCTCTCTCTCTCTCTCTCTCTCTCCTCTCTCTCGCTCTCTCCCCTCGCTCTCTCTCTCCTCTCTCTCGCTCGCTCTCCTCTCTCTCTCCTCTCTCTCCTCTCTCTCTCTCTCTCTCTCTCTCTCTCTCTCCTCTCTCTCCTCGAATTCTACATCCCTTGACAGTTTCTAATTTTCTCCAGATTACTGAATTATTTATTTTGCTATTGGCAATGATATAGCTTTGTTGTCAGAAACCCCAGTGGGCCCTTTAGACCCAGTTGAACAATTTTTTTTTAATGCAGCATCAATACTTCATCTAAGGTAATAAAGAAAAAGACAAAATCGTCGTATTTCGAAAGGGGGTTTCCTGGGAGCAAAAGAGAGATGGGCTTTTAATGGGACCAAATGCTGTTGTTAATTGTTATAAATATCTTGGTATTTTTTTTTCAACACGCTTAGTTTTGTGGCTGCTTGTACAATCTTGCAACAGGGGAAGAAATGCTCTTCTATGCGTTCTGCAAAGATTGTACGTACTTAAAATAATTTTACTTAAAGTATTTTTAAAGATATTTGATACTCAGGGCAACCCATTGCCCTCTAAAGGTGCTGAATTGGGGATTGGATCTGCCGCTCCATATTGAAAAAGTTCATTTGTATGCTCTAAAAAAAAATTTAGGCGTCCACGTTAAAACACCCTAATGATTTAGTTATGGAGATACTGGACGTCATCCTATTTATATAAATTCGCGTGTGCAGTGTATCAGATACTGGCTGAAGATATCACGGATGAATGATAGTAGGTTACCTTTGAAGGCTTACAAAATGTTATTCTGGTTAGATACACGTGGTAAATCCACGTGGCGCCAGGTGTTCGTAAGATACTATTTCAAAATGGTTTTGGATTTGTATGCTGAATCAGGGTGTGAAAATGTGAAATGGTTTTTTGCAAGTATTTCGTCAAAGACTTATTGATAACAGATGGCAAAACTGGCATAGAACATATTCAGGAAAGTGTTAGGTTTTCATGGTACAGAACATTTAAGTCGTTTAATAATTGTGAAACGTATCTATCACTCGATATTGACAGACATATTAAGAATTACATGACAAAGTTCAGATTTGGGTTTCAGATATAGCAGTACATCGTAAAAGGTATAATGGAGTTCAGGATGACAGTTTCATATGCCCACTATGTCAAAGGTAAACGATGACGAACTACACTTTTTGTTCCTCTGCCTGCTCTCAGTGATCTACGGCAGGAATAATATTCCATCCAAATATTGTGCAAACCCATGTCAGTTCCGTATGAGTCTATTAATGACGAACAGAAATCAAAGTATTGTGAGGAAATTTGTGCATATATTTGTATAGAGCCTTTAAGAGCGATCTGTTGTGCTCAGCTAATAAATGTAGTGTTATGTCGATGTTATATAATTTGCTAAGTCGACGTTAGTATCTGAGTCAGTAGATTGTACTTCGTGCACTTGTACAACAGATTGTACTCCACGCATTCATGTTTTTTGTATCATTTTTATGCATTATTTTGTTGCTGTTGTTGTAATCACCATGTAAGGTATTGTAAGTAATCCCCCTTCAGAAGGGGCTGTGGCCTATCTGAATAAATTTCATTTCATTTCATTTCTCTCTCTCTCTCTCTCTCTCTCTCTCTCTCTCTCTCTCTCTCTCTTTCTTTGGGTCTGAGGATCTTATGCGCGCTCGGTGGAGAATTCGCTTCCACAGACATGTTCCATTTGTTTGTCGTTCATAGTCTGCTGTCAGTTTCCAGTCAAAATCGATTGATCGATCGATCCACACACAGAGAGAGAAGAGAGAGAGAGAGAGAGAGAGAGAGAGAGAGAGAGAGAGAGAGAGAGAGAGAGAGAGAGAGATTGATAGATAAAGAGACAGACAGATAGATTGATAGATAGACAGAACAGACAGACAGACAACGACAGATAGATAGAATAGCTAGATAGATAGATAGATAGATAGATAGATAGATAGATAGATAGATAGATAGATGCATACAAATATACATACATACATAGATGGATGGATGGATGGATGGATAGATACATAGATACACAGATTGAAAAATAGACAGATAGATAAATTGTAGATTGATAGATAAACAGACAGACGGACAGCCAGACAGAGAGATAGACAGACAGACAGACAGAGGGTTAGATAGACAGATGGATGGATAGATGGATAGATCATACATACATACATACATACATGGATGGTGTATGATAGATACATAGATACATAGATTCACAGACAGATAGATAGACAGATAGCTAGATTGGGCTTACTTTGATAGTTCGTATCGCCTACAGTTGTCGTCATTACGAGCATATTATGGTACGGTACGGTACGGTGCGGTGTGGTGGGCGTGGTGTGGTGCGGTACGGTACAGTACGGTACAGTGTGGTGTGGTTGTATGGTATGGTATGATATGGTGCGGTATGGCGTGGTGCGGTATAGTATGATAACGGTACGGTATGGTGTGGTATGGTAGCTATGCTATGCAGCTATGCTGTGCTATGGTACGCTTCGTATGGTATGGTATGGTATGGTATGGTATGGTATGATATGGTATGATATGGCATGGTATGGTATGGCATGGTATGGTATGGCATGGTATGGTATGGTATGGTAAGGTATGGTATGGTATGGTACGGTATGGTGTGGTGTGGTGTGGTGTGGTGTGGCGTGGCGTGGCGTGGCGTGGTATGGTATGGTATGGCATGGTATGGTATGGTATGGTAAAGTATGGTATGGTATGGTATGGTATGGTATGGTATGGTATGGTATGGTATGGTATGGTATGGTAGTATAGGTATGGTATGGTGTGGTATGCATATGCTATGCCTATGCTATGCTATGCTATGATATGATATGGTTATCCTTATACTATGCTGTGCTGTACCATGTTGTGTCAAAACGTCCCCCCGCAAGCAAACCACCACATTATACATCCTATGATCTCCTAACTTCATGGCAGCCCGCTCAGCCTATGAAGTCATCGTGAGGACCACCGACAAAATCGTCACCACTCCTGACGTCACTGATGTCCAATTCCAAAGTTGCAACTACGTCCTCATACGTCACGGAGCTCAGACCGGCTTCTTCCTGAAAGAGGGCTCCGATCACACAATGTGCATGGACGTCCCTCCTCCGAAAACAATGAGTGTAAGTGTCCCATGAGGAGAGGTAGCACGGATAAACGCGCAGCGCTCAGCAGGTCGCGCTCCTTTGTCAATACGCTGGAGCTTTTTTTTTTTTTCCCAGCCTTCTTTCTCTGTTTTGTTTCTTTCCTTCGTCCGTTTTTCCTTTCTCTCTGTCTTTCTTTTTTTCTTCCTTTCCTTCTTTCCGTTTTTTACGTCTTATTGTATTCTCCGGTTTTTGGTCTTACACTCTGTCCGTTTTTCCTTTCTCTCTGTCTTTCTTTCTTCTTCTTTCCTTCTTTCCGTTTTTTACGTCTTATTGTATTCTCCGGTTTTGGTCTTACACTCTGTCCGTTTTTCCTTTCTCCTGTCTTTCCTTTCTTCTTTCTTTCCTTCTTTCCGTTTTTACGTTATTGTATTCCCCGGTTTTTGTCTTACACTCTGTCCGTTTTTCCCTTTCTCTCTGTTTTCTTTCTTTCTTTCTTTCCTTCTTTCCGTTTTTTACGTCTTATTGGAATTCTCCGGTTTTTGGTCTACACTCTGTCCGTTTTTCTTTCTCTCTGTCTTTTTTCTTTCTTCTTTCCTTCTTTCCGTTTTTTAGTCTTATTGTTTCTCCGGTTTTTGGTCTTACACTCTGTCCTTTTTTCCCTTTTTCTTTTTTCTTTTTTTTTCCTTTCTTTCTTTTTTTTCTCTTTTGTTTCTTTTCTTTTGTGTTTTTCCCTTTCTCTACCCGTTTCTTTCTTCTTTCTTCTTTCTTCTTTCCGTTTTTCGTCTTCTGTTTCTGGTTTTTGTCTTCCTCTGCCCGTTTTTCTTTCTGTTTTTCTTTTTTCCATTTTTCTGTTTTTCCTTTCTTCTTCTTTTCTTTGTTTTGTTTTGGGTTTGTGTTGTGTGTTGTTGTTGTTGTTGTGTTGCTGTTGTTGTGTTTTTTTTGCGTTTTTTTCCCTTTTGTTTGTTTTTTTCGGTGTGTGTGTGTGTGTGTGTGTGTGTGTGTGTGTGTGTGTGTGTGTGTGTGTTTCGGATCTGTTTTTCCGATTTTTTTCTGTCTGTCTTTCTTCTCGTCTTTCTTTCCTCTGTTTTTTTTTTTTTTCTTCTTTGTCTTACATTTATCGGGTTTTTCTTTCTCTCTGTCTGCGTTCTTCTTGTCCAACTTCTTTTTTCTTAATCTTCTTCTTGTTTTTCTTCCTAAGTTTTTTCCTTCTGTCTTTCTGTGTTCATCTCTCTCTCTCTCTCTCCTCTCCCTCTCTCTCGCTCTTTTCTCTCTCTCTCTCTCTCTTTTCTCCTCTTCTCTTTTTCTCTCTCTCTTTTTTCCTCTCTCTCTCTCTCTCTTCTCTCTCTCTCTCTCTCCCCTCTCGCTCTCTCTCTCTTTCTTCTCCTCTCTCTCTTCCTCTCTCTCTCTCTCTTTCTCTCTCTCTCTCTCTTCTCTCTCTCCCCTCTCCTCTCTCCTCTCTCTCTCTCTCTCTCTCTCTCTTTTCTCCAGTTAAATATTTTACCGATACGGCAATAAAGCTTGGTTTAACTGTCAATCTAAGTAAATCAAATGTAGTGGTATTTAGAAATGGTGGCTATCTATCAGATAAGAGCAATGGTTTTTATGGGCTTTCCCAAGATGACTGTGTTGAATATGTACAGACACCTAGGAATTATTCTTTCTACAAGGATGTCCCTTTATGCACAGTTTAACAAATTGGCGAGAAAGGCTAAACGCAAAGTGATACAATTTTAGGCTTCTATGGTCTCTGGGGAAAAAGTCCCCGTTATATTTTTCAAGCTGTTTGATGCCCAGTCCAACCCTTACTTATTTATGGTGCTGGGTTGGGGTCTAACGAGCAATGTTGTATTTTGGAAAAGATTCATCTCTTTGCATTGAAAAGTTTCCTAAACGTTAGCGTAAGAACCCAAACTTGATGGTTTAGGGGGAGCTGGGACGTTACCCATTGCAGCCCAATTTCCAGATCAGGACTATTAAATACTGGTTAAAATTCTGAAAATCCCAGTCATCGTTTACCTTTAAAAGCTTATCAAATGTTGCTACATTATCATAATAATAATAAAAACACATGGGCTTCTACAATATTTTTTTTCCTTTAAAAGGCATGGGTTTGGCGAGGTTGGGAAATCAAGGAGGGGGGAAACATAAAAATATTTATCTGTTCACTAAAAACTACCATTATCAACGAATTTAAACAGAAGTGGTCCACAGACACATTGCAAAGTGAACGTTTTCAATTCTTTAGAACGTTTAAGAGTGAACTAGCACTATCTTCTTATCTGATTAATGTAAATCACTTGAAGGCCAGAATAAGTTTGATTAGATTAAGACTTGGAGTATCTCCACTAAAAGTACACAAGTTTCGTTTTCGAAGAAATTTGAATGAAGATGACCTGTCTTGTCCTTCTTGTATCGACCTAACTGAAAATGAAGTGCACTTTGTTTTACAATGCCCCTTATATAACGACTTAAGGCAACAGTATATTCCTTCTAAAATATTTTAGTCAGCCATCTTTGTTCAAACTTACGATGCTCCTTTCATCTGAAAATAATTCACTAAATACAAGGCTGTCTATGTACCTTGAAAAAGCATTCAAATACGCAGATTATATATTGACTTACTGTAACTTTTTTTTGATGGCTGGATTATAGGGCTATAATGCTTCTTATCAGTAGAGTTATCAGCAAATATCACAGTTATCGCAGTAGTACTTGCATATAAGGCACTGGTGGTTGTAATAGTAGTAATGCTATTGGTGGTAGCAGTAGTAGTAGAGTGGTGGTAGTAGTGGTAGTACTAGCAGTAGTTGTATTGTTGTGATGATGATGACGATGATGATGATGATGTTGATAATGACAATGATGAGGATGATTACTAGTCATCTTCTTCTTCTTCTTCTTCTTCTTCTTCTTCTTCTTCTTCTTCTTTCTTCTTCTTCTTCTTCTTCATTACTACAATTATGTTCTGGTTGCTTTGTTACTGCTGCATATCCTCACTCAGTATTATAGCGAATTAGAAATCTTAAATTGATTGTATTTGTTAAACATTTTGCATATACTTATCTGTAACCTGATTACCGCAGGGTCATGTTGACACTCCATGATAGGGCCAAAGGCCTGATCATTAAACATTTCAGTGTTCAGTGTTCAGTGTTCTCTCTCTCTCTTGTCTCTGTCCTTTTTTTCCGCCTCGTTGCCATTTTTCTCTTATTTCTTTTCGTCTACCTTCCTGCCTGACTTTCTTCTGCGTCCCCTTCTCCCCTTCTCCCCCCCCCCCCCCCCCCCCTCTCCTCCCCACTCCCTGTTTTTTCTTTCTTTAAATACATTTTTTTCTGCATTCATTTCTTCCCGTTTTTCTTTCTTTTTGTCGTTCTTTCTTATGGTCTTTCTTTCCATGTTTCTCCCTGTTTTGTTTCAATTTCTGTCTAGGTTTCTTTCCGGGTTTTTTTTCTTCCTTTATTTTTTTTTTGGTTTTTTTGTCATTCTTTCTGCCTATTTTATTTCTTACTTTCTTTCCGTTTTGTCACCCTTTTTTTTTCCGCCTCTTTTATTTCTGACTTTCTTTCCGTTTTTTTTCTCCATATTTTTTGCCTTTCTGTCTGCGGCTTTTATTTCTTGCTTTCTTTCCGTTTTTTTCCTTTTTTTTTTTTTTTTTTCCTTTCTTGCCGCCTCTTTTATTTCTGACTTTCTTTCCGTTTTTTTTTTTCCTTCTATTTTTTGTCTTTTTTTCCGCCTCTTTTTTTCTGACTTTATTTTTTCGTTTTTTCCTTCTTTTTTTTGTTTTTGTCTTTTTTTCCGGCTCTTGTATTTCTTACTTTCCGTTTTTTTCTCTATTTTTTGTTTTTCCTTCCGCCTCTTTGATTTCTTAATTTCTTTCCTTTTTCCCCCAATTGTTTGTCTTTCT
>CM031623.1:13634058-13639058 GCA_018398815.1 Conus ventricosus | reverse complement strand
GCTGGCGTCCCAGGGTGTGACGGAGGTGCCAGGTGACTGTAAAGAAAGGTTCAGAGAGAGTGGCCACCAACACCCTCTTTCTGACCTTCTGCAACCCTGTGCTGCCTCCGTCATCAAAGTCGCTACCTGAATGTTCGTGTTCAGCTGTATGTGCCGTCCCCGTTGAGGTGCTTCGGGTGCCAGAAGTTTGGCCATGTCAGGGACCGCTGTTCTGGCAGGAGGTGTGTGGTATTTGCTGCAAAGCAACCCATGATGGGCCGTGTCATAATCCGCACATTGTGCTAACTGCGGTGGCGACCATCCCTCCTCTTCACGAAACTGCCCTCTATGGATTCAAGAATCTGCTATACAACGCGTCAAAACGGAAAAGAAGATCTCATTTTTTTGAAGCCCGGAAACAGGTTGTGGGCAGTCAGACGCCGACAGCTTCTTCCTACGCTTCGGCTGTAAAGAAAATTCCCACAGTTTCTACTCGGTCAGTCTGCTGCCAGACTGATGAATTCATGTTTTCGAAGACATTGCAAGTAAGATCTGTCAGTTCTGGTGGTAGCAGGTCCACCACCTTCCAACCCAAAATGAATGCCCCTGGTGGAGGCAAAAAATCCGCCACCCCTCAGACTGCCCAGCAGTCTACAACATCTGCTGCTGGGCAGATTAAAAAACCAGCACCCCAACCTCGAACTCCTCTGTCCAGTGCCCGTGCGGGCAAGGGAGTTCAATCCAGTGTGGAGATGGTGGAGATGAGGAAGAAACCTCCACCATCTCCCAAATCCAACCACCGTCGCCTGTTGGCAAGTCTGCCAGCAGGCCTGTAGACCAACATACTCCAGTGAAACTCAATAACAAATTCACTCCATTGGAAGCAGATGTTGAGGAGGAGATGACCTGATCTCTCTTTTTTCGCCCTCTGCACCATGGATAGTACAATATTCCATTGGAATATCCGTGGACTAAATTCCAACTACGAGGAGCTGCAGCTTCTGTGTCAATCTCTAAAACCTTCCGTTGTAGCTCTTCATGAAACTCAAATTCAAAGCCAGAAGACCTTTACTCTTTCTGGCTTTAATATTCTTTCAAAACCTGCACAACCATCCACGTTGGGACTGTCGGGCGGTGTTGCCCTTCTCCTATACAAAACTTTGTTGATAGTCCTGTCGCTCTGTCTACCTCCCTTCAGGCTGTAGCTGCGAGAGTCACTCTCCACAACTGTGACAATCTGTTCCCTTTATCTCCCACCTTCTGTCCCGGTTTGTCGTCAGGACCTTGTCAGTCTGATAGAAGAACTTCCTCGACCTTTTTTGCTGTTGGGTGACTTTAACGGTCACAATCCTCTTTGGGGTAGTGTCAGTACATCATCCAGAGGTCTGCTAATTGAGGATGTCCTTTCGGATTTGGATTTGTGTTGTCTGAACGACGGATCTGCAACTTACCTCCACTCTTCCACAGTTCACTTTCGGTTTTAGATTTGTCGGTTTGTGACCCCTCGCTGTCCTGGACTATGAGTGGTTTGTCCATGACGATCTGCACGGAAGTGACCATTTCCCTGTCCTCTACAACCTGTAATAACTGAACATGTCCTGTCTCTCAACATCTCAATTATAAGAAAGCAAACGGATTTATTTGCAGCCACTATTCTAAAGAATTCAAGACACTGACTTTCTTCAGAGTCCGGACCCAGCTGAATCTCTGACTAACACTATGATCAAATGTGCTAAAGACTGTATTCCATGTCTTCCGATAAACTTCAAATGCCAAAAACACCCTGGTTCGATTCAGAATGCCAACAAATTTCCAAAGTTAGAAAACGGGCTCAGCGCCAGGTATACCAACGACCTTCGGGTCCCAACGCTCGAGCCCATCAGAAACTCCGTGCTAAATCAAGACACACTTTTAAAATCAGTGAACGTCGGTCCTGGAGAAGCTTCTGCTCCAGGCTGACATCAAAAACTTCCAAGAAAAAAGTGTGGAACATCATTAAGAAAATCAAAGGGAAGAACACCTGTCCCACTGTGAACCATCTCAAGTTTTCGGATTCTTTAATAACAGAGAAGAAAGCAGTTGCTAATCTGCTTGCTTCAACCATTGAAAAGAATTCTTCCTCTCTAACAAATCAGCCACTTTTGTCAAAAACAAAGCCCTAAAAGAAAAATCACCCTGCAACTTTTCGTCAGACAACATGGAAGACTACAATCTTCCTTTCACGTTAAACGAGCTGAAATCTGCCTTACTCTCTTGCAGCGATTCCTCTCCAGGTCTAGATGAAATCCATTATCAACTCTTGAAACATCTTCCGCAAATAGGTCTGAACATCCTGCTACAGGTATACAACCATGTGTGGACTACTGGTTTCTTTCCACCTTCTTGGCGGAAAGCCCTCATTATTCCAATTCCCAAACCTGGAAAAGATCTTTCTAACCCATCAAACTACCGTCCCATAGCTTTGACCAGCTGTGTTTGTAAATTGATGGAAAAATGGTCAATGCTAGGCTCATGTGGAAACTCGAAACCGATGGCCTTTGGCGAAAGAACAGTGTGGTTTCCGCAAACATCGGTCTACAGTTGACCATTTGATTCGTCTGGAATCTACACTTCGAACGCTTTTTTGAACAGACAGCATGCAGTGGCAATTTTCTTTGATTTGGAGAAGGCCTACGATACTACCTGGAAGTCGGGGATACTTCATGATCTCCACGATCTGGGTTTTCGAGGTCATCTTCCGCTTTTATTCAAAATTTTTGGCAGAACGACAGTTTCAGGTCCGGGTTGGCACCACTCTCTCTAATGTCCCACGAGCAGAGTTGGGTGTTCCACAGGGGAGCATACTGTCTCCTGCCCTCTTTAGTATTAAGATCAATAACATTGTTTCAATCAGTTCAGCAGGGTTCAGACTGCTCATTGTTTGTGGATGATTTTGCTGTCTACGCAACTGGAAGCCTGTACCCGAGTGTCCAGCGCAGGCTCCAGCTTTGCGTAGATAAAATCCATCGGTGGGCGGATGAAAACGGTTTCACCTTTTCTGCTTCAAAGACACAGTGTATTCACTTCCATAATTTCCGTCAGTTTTTTCCAGATCCTGAACTTCAAGTAGGGAAATCTCCTATTCCAGCTGTTAAAGAGGGCCAAATTTCTGGGAGTTATTTTTGATCAAAAACTTAACTTTCTCAGCCATATTAAAACCCTCAAACTGCTTGCCAGAAAGCACTGAATATTCTGCGGGTCGTAGCGCACACCGACTGGGCGCCTGATAAGAAAACTTTGTTGCACCTCTACAGAGCCCTGGTCCGTTCCAAACTGGACTACGGTTGTGCTGTGTACGGCTCCGCAAGATCGTCTTACCTCAAACTCTTGGACCCTATCCACCATCAAGGGCTTCGTCTCTGTCTTGGAGCGTTCCGCACCACCCTGTGTACAGCCTGTATGCAGAGGCGGTGAACCCTCACTGTCCAACCGTAGGCTGAAACTGTCTTTGAATTATTATATCCGACTGTTCTCAGAACCAGAAAACCCTGCCTATGACTGTGTCTTTACCCTCCGTTCCAAAGTAAGTTTGAAAACAACCATAAATGTTATTCCGCCGTTTGGTCTTCGTAAGCAGCCTCACGTGCGGAATGCAGGTCTAGACCTGGGAGTAGTTTCCGATTTTTCCAAGTTTCCGGATCAACCTCCGTGGACCTTTTTCACACCAGAGATTCGTTTCGATCTTGCAGCTTTTCGCAAAGAGTCTACCAGCTCTCTGGCGTACAAGGCTTTGTATGCTGAGCTCTGTTCCAAATTCCCATCCTATCAAAAAGTTTTCACTGACGGTTCCAAGTCTGAGGATGGAGTGGCCGTGCAGTCTACTGCCCTGGGGCTCCTTCTCAGATACTGTTGGAACATATACATTCTGATGCTTCTGTCTATTCTGCTGAACTTACTGCTCTGGTTTTGGCTTTGAAGATAATCTCACATTCTTCAAAGAGGGACTTTCTGGTTCTGTCGGATTCGCTGTCAGCTTTGGAGGCCATAGCTGGCCGCAACCTTCAGCATCCAGAACTTTTAACTTTTTTTTTAACTTTTTAGCAAGTTGAAGGCGGACGTTACAACATTACTCTTGCTTGGGTTCCTGGTCATGTTGGCATCGGCGGGAACGAAATGGTTGATCGTTTAGCCAAGAACGCCACAAGAGAGAAACTGTCCAACATTTATATCCCCTGCTCAGATGTGAAACCCAAAATTAACGATTATGTGAGAGACCTCTGGCAGGAGGATTGGAACACACAGACGAATAACAAACTCTTTCAGATCCGTCCAAACCTTAAGGACTTCCTCCCATCTACGTCGGTGGTCGTAAAGAGGAAACGGTTCTATGCCGGCTGCACACTGGCCATTCGTATTTTACCCATTCTTACCTTTTAAAGAGTGAAGAAGCTCCGTGGTGCATTCCATGTCATGCGCCACTCACAATGAAACATGTTCTTTTAGGTGTTGGGGACTTGCACGATGTGAGACACAAACATTTTACAGCGGAGTCCATGAAGATCCTGTTCAGGGATGTCCCGCCTGATGTGATCCTTGAGTTTTTGAGAGAGATTAATATTTTTCATCTGATCTAAGATTTTACGCAGAAAGATTTTTAACAAAGTTTGTGGTGTGTTTGTAGACGATGTCATTTAACGAGACGTGTGAAAGTTGGTTTTTTTTTTTTTTTTTTTTTTTAAATGACTGGTGAGTTGATTTTAACGTGGTGACAGCCCTGATGTGGCCCTTTGCGGTCGGCTGGGCTATAAGCAACATTATCTTATCTTATCTTATCTCTCTCTCTCTCTCTCCCACTTTCTCTTTCTCCCCCCCCCCCCCCCCTCTCTCTCTCCCTGTCTCACATACACGCACATACTCTCTCTCTCTGTTTCTCTCTCTCTCCTCTCTCTCCTCTCTCTCTCCTCTCTCTCTCTCTCTCTCTCTCTCTCTCTCTCTCTCTCTCTCTCTTTAGTTACCCGTACACCCTGTTTTACAGGACGAAG
>CM031623.1:13616558-13629058 GCA_018398815.1 Conus ventricosus | reverse complement strand
AAACTCTACTTTCTTAGTCATGTTTAGCTTATCATTCAACATAGAATGCACTTTCCCTTCACAGTCATCGTTGGTCTCGTTCTGGTCCCTAGGTATGCCATAAAAAAAAGATTATTGCGTTTTGACCTCCCCTCTAAATCATCAGTCTTTCTTTCTAACTGCTCAACTTTACTCAGGAGATCAGCGTTAGCTTTGGCCAGAACTTCATTTTTTTTTTTTCAAATCCCCACCTCCTCTCTCAAATTTCTCACTTCAGACTGCAGAGCGGAACACCTTTCTCCAAGATCGTCAAACTTCTTATCAACATTATCAAACTTACAGTGGACAGTACGTTCTGCAGAACATCCATCAACTCTGCTCTAGATGGTTCTTCAAGAGGGGGGGGGGGGTGGTCCCGCGTTGAGAAGGAAGAGGTGGTCGTCTGCGCCCGGTCTGCGGAAGCAGATCCTACCCTGCTCCTGGTGTCGCGCCTGGTGCCCGTGACGTCAGCATGGGTGGGCTGCTGAGGAGAAGTGGGTGTCGTCTGCCCACTGTCCGCCGATGAAGCGCCAGCCTTGTCCACACTGATGCCGCCTCCTGAGCTGCCGAGCCGGGTCTGATTCATGCTGTCCGCCCTGGGTCCGGGGTTCGGCTCCACATCGCCCCAGCGCAGAAGTAGCCCGCCCCAAAACATCAAGGTGAGGAGCAAGCCAAGGGTCGCACCGTCCGTCCTGGTTCGTGGTGTCAGCACGGCGATCGCAATGGCTGCCTTCTTTCTGGCTCGCTTCGTCATGAAATTGATGTAGACGGGGACGAAGGATCCACATCTCGCCCTAAATACTAGTGGTCCAAATGGCATCGTGACTGACTGAAGTCCAAGTCAAAGTACCGGGTTGTACAGTCACGGTAACTGTCAATAAAGACAATAAACTTCGGAGCTCTTTAATGTCCGACTGCTCGAGCTGTGACACAGTTCACGCCCCGAGAGAGAGAGAGAGAGAGAGAGAGAGAGAGAGAGAGAGAGAGAGAGAGAGGGAAGGGGGAGAGAGAGAGGAGAGAGAGAGAGAGAGAGAGAGAGAGGAGAGAGAGAGAGAGAGAGAATAAGAAACACACACGCACACACACACACACACACACACACACACACACACGCACGCACGCACGCACGCACGCACGCACGCACGCACGCCGCGCGCGCACGCACGCACGCACGCACGCACGCACGCACACACACACACACACACACACACACACACACACACACACACAACACACACACAGAGCAGCTCACGTTTAGCGAGAGTGACCCCGCCTTTTTCATAGGACAGATGCCGCTGGTAGGCACACCCAAAGCGACTTCGCCCAGTAATCCGCACTTAACACTTCAATCACAGAGAGAACAATCATGCCAAAACGTAGGGTTCAATCACAGAGAGAACAATCATGCCAAAACGTAGGTTCAATCACAGAGAGAACAATCATGCCAAACGTAGGGTTCAATCACAGAGAGAACAATCATGCCAAAACGTAGGGTTCAATCACAGAGAGAACAATCATGCCAAAACGTAGGGTTCAATCACAGAGAGAACAATCATGCCAAACGTAGGGTTCAATCACAGAGAGAACAATCATGCCAAAACGTAGGGTTCAATTACAGAGAGAACAATCATGCCAAAACGTAAGATTCAGTCACAGAGGAAACATGCCAAAACGTAGGGTTCAGTCACAGAGAGAACAATCATGCCAAAACGTAGGATTCAGTCACAGAGGAAACATGCCAAAACGTAGGGTTCAATCACAGAGAGAACAATCATGCCAAAACGTAGGATTCAATCACAGAGAGAACAATCATGCCAAAACGTAGGATTCAGTCACAGAGGAAACATGCCAAAACGTAGGGTTCAATCACAGAGAGAACAATCATGCCAAAACGTAGGGTTCAATCACAGAGAGAACAATCATGCCAAAACGTAGGATTCAATCACAGAGAGAACATGTCAAAACGTAGGATTCAATCACAGAGAGAACAATCATGCCAAAACGTAGGGTTCAATCACAGAGAGAACAATCATGCCAAAACGTAGGATTCAATCACAGAGAGAACAATCATGCCAAAACGTAGGGTTCAATCACAGAGAGAACAATCATGCCAAAACGTAGGGTTCAATCACAGAGAGAACAATCATGCCCAAACGTAGGATTCAATCACAGAGAGAACAATCATACCAAAACGTAGGATTCAATCACAGAGGGAACATGCCAAAACGTAGGGTTCAATCACAGAGAGAACGATCATGCCAAAACGTAGGGTTCAATCACAGAGAGAACAATCATACCAAAACGTAGGATTCAATCACAGAGGGAACAAGCCAAAACGTAGGGTTCAATCACAGAGAGAACAATCATGCCAAAACGTAGGGTTCAATCACAGAGAGAACAATCATGCCAAAACGTAGGGTTCAATCTCTGTGAGAACAATCATACCAAAACGTAGGGTTCAATTACAGAGGGAACAATCATGCCAAAACGTAGGGTTCAATCACAGAGGGAACAATCATGCCAAAACGTAGGGTTCAATTACAGAGGGAACAATCATGCCAAAACGCAGGGTTCAGTCACAGAGAGAACAATCATGCCAAAACGTAGAGTTCAATCACAGAGAGAACAATCATGCCAAAACGTAGGGTTCAATCTCTGTGAGAACAATCATGCCAAAACGTAGGTAAGAAACGATGCGTCTGCAATGCAAGCAAGCAATCGATGTTCTGATCGTCATACTCTACTGCCATGGCGAGCGCTTCAAAAATCAGTTGACCCTAGATCTTTTTTCGTTTGACGTGTCAGCTAAGAAAACAGGTAACTCTATTGCTATAGAAAGATTGGCGTCATCTTCCCTGATTTCTGTTTTTCCAGTGAAAGGTTCTTCGCTGCCAAAGCTTTGATTTTTTTCTCTTTTTTTTTCCGCTTGTTAATTGAATTGATTTGCTTTGTTTGTGGTGAGGTAGTGTGTGTGTGTGTGTGTGTGTGTGTGTGTGTGTGTGTGTGTGTGTGTGTGTGTGTGTGTGTGTGTGGTGTGTGTGTGTGTGGGTAGTGGGTGTGGGAGAGAGACAGAGACAGAGACAGAGAGAGAAAGATCGGTGTGTTGTGTGTGTGTGTGTGTGTGTGTGAATCACATGGAAAATATCTGTATACGGCGTCTGTTTGAAGTGCTGGTGTGAAACTTAGCAGGTGCTGATCTCCACCTGCACGGTAGAAGAACCCAAACCAATTAAGCCATTGTCCACTATTCTATTGTCAGGCGTCAGTTGTTGGTCTCATGGAATAGCCACATAAACAACACCCCCACCCCCCACCCCCACCCACCCCACGAAAAAGATGATCCATTGACAGGGAAAACGAATGATTTGAAAAGCATCTTCTTGTAGATTGTATTCTCCTTACGGAGATGAATATGGATACCGCTAATGTCACTGTCACCTTCACCACATCGTCACCCCCATCCCCCCATCCCCCACCTTCCCTCAACCGTTCACTTCCTCTAATCTCTGTCCTACCTGCTTTCACTGTCAACAACCAGCGGGGGAGAAGCAGGACGCTTTGCGTTCTCGTTTGACATGTGTGCGGATACACGCAATCGGGCGGAGAGATCGTGCTAGAGAGATAACTTCCCCAACACTGTTTTCACCTTGCTGAACGAGTAACAGCTACAGAGAAGAAACACCCAGTTTTTTTGGCCACGTCAGTTCACGTCACGCACGCTTGCGTTTTCAGAAGCACGAAAGACACATGCAAATAAAGCACAGGTACCTGCCTTTCTCTCTATCTGCCGCACATTCTCCGACCTCGCTTTCCCGTATGTTTTTAAAGGACAAGCTTGATGCTCTCTTATTCAAAACATGATTTCTTCAAACGCCTATTTCTATGAAATGTCACTCACGAAAAAAAAAATAACAACAACTAAATATAACTAAATAAAGTCACCTGGTAGGTCAATACACTCCATACACAGCACATTATCACAAAAGTCCGTCCGAAGTAATCACACTTCACCACATAGTCCAGTACACCCTGTGTTCGCTTCAACACAGCAAAATTCAAGGGAGCCCAAACTTGCAGTTGTTCAGCAATCCGCCATTACAACTCTCGTTAAATATTTTTCAGGCAGAAAAGTACCTAACGTTAGTTACAAATAAATGGCACAGAATCAGCTTGGCCAGATTTAAGTTAAGGGTTAGTGGTCTGAAAAAACTGTAAGCAATGGTTCTTTAGTTCTGAATATTCGAATGACACTATTTGCCCATCTTGTGGAAATGAATTAGACAACGAAGAACATTTTTTGTTTCATTGCACGACTTATGTGACAAACTTAAAAGCTGCAGTGTGTTGAATACTCGTTCATTCCACCAAAATAATGCTAGCGTTGCTTCAGTGTTATCTAATATAATGAACGTGTTGTTAAAGAAGTGGCTAAATACATAGCTGAAGCCATGTGTGTGAGAAAAAAGATAATTGAGCAAAATACCGTTAACATAAGGATGATCCAATGTGCGGATGTTCTGGGGGGGGGGGGGGAGCTGGGGAGGGTGTGTGGGCTGGCGGAATAGGGGGAGGGAGAGGGAAGGGTTAGTGGTCAAGTGTGTGTGATTATGGCGGTATGGATGTTGGGGGCAATAGTAGAAAGGGAGCGGGGTGGGGAGGAGAGGAAAGGCGAGGACGTGTGTGTGTGTGTGTGTGGTGTGTGTGTGGTGTGTGTACGTTTACGCATGAAATTTCTGCTTTTGTATCGGTGAATGCAATGCCAACCCCTTGTCAAAAGGCTTAACTGCTAAAATGGACAATAAAAAATGTCAGTGTCAGTGTCAGTGTCTCTTTTTGCACTAAATGTGTATGTATTTTCGGCGTAAATCTGGTTTTTATATGTATGGGATCAACTGGCTCTTTCTTCACACGGAAAGTGGAATCGCTTTCAACATGTAAAGCTCTGGAATCGCTATCGACATGGTAACAGCTCTGGAATCGCTGTTCGACATGGTAACAGCTCTGGAATCGCTGTCGACATGGTAACAGCTCTGGAATCGCTGTCGACATTGGTAACAGCTCTGGAATCGCTGTCGACATGGTAACAGCTCTTGGAATCGCTGTCGACATGGTAACAGCTCTGAAGAGGCGTCTTGCAGTCTGCTCGAGTCTGAACGACATGAAGGAAGAAACAGAATGTGTGTTTTCCCACGTGCATACGCACGCATGTACTGGCGAGCGTGCGCTTGTGTGAGTGTGTGGTGTGTGGCTGTGTGTGTATATAGGTGTGTGTGTGTGTGTGTGTGTGGTGTGTGTGTGTGTGTGTGTGTGTGTGTGTGTGTGTGTGTGGTGTGTGTGTGGTGTGTGTGTCATTCATTTAACGTCTTTCCACTATTCGTGATATTAGACGATAAAATAAGAAAAAAAGAAGAAAAAAAGGAGTGTGTAAGAATAAGACTAGTGCATGACTGAAAGTTATAGAGTTCCAAGTATGCATGCATGTATGTGTGAATGTGTGTACACATATGGTGCTTAGGCGGTTAATTAAAATATATCTGATAAAGAAATATGTATATAACTACACTATTAGAAATAATAAACAGGAAAAAAACAATATATATTATATATATAACAACACCAAAATCAGTGAACACCCCCACCCCACCCCACCCACCCCCTTCCTTTCCTCCCTCTCTATCCTCTCCCCGTCCTCCCTCCCCCTCCATCACTTTTATATAAGAAAAAAATTCAGATACTGTAGTGACCAATTGGACTGATATCTAAACTCTGTGTGTGTGTGTTGTGTTGTTCTTCGATTTAACGTCTTTTTCACTTTAAAGTGATATTAGACAGGAAGTGAGCGTTTACTCGTATAATGTGTATGTGTGTGTAGTATGCATGCGTGCTTGCATGTTGTTGTGGTGTGTGTGTGTGTGTGTGTGTGTGTGTGTGTGTGTGTGTGTGTGGTGTGTGTGTGTGTGTGTGTGTGTGTGTGTGTGTGTGTGTGTGTGTGCGTGCGTGTGTACACGTGTGTGTGTGAGTGTGTGCGCGCGACGTGTGTGTGTGCGTGCGTGTGTGTACGCGCCTGTGTGTGTGTGTGTGTGTGTGTGTGTGTGTTGTGGTGTGTGTGTGTGTGTTAAATATTATTGGAAATATTACATAAGAACAATCTTTAGAAAAAAAGCAACATTAACAAATCAAACTGCAATAGTCTAAACAAAACAGTCTAAAATATGCAGAAATCATAAAAACGAGCCGACTGGACTTATCATTAAGTTCTGAACAAAGTTCAAAAGAATACAGGTTCTTGGAAAATGCATTTAGATTCATCTTTCTGAATTTTGATAGAGCTGATTCAAAATAAGGACAAAAGTGCAAAATATGTGTTGTTGTACAACTATCAACAGCCCCACATACACATTGGATGTTTTTTATGAACTTGGTTTTGAAAGCGTTTAACCTAAGTCTGTAAAGCAGTGTAAACAATTTTTTTGTGGTGCTTGGGTGTTTATTGACATTATTTTGATAAAATGTGTAATTTATTAATGAATTCTTTTTTTTTTTAAAATTTGTGATCGAGCGTTTAAAACAACATTTATTGAAGAATTAGGCTTATGTACTTTGGGAAGCATGTAGTCTTTATACATCTTTTCAAAATTTCAAAAGAAAGCTTTTGTAATAGAGAGTAACCTCTTGTAAACTCAAAAGAATGGGAATATCCTTGGATTTAAAAGATTTTTTTGCACCTGCCTGAGCAGTCCGATCTGCCCATTCATTTCCAGATATTGAACAATGAGATGGGATCCAACAAAATCAACTGCGATACCCCTTGATATACGAACATGAATAACTACTTTAATTTCTGTGATGACTTCAGCCCGGTTTTTTCGGATTTTGTTGCTTCTAAAGCTTGGAGAACGGATTTAGAGTCTACACAAAAGAGTGCACTATAGAATTGAATGGTGTATCAATGATATACTGAATAGCCATTAAAATAGCTATTAATTCAGCTGTGAAAATAGAGAAGTCCTTACCAAGATAAAAGATTTCTCAATTTTTAAAGTGGGGATGACAAAAACCACAGCCTGCCTGATTGTCTAAATAAGAACCATCAGTGAAGATTTTTAGATGACTGGGATAAAATCATTCATATGGGATCTAGCTTCATATGCAAGAACATTGATGTTATCAAATTTGGACAATTGTGTATAGTTTATAATCAAACTTTGCCTTAAAAAGCTCCCAGTTTGGGATAGGACTTATTGGAAAACGCACAGCTAATTTCTTTTGATTAGTGTTTAATTTTGTCAATAGTTTAGAAGAAAATGTAGAATAGTTTTATTAGATCGGATACGTTTTTGCGCGCTTAGAAAATGAATATCGGACCTAATTTCAAGTTCCATTTGGTTTGAATTTGAATGTAAGCATCTTAAAATGTATTTAGCACAGGCTAATTTTCGCTGATCATCAAGAGGCAAAACACCTGCTCATGGTAAGATCCTACGATGGAACCATGAAAAGGAACACCAAGGGCTATTCTATATGCTTTACAATCTATGCTCTGCAGCTTTTTCAATAGATATTTTGGAGCACTAAAGAATACCTCTTGTGCATGCGACAATTTAGATCTAACTAAAGCAGAGGACAAATGAATTAATGTATTTGTGTCTTGACCCCAGCTTTGTCTGCTTATGACTTTTAGAAGGTTCAATGACTTTCTTGCTTGATTACAGCATGTTCTAAATGCAGGTTCCCAAGAGAGCTTATACGTTATATAAACACCAAGAAATTTAATGTTTGAAGCGTATTTAAGAGTGATGTTGTTAACTTTGAATTCTGGAGCATTGTGAGCATCCACTTGCATCAAATAACATCATGTGAGATTTTGAGGTGATAAGCTTAAACCATTTTCAGACATAAATGGCAATATTATCTAGATCAGATTGATATGCTCTTTTTATAAAATTTACAGACATTTTTGATGTTTTTTTTTTAAAGTAACATTCATCCACAAACAGATGTCATCGGCATACTGAATAAAGTTACTTTTTTTGGAAATAAATATTGGTAGATCGTAAGTTAGGATACTAAATAGAATAGGAGCAATTACAGAGCCTTGAGGGATACCCATATCAAGGATCTTTTAGAGGAATAAATGTGACCAATTCTTGTTTGGATACTTCTGTTGGCCAAGAATGTTTAACATAGTCATAGATATGACCGAAAGCCCAACCGTTTTTAACTTGTATAGTAATCGTTCATGCCAAACCTGATCGTATGCCTTATTTATGTCAAAGAATGTGGCAAGAACATTTTGTCTCTTGCAAATTGATGTTTGATCTGAGTTGTTAATTTCACTAAATGATCAATGGTTTATCTGCCTTTTCTAAGCCTCCTGGTTTACAGGGATAATCCCACGTTTTTCGCAATGATAAGACAATCGATTTAAAAACAATTTGCTCCATTAATTTGCATACGTGAGATGTCAGAGAGATAGGTCTTATAACTATTCATATCGTGTACTGGTTTGCCCTGCTTTAAATAGGGACTACAATTGAATCTCTCCATATGGATGGGATGTTGCCTTCAATCCAACATTTACTAATAATTCTGTGTAAAATAACAAAAAGTTTTTTCTGGAAGATGTTTTATCAACTCATTGGAAATGCATCCAGACCAACAGAAGTTTCTTGGTCTTAGGTAATGAACAGATAGCAGACAGTAATTCTTGAAAAGTAATGTCAGCATTCAAGTAGTGATCATTATTTTCTCAGGGTCATTGTATACGTCATTTTGTGATTGATTTTCCCTCAAAGTTCTGCATGTGTCTGATAGACTATGTAAGAGCTATTCTTGACAAAGGTGTCAGCAAATGCCTCAGCTTTTTGATATTCTGAAGGAAATTGTTCTCACCTAGAATAACATGGATATTCTGGTAGATGAATCCCATTTTTCATTTCATGGATCTTTTTCCAAATTTTACTTTTATCTTTATGGTCACTTATTTCATTAACATTGAATCTGTCCACCATACTTTACCAACGTGTTTCGAAGAGTTTGACACATTCATTTGGGAATTGCATTGCCTGCAGCATTTAAAACTGCCTCTGTAAAATGAGTATACATAGATTCAATGTCTGAACTAACATCGTAGACCTTAGAACAGATTCAAATTTGGCCCAGTCAGCTCGTTTATAATCAAATTTTGAATTTTATCCTTTACATCATTGTGCTTAACTTCAAATCCTCTAAAGTAAGGATAATAGGAATATGGTCACTTCCCAAAGTGTCATCGTGTAATTGCCACTTGCAGCTAGGAACTAACTTTGGAGAGATTAGAGTCAGATCAATTGCTGATTGTTTGTGGCTGGGAACATTCTGGCAGTCTTGTAACACTTCCGTCATTTAAAAGAAAAAGTGGAGAATCTGAAATATTCTCCACCAAGCGATTATGAGGTTACTTTGATGCAAGATAGATCCAAAAAGGAGCATGTTCGTTAAAGTCCCCCGCTATTAACCATTTATCATTTGTAGTATTTAACCGACGTAGCCAGTCAGAATTGCAATCAATAATACCTTTTGGGAAATACACTGAAACTACATTTAAACTAACGATTTGTCGAATCGGACACGCGCTGCACAAGAAAACAAGTCTGTTGTGTCATTTGGCACAGGCGACTGGATTGGATTGGTAAAGTAATTGGTCATTAATATAATGGCCACAGAAATTTTCGCAGCACAATCACTATTCTTGGCACACTGGTGGATAGAAGAATGGTCCAATCGTGGCAAGTCCTTCTTTGTCACATATTAGAGATTGAAGGATGATGACCATATAAGTGTTGTTCTCGAGATGTTGTTGAAGGTGTTTTATATTGGTTAGTGATGAACGGCAATTCCACTGTAGGATACTATATTTTCTTTTTTTTTCCATCAAAAAGTTATAAAAAGAATAAATACAGAACAGAAGAAATTGCAAATAAAGCAAAGCACAGTATAATGCCTATTAAAATGAAATAGACACTTTCGCAAACACCAAAAACCGAAATTCAGTATATCAATACTAAAATCTAACGGATAGTGACTAATAATACTATAAGCAATAATGCGCAACTATGAAAATGGCAGCCTTATAACAATCCAACAGAATACGTACAGGTAATCTCGTTCTCGATGTGCCCTGCCCTGGTGATGTGGACGGGGTGGGTTGTCCTACATGTACTGGGTGTTGTTGGTGATGTTTTCGTGAGACACGAACGACACGTTTTTTTTGACCGGAAAGATTACAATGTATTTCGTCATTAAGATTTCTCTTTTGATGTTTAGCTTTTTATTCCTAGTTGGGGCGACCTTGCTAACAACGATTCGAGTTTGAGGATAATGCTTTTGTAATTCTTTCACGAAGTTTGATGAAAGTAGATGCCTTTTCTTTTGGATCAGATGTGCCTTGAGATCATTTACCCCAACATGAAGCACAAATACGTCTGCATTGCCGATAGAGTCAGACAGTAAAGCCTTCCTGCATTGATCAAATGGTGGTCGTTTTCTTTTCTTGATATACAGTCCATAAGCTGCACCCAGTCTTTGAGCGGATATACCGTTTAGCACCGAGTCGTGCAATACAACAACTTCAGGTAAATCTATGGAACCTCTAGATTGCAATGAATGTGGAGAAAAATCGTCTTTTTGCTGGTGATCTTTATTTCTTTGTTTGCTTGTAGCATGTAAGGGGTTAATTTGGTCTTTTTCTGAATGTTCTTTTCCCTCATCCATCCCCTACCGTCATTTTTATTCGCGTCATCGTTTTCAACGTCATCAGATGCCGTGGAACCCTTCATTGGAGACCTTTTAACCCTGCGCTTGACGATGTCGGAGTATGTCGGCTCCCACCGCTGCTCATCCGTGACATGGTCCCGAGACGAGTGGCAACAACTGCCGCGCCCGCAGCAGATGCCACATGTTGGGCTCCGACAGCGCTCGTTGCACACGTCCCCCGCCGACCGCGTAGCCACGCTCGCACTCCGGACCACTCCATGCAGATCGCTAATTTGTTTTGAGATTGTGTGTGTGTGTGTGTGTGTGTGTGTGTGTGTGTGTGTGTGTGTATGTGTGTGTATAGGTGGTGTGTGTTGTGTGTGTGTGTGTGTGTGTGTGTGTGTGTGTGTGTGTGTGTGTGTAGGTGTGTGTGTGTGTGCGCGGCGTGCGTGCGTGCGGGCGTGCATGCGTGCGTGCGTGGGGTGCGTGCGTTGTGTTATTAGAGACAGACAGGCAGACATATAGACAGACAGGTCACACACACGCACGCACACACACACACACACACACACACACACACACACACACACACACACACACACCACACACACATACACACACACCTTCTGTGCACCAACAAACAAAAACAATTAGACCACATCAAAGCAGACACGAGGTCAGTCAGACCAAATTCATTTATTGTCAGATCAATTGTGTTGCAATGCTACGCTCCCTTAAAAACCCAAAATAAACATATCAAATGACAACAAAAACCAAATAAATTTTGGCAACTACAACCCGCAGGAAACCATTTGAATTGAATCACAATAACAAAGGAACTCCGTAATCACACATGTACAAGCCGTTGCAGTTTCTGTCAAACACACAAAACAAAAAGAATTACAGATGCACCACAAATACCTTTTTTTTTCCAGATGGCCTCAAAACATCACAGAGAAAACAAAATAAAGAGCAAGCATAAATATAAGCACAGTGCTGTAACAAAAACGAAATTGTAAAAAAAAAAAAAAAAAAAAATCACGTGTGATTTCTTAAGTTTAATTTTCAATTTTTTATTTTTTTATTTTCTTTTTTTTTTTTTTTAGTTACAAATTCTTAGATCTAGTTGCAAACTGAGGCGACTGCATGTGGGAAGTCTTATCAAATTTAAAAACATGATTGATAAACTTAACGATCCGCCGAAAAACCTTGACAAACGAATCACAAGACAAAACACGACGCGTTTCGACCTCGTAGGTCTTCTTCATGCAAGAACCATCACACTCAGGACAACGAAAATGAACGAGCGGTCACTTTGTCTTCGTCCAAGTCGGCGTAAGATGGGCGTGGAAATCAAGTGATTGCTCGTTCTTTTTTTTTCTTTTTTTTTTTTGTTGTCCTGAGTGTTGGGTATCTTGCCTGAAGAAGGCCTACGAGGTCGAAACGCGTCGTGTTTTGCCTTGTGATTCGTTTGTCAACGATTTTCGGTGGAGCTTTTATCAATGATTTTTTTTTTTTTAATTTGTTCAAATTCATCACGGGGAAAAAAAAATTAGACTCAACAGGAAGAGCCTGGAAATAAAAGATGGGATTAGAAATGTAAAGAACCAACAAACAAAAAAAAAGAATTAAGACTGCGTGTGTATGCATAAGAGAGAGAGAGAGGGAGAGAAAAGAGAAGAGAGAGAGAGAGAGGAGAGAGAGAGAGAGAGAGAGAGAGAGAGAGAGAGAGAGAGACAGACAGACAG
>CM031623.1:13604058-13611558 GCA_018398815.1 Conus ventricosus | reverse complement strand
GAAAGATTAAGTGAAAAACGGCGAAAAGATAGAAAGATAGAAAGAAAGAAAGAGAGAATGTCAAAAGAATGAAATACACAAGAAGCAAAGTAATTGAAGGAGGAAGAGAAAAAGATAGAATTCTGAAGAAAGGCAAATAAAAATAAATGGGAATAAGGAAACAAAAGGAACAAAAAATGCTAGGAAAGATGCGAACAAACAAACAAACAAACAAACAAACAAACAAACAAACAAACAAAAAACAAGGGAAAAAGAGCAAATCCCTGGGAAAAAAAAGCTCTGGAAAGAAAGAAAGAAACACATCAACGAAATGCAAATATAGAAAGAAGGAAAGAAAGAAAGAAAGAATCACATTAGTGAAATTCAAATACAGAAAGAAAAAAAGAAAGAAAGAAAAGAAAGAAAGAAAGAAAAAAAAGAAGAAAGAAAGAAAGAAAGAAAGAAAGAAAGAAAGAAAAAGAAACAAAATAAACTACAAATACAGAAAGAAAGAAAGAAAGAAAGAAAGAAAGAAAAAAAAGAAAAGAAAGAAAAAGAAAAGAAAACACTCAATAAACTACAAATACAGAAAGAAAGAAAGAAAGAAAGAAAAAAGAAAGAAAGAAAGAAGAAAGAAAAAGAAGAAAGAAAGAAGAAAGAAAGAAAGAAAGAAAGAAAGAAAGAAAGAAAGAAAGAAGAAAGAAAGAAAGAAAAAAAAAAAAAAAAAAGAAAAGAAAGAAAGAAAGAAAGAAAGAAAAAAAAAAAAAAATAAAGAAAGAAAGAAAGAAAGAAAAGAAAGAAAGAAAAAAACAAAAATGAAAAGAAAGAAAGAAAAAAGAAAGAAGAAAGAAAGAAAGAAAGAAAAAGAAAGAAAACACAAAAAACAATCGAAAGAAAAGAAAAGAAGAAAGAAAGAAAGAAAGAACAAAAAAAAAAAAGAAAGAAAGAAAGAAGAAAGCAAGAAAGAAACACATCAATAAACTACAAATACAGGAAAGAAAGAAAGAAGAAAGAAAGAAGAAAGAAAGAAAGAAAGAAGAAAGAAAGAAAAGAAAACATCAATAGAAAGAAAAATGAAAGAAAGAAAGAATAAAACACATCAATAAACTAGAATAACAAAAAAAAGAAAGAAACAAAAAAGAAAGAAAGAAGAAAGAAAGAGAAAGAAAAGAAACACATCAATAAACTGCAAATATGAAAGAAAGAAAAATAAAAAAAAAGAAAGAAGAAGAAAGAAAGAAAGAAAGAAAGAAGAAACAACAATAAACTCAAATACGAAAGAAAGAAAGAAAGAAAGAAAGAAAGAAACACATCAATAAACTGCAAATATGAAAGAAAGAAAGAAAGAAAAGAAAAAAAAGAAAGAAAAAACAGAAAGAAAGAAAAAGAAAAAAAAAGAAAGAAAGAAAGAAAGAAAGAAACACTCAATAACTCAAAATGAAAGACAGAAAGAAAAAAAAAAAGAAGAAGAAGACAAAACAAAAAGAAAGAAGAAAGAAAGAAATGAAACATCAATAATCAATCAAATAACAGAAGAAAGAAGAAAGAAGAAGACAACATAAATCAAACAGAAAGAAAGAAAGAAAGAAAGAAAGAAAAGAAAAGAAAGAAAAAAGAAAGAAAGAAAGAAAGAAACACATCAATAAACTACAAATACAAAAAAGAAAAAGAAAGGAATTAAAGAATCAATAAAGCAAAATACAGAAAGAAGGAAGAAAGAAAAAGAAGAAGAAAAGAAAGAAAAAAAAAAAAACTACAAAAAAAAAGAAAGAAGAAACAACAATAACTACAAAACGAAAGAAAAAAGAAAGAAAGAAAGAAAGAAAGAAAAAGAAAGAAACAAATCAATACAAATACAGAAGAAAGACAGAAAGGAACAAAAGAAAGGAAGAGAAAGACACATAAAACAATTATTTTAAGAAGAAAAAAAGAGACAGATGAAATGAAAAAGAAAATGGCAAAATCAAATGCATCAAAGGGGAAAAAAAAACATCGAAACATGAAGAATGACAACAACAGCAAAAGAAAGAAAAGAAAATGGCGATACATGAATAGAATATTTAAAGGAAAGAAAAAACAAATATGATGCGGTACACACACACACACACACACACAAAGAGAAGTGCATTTCTTGTGGAATAATACATCGTAAACGACACGTGTTGATGTTTAGAAGAAAGAAAGAGAAAAAAAGGAGATCAGACTTGTATCACGTTTTGAGTCAGCTCCATTAAAAGAAAAAAAATTTAAAAAAAAGAAAAAAAAACCTGTAGTGTCTTCATTACCAAAAAAAAAAATTGAACACAGGATGAATTATAATATCAAGAAAAGAAAAAAAATGAAATAACGCAATACAATTAAGATACAAGGAAATGCGTCCATGTCAGAATTACAGACACATTTCGCACACTGGTCTCTTGCCACCGCACTCAGTGCCACATTTTTTGTTTTTTTTTTGTTGTTGGGGTTTTTTATGCTGTTGTTTTTGTTGTTGCTTTTTTTCTTTCTGCTGAGCATATCTTCGAAGACCCAAACAGATGGTAGCATGACTGGAGGAGAAAACAAAGAAAACAAAACAAAAGAAAAAGAAGAGAAAAAAAACGTCCAATTACAATGAAACACCGCACAACATTTCTTCTATGATCAGGCTGATTTGATGCTCTCTGCTAAACTGGCGGATTTTCGACAAGGATATCTTTTTCATGCACGCACGCACGCACGCACCTGCGCACGCGCGCACACACACACCCCACACACACACACCACACACACACGCCCCGCACGCACGCACGCACGCACGCACGCACGCACGCACGCACGCACGCACACACGCACGCAGGCGCGCACACACACACCACACACACACACACACACACACACACACACACCACGCACGCACGCACACACATGGCCTTGCTAAAAACAATCCTCAAGGACACAGTTCCACGTTACAAGATCCCAGGGCCTTGCTAAAACAATCCTCAAGGACACAGTTCCACGTCACATGATCCTAGGGCCTTGCTAAAAACAATCCTCAAGGACACAGTTCCACGTCACAAGATCCTAGGGCCTTGCTAAAAACAATCCTCAAGGACACAGTTCCACGTCACAAGATCCTAGGGCCTTGCTAAAAACAATCCTCAAGGACACAGTTCCACGTCACAAGATCCTAGGGCCTTGCTAAAAACAATCCTCAAGGACACCGCTCTATGTCACAAGATCCTAGGGCTTGCTAAAAACAATTCTCAAAGACACCGCTCTACGTCACAAGATCCTAGGGCCTTGCTAAAAACAATCCTCAAAGACACAGCCCCACGTCACAATATCCTAGGGCCTTGCTAAAAACAATCCTCAAGGACACAGCCCCACGTCACAAGATCCTAGGGCCTTGCTAAAAACAATCCTCAAGGACACAGCCCACGTCACAAGATCCTAGGGCCTTGCTAAAAACAATCCTCAAGGACACAGCCCCACGTCACAAGATCCTAGGGCCTTGCCAAAAACAATCCTCAAGGACACAGCCCCACGTCACAAGATCCTAGGGCCTTGCTAAAACCAATCCTCAAGGACACAGCCCCACGTCACAAGATCCTAGGGCCTTGCTAAAAACAATCCTCAAGGACAACAGATGAGGAAGGGAGATGGAGGGAAAGACAGGAGAAGAACACAAATGGATTGGCAATATTGCAGAATGGAGAGAGAACCCTTTTGGCAGAGACCCACACTCTGGCGCTCCGCTGAAAGATCTGGGGGAATGCCCTAGGAGACGGGGGTGGGGGGTGGGGGGGGGTGGGGGGGGGGGGAGTGGGTCTTCAAAGCCGTTCCTGGAATGACTCTTTACAGAGAAGAAGAAGAAGAAGAAGAAGAAGAAGAAGAAGAAGATGATGATGATGATGATGATGATGATGATGATGATGATGATGATGATGATGATGATGATTATGATGATGATGATGATGATGATGATGATGATGAAGTGTGTGGTGTGTGTGTGTGTGTGTGCGTGCGTGCGTGCGTGCGTGCGTACGTGCGTGCGTGCGTGCGTGTGTGTGTGTGGGGGGGAGAGAGAGACAGAGAGAGAGAGAGAGAGAGAGAGAGAGAGGAGGAGAGGAGGAGAGAGAGAGAGAGAGAGAGAGAGAGAGAGAGAGAGAGAGAAAACAGGGGATATATTACGCATGCATATACCACGAACGGATCTTCCAGAACCTACCGCCAATGCCCCTGGTACGTTTACAACGTCTTCTGCATCGCAGAGGGAAGAAAGGGTAAGGGACATGATCTTTGACCCTCCTTCTCTCCCCGTCCAGACGCCTCACAGCCAGAGTACTGTTGGCCCAATATCCCCTTGAAGCCTGCGTACCCCTACCCCCACCTCCACACCTCCCTGCCTCCGTCGGAACTCCCCCCCCCCCCACCAGCTTGTATTTGATCCGCCCCTGAGATTGAACAGCCATCGACTGTAGCGTGAGCAATATCAGTACGATGTTGCCAGGTGACTACGTAGAGGCACGTCAAACTGTAACAAGAAAAATACAAAGAGCAGAAACAACTTGCCAAGAAACCAGGTGAAAGGACTACAGGTAGAAATATAGATGTGGAAAAAAAAAAAGATCGGGTAGAGTCAAACGCGAGTAATAGAAAAGGGGGAATTCCAGAAAAATGCCATCATCCAACTCCGTACTACTAAAAGCTCTCAGGATCATCCAACTCCGTACTACAAAAAGCTCTCAGCATCATCCAACTCCGTACTACTAAAAGCTCTCAGCATCATCCAACTCCTTACTACTAAAAGCTCTCAGCATCATCCAACTCCTTACTACTAAAAGCTCTCAGCATCATCCAACTCCTTACTACTGAAAGCTCTCAGCATCATCCAACTCCTTACTACTAAAAGCTCTCTATCAGCATCATCCAACTCGTTACTACTAAAAGCTCTCAGCGTTATCCAACTCCTTACTACTAAAAGCTCTCAGCATCATCCAACTCCATACTACTAAAAGCTCTCAGCATCATCCAACTCCTTACTACTAAAAGCTCTCAGCATCATCCAACTCCGTACTACTAAAAGCTCTCAGCATCATCCAACTCCTTACTACTGAAAGCTCTCAGCATCATCCAACTCCTTACTACTAAAAGCTCTCAGCGTTATCCAACTCCTTACTACTGAAAGCTCTCAGCATCATCCAACTCCTTACTACTAAAAGCTCTCAGCATCATCCAACTCCTTACTACTGAAAGCTCTCAGCATCATCCAACTTCTTACTACTAAAAGCTCTCTATCAGCATGATCCAACTCCTTGCTACTAAAAGCTCTCAGCATTATCCAACTCCTTACTACTAAAAGCTCTCAGCATCATCCAACTCCATACTACTAAAAGCTCTCAGCATTATCCAACTCCTTACTACTAAAAGCTCTCAGCGTTATCCAACTCCTCCTGACTACTCAAAGCGCTCAGCGCGCGTGCGCGCACACACACACACACACCACACACACACACACACACACACACACACACACACACACACACATGCGCGCACACATATACATATAAACGCGCACACACGCCAGCGCGCCCGCGCGCGCACACACACACACACACACACACACACACACACACACACACACACACACACACACAAACACATGGGCCCGTGCCCACACATCCGTACACACACATGTGTACATTCACTACACACACATAACAAAAACAAACAAGAAAAGCAATGGTAGGTAGGCACTCAAGGTCTGCCCAGCGCGTTGGGCTAATGCGTAGGTCAGACATCTGCTAAGTCGTTGCCACGAGACCTTCTTCTTCAATTCTCTCATCTTAGTTGACCAGTTGCGTGCCTTTAGTCGGTCAGCTGACGCGGAAATATAAGTTTTTCCCAGTGCCTATGGGCCGTCCCCTGACGTCATGCATTTTTCTTGAATTTTCATTCGTTACTATTTCTATCAACGGACTCAAATAGAGTTTGCGTAGAAAGCCTTATATGTCTGCAGTCTTAAAATAATATGTAAATGACCACACGTGAGGGGAAAGCCCATTTATTCTCATCACTGACTGGATGACCACCCAGCACTTCGTCTCGCTTGCAAAGATGGCGGCGCAAACTTCGACAAGCCCAGCGACCAAATCAACGTATTTACACAGCTGAGCAGACTCTGCTGATGATTTTTGACAAAGACAATAATCTTTTATTCAACGACTCACTCGAGCATGAAGGTGAGATGATGATAGTGGTGGAATTGCCGACCATATTCGTCAGTTATTGAGTAGGGCTCTGTGACCTCAGTGTGTGTTCAGCTGACAACGTCGAACGAGCCAGCCTAGTGTGTACTGTACACCGCGTGCTGGTGTCCAGTGATGTGAAAATCAGCGAGAGAGGGGAGCGTGGCATGCTCGCGGCGTGACACACGGTGCAGACGGAAAGGTAAGGGAAGATGAGGGGTGAAAGAGAGGGTTGAAGTGGAGCAAGGGGGTGTGGTGGGGAGAGGGGGGCGTGGTCGTGGACTGGTCAGTCTGCATCGAGTGTGAGCATCTTGATAGACTTCCAAACTGTTTTACTTTCATTTACAGGTGTAGTGTGACAATACAAACTTTATTTTCAACTTTTTTGCTGTGTGTTCTTGTTTGGATGTGGTAAATACATATGTTTTTGATCGTGCAAAAACATCTATCCAAATCTAAAGGCCTAAATACTTTTTTATTATCAAAATTAAAACAAAAGAAGCCCAGATTCAAAATCTTCATTCAATTTCCTTCAAAAATGATATAGATTTCATTTTTCTATCTTTTGTAGTTTCTGAGCTAGAATTTTTTGTTGATTATCATGAGATTTCCCAGGCACCTGGGAACACCTTTGTTTGTACTATTGTGAGGCACTGAACGGGTTAATTCATTTATCCATCAGCTTGAAATCATGCGTAGTGTGGTCTCAAAACTTAGCGGATGTGGTGTAGCGTATATGGACTAGTCCGCACGCAATGACGCCTCTTGATGAAACTGAAACTGAAACACGATAAAGTAAAAAGACCAAATCAAACAGACATACGGAGTAGTAGAAACACAACCTAATTTCCTAAACGTTTGATGATCAATCGTGTGATGATCAATCGTGTTGACGATGAATCGTGTGATGATGAATCGTGTGATGATGAATCGTGTGATGATGAATCGTGTAATGAATCGTGTGATGATGAATCGTGTGATGATGAATCGTGTGATGATGGATCGTGTGATAATGAATCGTGTGATGATGAATCGTGTGATTATGAATCGTGTGATGATGGATCGTGTGATGATAAATCGTGTGATGATGAATCGTGTAATGAATCGTGTGATGATGAATCGTGTGATGATGAATCGTGTGATGATAAATCGTGTGATGATGAATCGTGTAATGATGAATCATGTGATGATGAATCGTGTGATGATGAATCGTGTGATGATGGATCGTGTGACGATGAATCGTGTGATGATGGATCGTGTGTTTGCAGCGCAGGTCAGGGAGGAGGGTTTA
>CM031623.1:13576558-13599058 GCA_018398815.1 Conus ventricosus | reverse complement strand
AACAACAGCAACAACAACAACAACAACAACAAATCGAAAGAAAACAAAAACACACCCGAAGGTGTAGGTGGGACCCAGAGAAGTTCTTTCCTCAACAGGCGAACACACCAGTCGGTAGAAATCCTGTACCACCCTTGGAAGCCTGCGCTGTGTTTACACAGGGTACAAGCACACACAGAGCATGCCATGAAGACGTCAAGGGACATAACTGCTTCCTGGCAGATGCCATCGTGTAATGGCCACAGGACGTGATACGACAGAACCTCCTACAGCGAGAACAGGATGTGAAGGGGAAGAAAAAAACTGGGTGTCAAACATGCATCGACTTTCGTGTGGATATCGATTTGGGCGTGTATGACGGGATCAGAATATTGGGGAATAAGAATCCCTTCATTCGTTTCATTCGTCAAAGGCTAATAGACTGGAGGTGGCACACATGGAATAACCCTCTTTAACCTGAAGAAGGATATCACTTCTATAGAAATTATTCTAATTTTCGTAACATTCAGTCGTATTCAAGATTTAACCTTGTATTTAAAAAATATTTGTGACTAAATATAGACTTTGTGTGTCTGAAATAAAAATTCGTCGTTTCAGATATCGACAACATGGAGAACATGATTTAATCTGTCTAGTGTGTAAGCAGGGAGAGCAAAATGAGAGGGATTTTGTGTTTTGATATCCAGCGTCTAGTGTGCATTCGCCAGAGCTTTATTCCACGAAAGCATTATAGACAACTTTGATTGTGTGTATTATTTACTTCCAACAGTTATGCATATAGAAAGAACTTCAGCTTTTTTTTTTTTGTTTTTTTTTTGTCAAAACAATGGAAGTTGGGATGCATTCATCTCCTATATGCCATTTTGTTGTGGCTGTCGCAATTTGAGCGTCTTAAGTAATTCATATAATGAATTGAGTAGCTTTCCCTTTAAATGGGCCAGTGGCCGTTCTGCATAGACTGTCTTGAGACCTCTCTCTCTCTCTCTCTCTCTCTCTCTCTCTCTCTCTCTCTCTCTCTCTCTCTCTCTCTCGTCTGTCTGTCTGTCTCTCTCTGTCTGTCTGTCTCTCTCTGTCTCTCTCTCTCTCTCTCTCTCTCTCTCTCTCTCTCTCTCTCTCTCTCTCTCTCTGTCTGTCTGCCTGTCTGTCTGTCTGTCTGTCTGTCTGTCTGTCTCTCTCTCTCTCTCTCTCTCTCTCTCTCTCTCTCTCTCTCTCTCTCTCTCTCTCTCTCTCTCTCTCTTTGCGACATATAGAAAAACATATCTGTTTGTTCGAACAAGTTCTTTAGAGTTCATGCTAAAACACGAAATGATTGGGGGAGGGAGGGGAGGGAGGGAGAGAAGGTCTAGAGTCGTTGCCCTTTGTCCTATTGACTTATTCTGATAAACGAAACATAATGCTGATCAAAGATTACGCGTATGGATGAGGAACGATTGCTGTATAAAGCACATAATTACGACGTTGCTGACTTTAGAATTGTGTGGTATGGGAGTTTTGGCGTAAGATGTTCGTGATGTTATGATTGAAAATTGGTTTAAATTCGTATAGACGGTTCAAGCCATTGACAACCTGAGCTCCTTTTTCTAAATGGACCTCTCCAAATGTATACTGATATCAGAAGGTAGAACTGGAATAAACATATCAAAAACGGTGATAGATATGCTTTCTATACAACGTTTAATAGCTCCAGACAAAAAGTGAAATATATATTCTGCTTGATATTGATATACATTGTATAAACATACGACAAAGATAAGGTTTGGATTTATTGATATTGTATGGAGGTCTCATTTATTGAATGTGATTTTTTTTAAATGCTGCATATTCTATTCATTTTGCAACATCCCAAGGGTGATGAAGGAACATATTTTTTATCCAGCTTTTGAATATTTTAAACATAATTTTATTCCTCGAGCAGTTCCACCGAAAAAATCCATGTTTGTGTTTGTTTCTGCCTATGGAGAATCAAAACAAAATGGTGCTAAAAAAATATTTTCACATCCAGGTACACATCTTTTCACAAACATCTTGTTTTATTCAGTTGATTGTTGACGATGATGCAAAAGTTACAAACTAAGGCTCAGCTATCTGTGTCATCTGATTCGTTCCAAAAAAAAGTTTTCAGTTTCAGCTTAATTGTTCGAATTGTCTATTCTCTTCAGAAAGGGTCGTGGCATACTGAATCTCACACACACACACACACACACACACACACACACACACACACACACACACACACACACACACACACACACGCACGCACGCACGCACGCACACACACAGACTCACAGACACACACACACACATCAGGCACACACATGCAGGCACACACACACACACACACACACACACGCGCGCGCGCGCGCGCGCGCACGCACGCACGCACGCTAGCACACACCCACGCTAGCACACACACACACACACACACACACACACACACACACACACACACACACACACACACACACACACACTGTTCAAGCTATGGCAGAGAGAAAATTAATTTATGTCAAGCTATACCGGACCAACATACACATAAGCAATGTCCAGAGATTGCATATACATAAGAAGAAAATATTGGTTATAACCACAAGTAATTGCCAGAAGAGTGAGAATCTGTGTCAGATTTCACACAACACACACACACACACACACACACACACACACACACACACACACACACACACACACACACACAGTGAACTAGACAGGGAGAGCACTCACCTCTCAGCGCGGACAGGAAGAGGAAAAGGGAGCTAACCGCCGACACCACTATGGTCATCTTCAGCAGACACGACTTGTGGCGCTGCCGCCACAGAAAGCGTGGCGCCTTCATGGTCAGTCTGTCTGCCACGGAGCGGCTCTTGGCCGTCTTTTTGACTTGGTGTTGGTGGTCGTTGGTTGGTGATGGCGCCGATGGTCGTGTAAGGAATGGGGATGGTGGGGATGGGGGTGGGGTGGGGGTGGTGATGGCGGTGGGGGTGGGGGTGGTGATGGCGTGGTGGCGGTGGAGCAGGTGACGGGATGACACTGATGTTTCTGAAGACTTTGATTCGTTCGTTGGTGGTGACGGTGTGGTGGTGGGGTGGGGGTGGGGGGGGGTGATGGTAGTGGTGGTGGTGCTTGTGATGGTGGAGATGGTGGTGGTTGTGGGTGGTGGTGGTTGTAGTGGTAGTGGTGGTGGTGGTGGTGGTGGTGGTGGCGACAGCGTTGCTGGTGGTGGCTGTAGTGGTGGTGGTGGTGGTCTAAGTGGCGGTGGCGGCGGAGGCGGCGATGGTGGAGGTGGTGGTGGTGGTGGTGGTGGTGAGCTGGGGACGGTCTTTGTGTGTGGCGGTGAAGACAATAGGAGCCTAACAGCTAATGTACGTTTACTGCCTTTACTGTAGGTTTTTTTTTTTCGTCGTCGTCGTCGTCGTCGTTTGTTGTTGTTGTTGTTGTTGTTATCGTTGTTGTATTTTTTCTTATCGTTTTCTGTCGTTGTTGTAGCTGTTACTGTTGTTGTTTTTACTGCTGCTGCTGCTGCTGCTGTTTTTCTTGCCGTTGGAAGTCTTCAACCTGTTTTGGTGGTCGCCATTGAAAAAGAGACCCCTTCACTAAAGTCTTTCTGTTCCTTATGTAAATACTCTTTGTGATGTTATGGTTATTGTTGTTGCTGGATTTGCTCCTTGTTCTTCTTTGGGTTATTTTGGTGATGACACGAAAGCTTCTGCTGGTGCTTGTAATTCGCTTGTAATTATTGTTATCGTTGTTGATGTTGTGGCTGTAGTTGCTGCTGCTGCTGCTGCTGCTGCTGTGTTCTTATTGTTTGTGCTATTGTTGTTGTCGTTGTTGTTATAGTTCTTTGCAATCTTCTTATGACGTCAGCTGTGGTCACTGATGCTGCGTTGCTCTATCGGCACTGTGCTGGTTGACGTCAGCATGCTGTGGCTCATCTTCGGCTGTGTAAAGAACACACACACACACACACACACACACACACACACACACACACACACACACACACACATATATATATATATATATATATATATATATATATAGAGAGAGAGAGAGAGAGAGAGAGAGAGAGAGAGAGAGAGAGAGACAGACAGACAGACAGACAGACAGACAGAAACAGAGACAGAGAGAGAGAGAGAGAGAGAGAGAGAGAGAGAGAGAGAGAGAGAGAGATGACGGGGATAAAACAAAAAAAAAAAAAACAAAGAAAAAGTAAGAAAAAATGAAAGGAACAGAAAAAAGAATGAACGAATGAATGAATGAATCAACGACTGAACTGAAAGATGAGCAACTATTACATCGACAGACAAAATGTCCAAACTGGAAGAAGACAAACATCTAGTTAATGACATCAATCAATCAATCAATCTGCTCAGCGAATTACAGATGAGCATATCAACCGCCAAAGGCGTACGTCAGGTATCCTGAAGGCTACATTACAAGGTGGTTAAGGATGTTGATGAAATCAAGACATAAATCCATCAACTCAGCGAATCAAAGATGAGCATATCAACCGCCAAATGCCGTAGACCAGTATCCTGCAGGCTTTGTTACAGGGTAGGTACGGATGTACCAGAAACACGTTTAAAAAAAAAGTTCTGAAGGGACAGCGTAAAGGACAAGACTGATGACAGCCCCCTCAATCGTGTTGCCCATGATCGAGATCAGAGGACTGTAAAGATCCCTGACTGCTGAAGCGTCCCTCAAGGCACCTCTAGAATGAAGTGACAATAACGAAATTGAAATATTCAAACTTAAAAGAAAAATTACTATTCCGCCGGCCGAACGCACAGAGACAAATTACAAGACGATGAAAGCGAAGAGCGAACAATTTACTTATAATTATCCTGAAATCATTTATCTCCTTATTTTCCTCATCTATTTTTTTTTTTAGCGCCCAGTTTGAGGAGATAGGTGATTGTTCGTTCGTCATTTTCATCGTCTTGCATGTTGTTTGTTTGTTTGTTGTTGTTTTTTCCTGAAGAAGACCAAAGAAGTCGAAACGCGTCGTGTCTTATTTGTAAGTTTGTTTGTCTCTTTCGTTCGGCAGTACAGTAATTTATTTTTTTTCAATTAAGTTTGTTTAAATTTCCGCCTGCTTTCAGCTTGCTTTAAAACAAAAAGTATTCCATGTACTCGCAAAGGGAGGCAACTGCAGGCGGAAATCTAAACATATTTACAAAGTTATTGACAAAGCACCGCCAAAAGAAAACGCAGACAAACGAATCACATGACACAACACGACGCATTTGGACCTCTTAGGTCTGTCTTCAGGCAAGATACAAAACACTCAGGACAAGGAAAAATGAACGAGCCGTCACATATATCTTCATCCAATTCGGCTCCTCAAGTTAGGCGTGGAATCAAGTGACTGCTCGTTCATTTTCGTTGTCCAGAGTCCGATGGGTCCTGCCTGAAGAAGACTTAAGAGGCCGAAACGCGTCGTGTTTTTGTCTTGTGATTCGTTTGTCTACGTTTTTTGAGCGGTGCGTTATCAATCACTTTTCAAATCTGTTAAAAAGTATTCGATTATACTGCTGAACAATTAAACAGTGGGAGAAAACAAGTGCAAGTTAACAATTCTTCAGTCATTACAGCAATATATATATATATATATATATATATATATATATATATATTATATATATATATATATATATATATATATATATATATACACGCATACACACACACTCACACAGAAACACACACACACACACACACACACACACACACACACACACACACATACACACACACACACACACACACACACACACACACACACACACACACACACACACACAAATATACTCACACACGCGTGCGCACTTTCTCTCTCTGTGCTTCTTTCACACACACATAAGTATAATGTTTGGTCAATTGGTGGGAGATTGCATCTCTTAGGAGATCCAAGTAAAGGTTGTTCTGTACAATTCTTAGCCACTCACAATGCTTGGGTTATTGAATAGCAGAGCTGACCACTCAGACTGTTCCATATCTTTTGATCTCCCTTGCATCCTTGAATGGATCCTCAAGCATAGGCTCAAAGATTGTCCCCTACATTTTATACTGTTTGCATAATGCTTTTAGTTTTTCAGCAACTTTTTTCCTCTCCACGCTTTCCTTTTGTTCCATTTACTACCCTTCGCTGGCTGCTTTGGGGGTGCTGTTGGATTCTTTTTTGAACCCTTGGTGGTGAGAACACCACAGAATTATGGACTTTGGTGTGTCTCTATTTGACACCAAGAGCACAGACACAATCAGCCGTGTCTCCCTGATGAGTCCGATCCAGCGGACGGAAGGCCTAGGAGCAGACAATACAATAGATCTGTCTTTGAAGGAGAGTACGATGGTTCCCTCAGGCAGCTAGTGAAGGGTTTCTCATATTTATAATATATTCCCCCCATTTTCTTCATTTTTTTTTTAAAATTCAAATCTTGTCAAGTCCTTGCTGTATGACTGAAGAAAAAGTTTAACTTGCACAATGATTTTCTCCCCCTCCCACTGATTAATTGTTCAGAGCTAAATATAATATATATATAATTGTTGTGTGCTGCTTCCGTACCTGCTGCATGTGTTCTGTCTGTGTACGTGTTTTGGGAAAGGAACAAAGTTGCCTGTATTTTATCATCTTACTTCCCTCCTCCCCCCCCCCCCTCCTACCCCCTATTTCCTCCCAACCCCATTCTCCTACAACTGCAACCCCAATAAGGATATCGCCCTGAAGAGGTCAAACAAAGCGCCACCTGTTTGTTTTGGTTGGTTTGATTATTTTTTACATTCGCATTTGTGTCCATGGAAGGGAACTGACCCGTGGGGGGGGGGGGGGGGGGGGGGTCAACGTTAGAAGAGAACAGTAATATGCCAATCCTAACTCACTCGCCCTCAAACCAGTTTTCGGCTAAAGTGCCCTAGGATTGGCATATAACTGTTCTCTGACAGTAAGACATCAAAAACCAAAAAATAACGATTATCTACAAACAAACATACTTGCCAGGGTTATCCGTTGTTTTCAAAACTAATTTAACTAAACTTTTTCAGATTTCAGTTTTTGCTTAATCCTATGTTTTTTTCCTGATCATTATTCAACAACAACATTTTTCACGCATACATTCATAAATGCATCTCCGGTACTTTCATGGAAATAAAACTACAGTCTATAACTGTTCTCTAAACACTAAGTCTATTAAAACTGAGTTTATATTTTGGCATAAAAGCACACACATATTCCAGCATGTCTTCCCCTGAAAGCAAGTTTTGATAAAGTGTTTCTCTTTTTTAACTATTCTCTTTCTGCCGAACAGTCATCATAATAAATATCTCTGCGTTCCTTCAACAGTCTATAAAACTGTTTCTAAACACACACTCAGTTTAATTGCAGGATCAACTAAATAATGTTTATCATCTGGCCCATATAAACCTTCCTATCATGATATGCTTTGTTTCCATTTAAGAGTTGACCAGAAAACCGCAATATGATCAAACTTATAACTATAACTGTTTGATAACATGACCGTGATAAATATTGTTTTTCCCACAACTCATTTTGTTCCACCAATTTAATGAACAAAGAGGGGTTATTGTCATAAAGTTTAACTGCTCCATAGTTTATAACAGCATTTAATCTAATCCAGTTTTATTATTTTTATCATGCTCCCTGTCAAAACTTGTTCTGTATAATAAAACCCTATGAGGCCTAAATGAGTAAGATAATCCAATTCAGATTTCTGTAAGATTGTTTCTATTTAAGTCAAACATTGAATTTGTTGCTTGTCGTTAATGATCTAATATCCTCGCCATTGTGAAGAACGACGACAACAACGATAAGACGTTTAACGACTAAGTTTTTGCACAGTAATATTAATTCCTTTTATAAGGTCATCACTACGGCCCACAACCCCCAACCCTCTCCACATCTTTAAAGACAGAAATTTCAAATATCATTGTGACGTGTCTCCTAATTACTGCTTTGGAAAAGAACTGAAATTTTTGTAGAAGCTTTTTTTACAAACTGTTTCTTTCTGTGGTGGATGAACTGTTTTTTCCCATAACGCGTTATTTCAATTACCTTTTGCCGGCTATTGTCGTCCGCATAAAAGACTTACATGTAAAAGGCCAGGTTGAATGCTTTTCTGAAACTTTTTTGACGCTAAAATATGTAAATGGCTATGAATTCAATTTATGTCCCATTCCTAAATATGGTTTCTAAGTGCCATGGAGGTCAGGCTTTCGAACTATTTTATATTCATACTGCCAACATTATTTGCCTCTATGATTGCGCAGTTTTCTAGTTTATGAAACTTTTGCTGTCGCAGCCAACCTCTTTGCGTTATAATCACCATCTTTAGTGTAACTCAAAACCATACAAGCGCCTATCTCACCGTTCTGTTCAAAGTCCCGCAACATCTGCAAGTCTTTTAAATTCTAAGTTATAACCTACAGGCGCAAATGTAACTCCTGATTCTTCTGCCCAACTCGCATTATATTTTTAGTAACGTATTAGTTTATTTCCAAAACATGTGCAGGTATCCACATTTCACGAATCTTTCCCCGCTTTGGTCTTTGATTTTTATATTAAAATGATCCAACCCCTCCCACAAACTAATCTATACTGTAAAATAGGGGAATTGTATAAATTTCATAATCGCAATATGCACTTTTCCCTGACGGAAGAGCTCTTAAAACAGTTGAGGGTCTTCATCATATTAGTTTTTCATCATGCTTAGCTCATCCAAATGAATATAGAGTAATGAATGTAATGCAAGATCGAGCGATTCTCCCTCTAAGTAGTTGTGTTCTTGCTGCAACTCTAAAACAATGAACGGGCAGAGGTTAGTTGTAAAGCCTAACATTTTAGCCTAGCTCTTTATCAAAAGGTAACCCTACTTCTTCTTCTTCCGTTTGACGGCCAACATTGTTTTAGATTGGGCATTGTTAAGTTTGAGAGGCAATGTTTGAAGTTACTCATTGCTTCTTTCAAAGCGAGCAAACCCTAATAACCACAGTATGGTTTAACTGGCTAACCAAATAGCCTCTATATTAACTTTTCTAAATCTTTATTATTCTCCTTGGCTTTGCTTCTATTAACCATACACTTGTAGAATATTCATGGAGCGAGCCGACCGTTCATGGTTCCGCAATGTGTTTATTAATATAGCATGTTCTAAAAACGAAGGACTGACTTTTGGTTTATTGTTAAAAACAATTTTTTTAAAACAAATTAAAAATGAGTGCATTCCAAATATACTGATCAAAATAAACTGTTGGGCCGCACTACAATCTTAAAAATAAAGCAACTGATACTCTTGACATTGCTTGTGACCCAGACCTGACTCTTTTCAAAAAAAGGTTGAGACATCCATTGAAGAGCTATCATAACCCCCCTATTGAAAACGACCACAATCAAGAAAGCGTGGTTAGTCCATATCCGATGCAGTTTTATCAGAACCAGTTAAACTTTGCTGTGTTTTGCGCAATCAACTGGGTGTGGAAGTGAGCTATCTGAACATTAAATCACCATGATCCTTTGGTGAAGGTCAGTGTATCAAAAAAGGGATATCCATTCTATTACACTTTAGAACGTATTTTATGGGCTGAATTGCAAGCGCCCATATACGCAAAAGACAAACCGTTTTAATATCCATTCAGCAACAGAATAGACATGAAGGCTTTTGAAAGAATCTGTAACGAATTCAATATTCATGTTAAGACAGACTGTAGACAAAAGTTGGATCTTATCATGGCCTAAGCGACCTTTCTTTTTCGGGGGCACGCACAGAAAGTAATAAATATGACTGGAATCCTCCTTTCAAAACTTTCATTTTTTGTGCCCAACTTGTTCACCCGGGCTCCCCACAGCAAGAGCATAAAACAGCATGGACAACATATTATCTTAGACACTTCAAGGCCTAACTAAAGCAGTAAATAAACGAATAAACGACTCTATTCGTACTTACGTTTTGGTGTTTTGGCTAGGTTCGCAAGCACAGGCGAGATCGAGCAATAAACAGATCTTTCTACTGGGCTTTGACGCACAAACACAATACAAACAAATTTAGAGGACGCCATTAATTCTACAGTTGATTTAACCTTCAAGTTTCAAAGTACCACATGTTTTACAATACGCAAGATCGAAAGTAGACTTTGCTGTTGGCACTGTATATACATTCTGCCTTCTGACCTCAGACTCCAGATAGGTACAATAATAACTATAATAATGAAATTCTTATAGCAGGCAATGAACAGAAGGTTGGGAAAAACACATAAATTCTGAGCCCGTAATATTACTAACCAAAAAAGAACGCCCAGATTAAGTCATCTAATTCCCCCGAAGTCCAACCCCCAAGTCGATTGAAGACTCAGCCAAGCGTCTGCGGACGTCTTTTTCCGATGACTCACATGAATATGAAAAGACAGCGCTTGTTCTTGGATTAACTGCATAGGATTACTTGGACCTTTATCTTACTAAAAAGAAACCCAACTATTACAAGAACAAATGCCCATAAGTGCTCGGCCAAAAAGCCAACTACTATGCTTGCAGTAGACAAAGCCAGCTGACAATACTCCCCAATATTCCTGTAAAGCCGTTACGGCTTTACCAGCAAATTTTTTAATAACTTTCGACATGATCAACTGTTTTTTTTACCCATGATTTAACAGGTGAGGCGATGGTGGTGGAGGCAACTGAACTTTGACCAACGCCCGCCGTAATAGCCAACACCAGTGTACTTATTGCAAAATCTAGGCCGTTATAACGCTTGCTATGTGATCTCCTTGCTCTCTAAAAACATGTTCGGATTCGTTCTGCTAGCGTTGTGTCTTCATAAAAAATTCATTGGATATATTCACACATTCTGCTCCACTTGAAGTTTCGTAATTGTTTCTCGGTTAGTAGACAAACACTTCTAGTCTAATGCCGATCTCTTCTTGTTCAAGATCTTTAATCCTTTGGGTTATTCTTTTTCTTTAATATCAGGCCCTAAGTTGGCGGTCATCCAGCTCCACGAGTATTTCTTTTCTCTTTTATATGCTCAGCTAGTTCAACCAAGTTTTTGCTAAATTGAGTTTGTTAATTCGCCTCTGATTGCTTCTTAAAGCATGATCAAGGGCCGTTATTTCTCGCATGGGTAGCGGTGAGTCGTTGTATAGTCTATAAATGCAGATTCTTCCGAAAACAGGTTTCTGCTTCTAATGGCAATTATTATTTCATCTGCCGATTGATTTAAATCTTTAAGTCCAAGTTTTGTATTTGGTTAGCTGTTGGGAGTTCCTGCAGTGTGTTTTGAAGTTTTTATCACTGCATCCTTATCTAATTTTTGGTTTAGAATGCCAAGGCGATTTAGATCTTTCACACTGAGCTTTGAATAATTGTACTCTTGGCTAAAAACTTTAGATGGGTCCTGGTTATTGTAAGCCGAACAAGTTGTCCTTGGCGTTTTTTACAGACAAAAGACCATCTTCTAAATTCAAAATCATTTGTTTCTAAAAATTCGGGGGTTCTTGGCCTAAACTATTGTAAAATGCTCCGACCGTACTTTCTGTAAATTCACTCACGCCGCATTGAGAGCATGGAGCGATGCCTGTTAACAAGGGATCATTTCATCTCATGTCGTCTCCAAAATCAAAACATCATAATCTACTTCAGCTTCAATTCCTGCATGTTTTAAATAATTAACCTTTTTATTTTGCTTCATAAAAAAATGTCACAAGAATAGGCTCGAATCTTGACACCGCATAGAGCCTGAAAAAGCCCTTTAGGCGTGAAGGAAATAAGCAGACTATTACTGTTCCAAATAATACCATCTACTATTGATGCGGATCAATATGCTTACTGTTAAATTTCCGTACCTAGGAGCGGATAATGATTTGTGCCAGGCTCATACACGACTTACTTCAAAATAGAACTCGCATCAACAACAGCTCAAACAGGACAGTTGTCCATAATCTGGGCGGGCAATCGTTACGAAAATTTCTATAAAAAGCTTGGAAGGGGCAAGAAATATTTTCGTTACACCATGCAGACATATTTTTATAACCAATTCTGATCTATGGCTAACCGCGAATGAAAGGGCTGATCTGCGATCAAGGAATCGAAAATGAAGAAGCCTAAAAAACTTAGAATAGGCGCTGAAGATGCTAAAGTCGGCAAAATGTTTGTAGCTCGTACGTTTAATGCTTAGGGTGAAATCGCTTTTTCAACCCCCTAGGATTTTGAGTTGTTAAAAACGCATGCCCCATACTTTCCAGGAGCATTAAAAGACAGATTGTCATATGAAACTAACTTTTAATGACCACAAATATGTTTTAATATATCACAGAGACGCGGCCGGAGCATAAGTACAGCATATTCTGACATCTCGTTAGCGTTTTGACGTTGTTAGCCAACCCTTACTGTCGCACGTCTGATTGAGCAACAATAACAGACCACAATTAGCAGATATTTTACGAAGAAGTGATTCATCATTCTAATAATCCCAAAAAGCAAAGGCAGACACTATATGGAATTATTAGTTTTAGTGGCCACAGCCAGATCGCTATAAAAGGTATTTTATTAATTGCTGTGCGCAGATGAAGAACCATTTCATCAAAGACAATCTGAAAATTTAGTTAATCCTAAAATAAAACGAAAGTGCAATGTACAATTGAGTAGGGCAGAGTTCCTAACCAAATCTAACGCTAAGCGTGCTTAAACCTTATCAGCATTTTGATGAAATAAGAAAACTGTTATGGAGGCTGGATGTGTAGAAAATCCAACAGTTGACCTTGTGTCTTAAAGACTTACATCTTCACATTCGTTAGACTTGAAAAAAAAATTTCCCAAATATAAAAACAATTAACAACGAAATACGGTTTTATGGATAGACCTAAGATCAACGGAGGATAATCCAGTTACATGGGAAAGCGAGAGAAAAGGTTAGAGACAAAATAAACATTCAAATTGATAAAGAAAAAGAGGCCCGAATAAACCACTTAATGTGTAATTGTTTTTATATAAGATGCGCCAGCTGTAAAATTCAAGATACAGATAGAAACTAGACAATACTAAATTAATTTTTTATTCATTTTTAAAAGCAAAGTCTTTCAGGTTTATCCAAATGTGCCTACAGCGACCGCCAAGCGAAGAGATAGTAAGAAAACCCTAGCTTAAAACCTCAGATTATCAAACATTACGCAAAAGCATCAAGTACTTGAGCAGGAACCTTTCAAAATACAGCAAAACAAACGAAGGTATACTGCTGCCTTTAATGCTGTTACATAATGTTAAATACTGGAACATCAACATAAAGTTCAACAATCATTCAGGAACGGAAGTGTTGGTCTTCTAGCAACGCCTAGGCGTACCCCGGCAGCTTTAAACCTCAAGGTGAGATTGTCTTTTAGCTTTCGGCCTGTGTTCATTAGCTGTAAGTGCTGCTGGCAAAAAATTAAAAACTAAACACCAAAAGCACACAGCTATGGATCAACTATTAACGGCTAAACTTCGTTCGATTAACACTGACAATAAATAAGCAACTAGCTGACTCAAACATCAACGGATGAAGAATAAGTCGTTATACCGGCCGATTTTTGATGACTACAAAAGACAAAAAGTTTGATCTTCAAAGAAAGGCGAGTACAACCTTTTTTCTCGAACAGCAGACGCCGAGCAGATAAAAAAAGGAATGCTAAAAAAAGTAAAACGAGACATATAACTCTGGTATCTAAACAGTCTCACAGTAACACAACGAAGTGTGTTTCTAACTTATAGTTATGATCCAAGCCAAAAGACCGTTTGATATTGATTCTGTTATATTAAGTATTTTTTTTAATTTAAATAAATATTTTGAGTAGAAAAGAAACTCAACATGGCTAAATATAATGAAGGACCAGACGAATTGAATGAAGGAATGCTTTAGAGAGAGTCGGTTTATCAAGAGCATGAATGAATATTGATTCGAAGTCCATTGATCCAACAAACCTTACAGCAAGCGTTGTACATGCAATTTCTCAGGTTTCCAGGTAAATCAACAATGCCCCCGCCATTAAAAGTAAAAGATAGCTGGATTTTACATCGTACTATGTAACAATAAAAGAAGAAAATCTAGCAAGTCTGGGTCTCAACTAAACAAACAGACCTATTCTTTCTCATAACGACTAAACACCCCGTGGGCAGACGAACTGCTTGCCACATTGACGCAGCCGCAGAAGAGCCAAAATGAGAGCTCTGGTTGGGTCAGAGGGCGATGTTTTAGAGATCAGAATAAAACAGGCTAAGTATGCACCGATTTTTTGCAAGTCTTACATTCCACGCCTCGAATTTGGGTACGAAAAGAGCTTCTAAACTAAAAAATTCAGACAACAAATTTTTATGGGTTTTCCGCAAGGCTGCATCACGTTGAAAAAAAACGCAGAGAGAGTACAACTACACCCGTACATCAATGTTTTAACTTAGGGGGTGCCTTTCCTGTATGAGACCAATTAACTTTAAGAGCAAAACAACCAAAAACTGTCAAATCCACAGGGGAGAGGAAACAAACTACAGCCGTTTAAAGGCCCAAGAACATCCCTTTGGGAACCAGAAAAAAATCTTTGCTTACTACTGATCTTTCGCCAGGCACCGAAATTAACACTTTGATTCAAAAATTAGAAACAATGCACATGCTTAAAAGAATGGCATAAACAAGAATTCTGCAAAAATTTTAAACAAAATGCCATCTGTCAAGCCGCAAGCGAACAAAGAAACTTTGTATCGCCCAGTTGACTGAATACAGAACAAATTACCCCCCACCACAAAAGTTTTTTTAAAACGGAAAAAACCAACATTCCCAACTAGTTACGCAACTTCAAACGCTTATTTTCCTTATGAAGGCCACCCGCACAAAAACTTCGAAAAACATCTTAAGAGTAATCACAAATCTTTTCATTTGCTTTCACAGCAGTCGATGGCGCCATTCGAAACCAAATTGATGGGGGCCCAGATCGCAAAATACTTCTTAAACGCATGCAGCAATGCTAAAACTTTTCAATAATCAAACTTATTGAAATCATAAACGCCTGAAACCAACAACAAGCTCGCCCACATTTGTTTGTGGTTTAGAAATCATGAAACCAATCCAAAAGTGGCCTTACGGCCAGCGGTAAGAGACCATGAAACACATTTGCGGAAACAGAGAGCAGCGCACAGTAAAAGCAACTTCAACTAAAGTTTGAACCAAAGACATGGGAAACTGCCTGTATTCTTTTATAACCGAGGGTTCCCACTCTCATCTTATAAGAAAGCAGGACATCCTTCAGGGGGTCATGCATTGCACATCACAGAAAAGTACATGTTTTAATCAAAAACAGTCTTTTATACTCTATGCAGCACATGATGGGTTCATTTGAGCCTGGCTATGTCCTTAAATCCGCCCAAAAAACGGAAAATATTTGACCCAACGCTTTTTAGAAAGGGGGGGTTTTCCCTTATGGTTGAAAATTGGGGAAAGGGGTTTCCCAAGAACAAACCTTAAACGGTGGGGGAAAATTTAGTTTGGGGGCATCAATTCTGAAAGAAAACCAACAAATCGGGCAAAATTAAGATGTAAAAAAATTAACTACCCATGTATTAAGAGGGCAAAAAATTTAAAAGTTGGGGAATTTTTTAAAAAAAAAAAAACCCCCCTTTTAAAATTACACCGGACCTCCGTTTAATTTCCCGCTTAAATGGTTTGGGGGAGTTTTAAAAGACGAGACAAAGGGTTTTTAAATTCCAAGAATTGATTAAAAAATTTCCTAGGAATTAAAGGGGCCGCCCATAAAAACAATTAAAGCAAAAACAAAAATGGACCAAAAAAGGAAAAAAAATTTCCTAACACAGGTAAAAAAAAATTTAGGGTCGGGCCAATTAAAATTTCCCTTGCTTTTTTAAAATTTAAAAACAGGGGGTTAATTAAAAAGCTTTTTTCTTTTGGGGAAATAAATTGTTTTTTCAAGAATTTTCTTTGAAACCCATAAAAATGAAGAAAGCCCCTTCACAAAAATCTAAAAATCCAAGAGCCAAAATAAACTTTTCCCCAATTTTGGGAAAAATTACCAACAGTTTTGGTTTTTAAAAAAAAGGGGAAAAATTGAAAAGCGCAAAATTTTTTGAAAGAACCAAAGAAACCCAACCAAATTAAGGGCCTTGCCCTTCAAAACCCAAAATTACAAAACTTAAAAAAAATTTATAAAAGAATCCAAGCTTTTTGGGGAAAAAATAAAACCCCAAAAAAAGGAAATCAAAAAGGGGAACAAACCTGTAAAAAAAATTTACTGTTTAAAAAAATTATCAAAGCTTTTGGGATGTTAAAAAAAAATTTTCTTTTAAAAACCTTAACCCGGGGTATTTTTTTTTTAGAAATTACACAGTTTTAAGATGGGTTTTTGTTTTATTAAATTAAAATTTAAAGAAAATAAAAAAGAAAAAAAAATTTTAAAAAGAATCCCAAAACGGAAGAAAACTATAAAGACAGGGAAAAAACCGAAGTGGCAAAAGGGGCATGCGGGAGGGTATGACACGTCCGATTACCCCCTAAAGCCCTCGCCTTTACATTCAATTACTAACAAAAAGGGTTTAAAGGAAAGATAAGGAAAAATTTATCTGGAAAGGTAACAAGGAGTATGGGGGTTAAAGGGAAAAAAATTACAGTATTTCGAGCCAGGGAAAATCATTAAGAAACCCAAAGGGAATATCCCGCAGCGTTGGCAGTCAAACCTATCACATGACACTACAAAAAAGCATTTTTTGGCAATAAAAATTTTCCATCATGAAAAACGAAAAAACTGCGACCCAAATCTACATAAATTTTAAACCCAACATTTGTAACAAAGAATTCATTAGATAGAACAAACAAAAAAACGTGTGTTTGTTAACCCAGATTTTCTTTATGCAAAATTTCATTAAAAAAACCGAAAATTAAAAAAAGGGGAACGGGGGCCCCTGGGGTTATCTGCGTTTTTTTTCCTACCCAAAAGATTTTTGAGGAGCGGGTTGGGTTTTGTTGTGTCAGTTTCTCAAAAATAAACCGGCGGATTCATTTTTAAACAATTCTTTTTTTTTCATAGGGTCAACACTCCAAACTATCTTTTCCCTGAGGGAGTGCCCCCTTCTGCTTCCCCCGGTAAATAAAGGTACCTTACTTTAAAACCCAAAAAGGGAAAAGTTTTCCCGGGAGGGAATTCTCCCTTCAACAACATTTATTGTTTTTTCTTTTATTGCTTGTACTGGTTTTACCCCTTTTTAAAAATTCTTCTTTAATTTAAATTTGCGCCCCAAAACTGGGGGCAGTCTTCAAACCCTTTTCTGTTTCAGAATTGCCAATCAGCTCCTGTGAACGGAAAGGAAAAAAGTTTTTTTCGCAAAATGTTTTTAAATTTTTTAAAACTAAACCCTGTGATCTTTTAACCCCCGGGAATCCCCCTTTTTTTTTTAAGGGAAACTCAAAGGGTTTAAACAATAATTGATTCACTTCCCTTTTTTAAAATTCTTTCCTTCATCGACTTGAATAAATGCGAGGATAAGTTAAGGGACCCCCGTTGGTAAAATTAGTTGTATAGCAACAGCAACAGCAGAAGCCTTTTTTGGGTTTTAAAATGGTTCCGAAATTTTTGAATTTTGAACCCTATGTAAAATGACTGTGATCCCGTACTTAAATCTTTTTCGTCAAACCCTATAAAGGGTAAATATAGAAAAACCTTTTGGGGTTTGCCCGGTTTGGTTGTATTAACAAAGGTGGTCTCTGTTTTCGGCAGGCCGGTAAAAAATTTTTCCCAAAATGCTTGTTTGGGATAACCAAACCCTTTTGCTGTTTGTTCATTTACTCCAGCTGCTTGGCTTATTTTTTAATTGCTGCGTTTCCCCTTTCCAAAAACCTTTGGGCAAAATAAAAGATTTTGTTTAAATTTTTTTTCGGGCCAAAATTTTAAAGGCGCAACAAAAAACCCAAGGGCCCATACCAACGACAAAAAACCCCGATTTTTTGCATCTTTTTTTTTTTCTAAAGGTTGATAAAATCACTGAATTTTGGGGGGGGAAATTCCGATTTTTTTTCCCCTTTTACAAATAATATTTTTTTTAATTGCTTGATCAATTTTTTTAAATTGTGAACCCTTGCAGCCCTGTTTTTTTCAGTTTGCCCTTTAAATAAAATCTAACTGCTCAATTTCCTGCTTTTCATGGGCTCTTGGCAGCTGCTAGTTCCCCCCATAGCTTTTTTAAGTCTTTTTTTTTTTTTCCCCGCCGTCTTTCCGCAGTTTACAAAAAATGCAAAATTAAATTTCCCGCAAAAACCCAAAGCGCATTCACCACAGCCCCCCTATCATCATTACAAAGGGAATCCATTTTTTTAAATGTTTTTTTTAAATTTACTTTATTTATACGGGCCCTGGAATTTTTCCTTGTTTAATAAAAATCTTTCGTGGCAAACGGGGCCCTGCAAAATACAATCATTTGCTAAATCCTCAAAGTCTATTTTTAACCCAAGATCTGCGGGTTTAAAAAATTCTTAACAAGCTTTTTACCAAGCTTGGTATCCTACACTTAGGCCTCCAAAAAAACAGCAGAATGGTATACAAGGTTAGCAACATTTTTTTGGGTGCTCTTTTTATAAAATAAAAAAATTATAATTATTAAAAAAAATGAAAATGATATCTACTAAAAAACTACAAGGGGGCCTAAACCTTTTCCCGAAAATTAAAAATACCAAGTTTATGACCAAGCTATTATGCCCAAAAAGGAGAGGCTTTTATTTTTTTGGCAGCATGGGAAAAAAAAAAAACATTCCTCGGAAAATGAATTCCCGCATTGAACAGAATTTAACAGATGTCGCCGCAAGACATTTAAAAAATTCAAAACAGGGTTTACGCAGCTGGGGGCAAAAAATGGTAAAAGTGTTGGGGGGAAACGGGTTTTTTTAGTTTGGGAACCCCACAAAATAGCAGTAGATTTGCTCCCAAAGATTCTGAAAAAGGGTCTTACCCATGATTTTTAAAGCAAGAACCGGTTTTTAAAAAAAGTCAAATTTGAGTCCTAGGATGTGATCTATACAAAAGATTTGGAACATTGTTTCGCCCCTTTAAAAAAAAGGGATTAATAAAATTTTAATCATAAAGATTTTGGGGTTTTCCCCTTTAAAATGAAAAGAAACTTGGGAAAATCACGAACCAGAATCAGGGAAAAATTTAATCAGGTGGAAAAAAGTAACCAACCAAAAAACAGCAGAATCAGAAAAAGCTGAACAGGTGAGACCATTAAAATCCTTGGGGGGGGTTGAAGCAGGAAAAAAATTTCAGAGGGAACAGACAAAAAAAATTAATTTTCAGAATATGACCCATCAAAGAAAAAAAAAACCCCGCCAAAGCCCCGAACAAGTTGATTCAATTTCCAGCAAAAAAAACTTTCCCTGTATTTAAGGGGCCCCCAAGTCTTCATGTAATTGAACTTAAAACTTTGGGCCCTTTTTTTTGGGGCCCCTTTCCCGCTGCTGGGGGGTGTTTTTTACGGTTATAAAAAAATACACAATTGGGAACCCAAAAAAAAAAACAAAACAAAAAAATCTGAACCACAAAAACGGGAAAAAAACAACTGCACGCCAAAAAACCCCCAACAAAAAAAGATCATTTTATCCATTTTTAGATTTGGAAAAATATTTTTTGAACTTTAAATTTTTTAAATTTTTTTTTAAAAAAAAAGATCAAAAGGCTATTAAAAAAGATGAAATCCAAAAAATAAAGACATGGAGTCCAAAAAAAGAAAATTTCCCCTAACCAGAATTGGGAAAAATTTCGGTTGCTTTGGGTGTTTAAAAACTTCATTAAAATCTAGGCAGAGAACGCTTTAGCAAGACAAAACCCCCAACGATGACACGTTTTTTGAGGCCCTGTTGTACTAAATTAGACTTTTACTATTTAAGTAAAAACAAAGCTTGTATTTTTTTGATAATTTTAAGGGTAACTTTAATAAGAACTTGGTTTTTCTTTTAAAAGGGTGACTTATTTTTTTCTTGAGGTGACTTTAAACAAGAACTTAGAAGTTTACTTGATCAAGAACTTATTAGGAACTTTTTAAATAACTTTAAATTAAAAAATTTAATTTAAAAACTTGGGGTGACTTAAAATTAAAAAATTTAAATTTAAAAATTTGGGGGGACTTGGGGGAGGAGGTTGGGGGTACACAGGGGGGGGGGGGGGAGGACGGCGGGGCGGGGTGGGGGTGGGGGAAAGTGCGTGCGTGGGGTGGGGGGGGGGGGACTTCGTGCGCCCGGGGGGGGGGTGGGGGGCGTTCGTCGGGTGTGCGCGCACCTTTTATTATTTATAAAGAAACGAATGTTTAGAATAAAAAAGTTTTTTTAACGTAAAACAACAAAAAAAACCAAAAATAAAAAGCAACACGCACCCAAACCTTTTTAAAAAATAAAAGTGTTTTCATAGGGAAATGGGGGAAAAGGGTTTTTTTGGTTTTCGCTTAACGCCGTAAATTTAAGACGGCTGCCGGCCTCTTTCAAACTGAAGATTATCAAAGCAGCCCCCAAAAGGGAATTTTTTCAAAAGCTTTATTTAATAAACAAAGACAGTTGAATAAAGTACAAATTTTGTGGCCGCCCCCAAGGCAGCCAAAAAAGTTTAAAGCCGGGCTTGAAGCAAGCAGTGAAGGGCCCGTAAAACCCCAGCAATATATACCAAATTTATGAAGTCTTGGGGGAAATTCAAGGGAGTCAACTCTAAACAACCCACCGCTCCTGCATGAGCGGTATCTAAAAATAAAATCTTACGCAGTGGTAGGCCCGCAGTGGGCTTAAAAATCGCGCCCCACTGTTCAAAAACAGCCAACCCCCTTTAAAAAAACCCGACCGCCAGCAGGGGCGGTATCTAAAAATAGTCTTTAAATCCCGTGGGAGGGTGCAGTGGGCTTACAGTCGGCGCAAAGTTTCTAAAACGCCCAAAAAAAACAATTTTAAACAGGGCGTTACAGTTGAGGTTCACCAGGAATTTGGAACTTTTGAAACCCTAGTTTTTTGTATTCTACAAACTGGAGCATGTTTTCAATTTGCTTTCAGTTTATTCCCGATAAAAAATGACTGGCAGACCAATATTGTCAAAACCCGATGAAATGGGTTGGGAAATACTTTGCAAGAAATAACGAAACTTGCTACTAAACAACTGAATACCTGTTTTTTCTTTTAAACCCCTTGTGCCCACGTTTCTTTCATTTTTCCTTTTTTCCTTTTTTATTTTCCTCCAGTTTTTTGCCCAAAAAAACAGAAAAACCCACCAAACTGAAAATGAAACCTTTTTTGTTTTGGGGGTCCTGCTTTTAGATTTCTAATCCCTTTTTGCAGTTTTTTTTATAATTTTTATTTTCGCCCCCCGGGGCATCAAAAAGAACAAATCTAAAAAGGGTTTTCTTGATATGCCAGTACTGGGGTCACTTCAAATTTGGGAACAAGATAAATTTTGCAAAAATCTGTTTTGGGGAATCAAGCCCCAACCTTTTTTTTTCTTTTTTCCCCCTTTTTTTTTCTTTGAAAAATCCTTTCCCCTTTCGTTTTTTGGCCTTTTTTTGGGAGTTTTTATTGGGCCTACTTTTTTGCCTTCTCAGCAATGTTTCCTTTTCTTTGAAAAAGCCTTTTCCTTCAAGTACATTCTTTTCTTTTCGGCCACAATTCTGTTTGGGGTTGGAGGTGGTAATTTAACAAAAGCAAGCTTTATCCTGTCAGGTAAAATTAAAATATTTTTCCGGGCCCAGAAAATCTAACAATTCTTTTATGAGCAAACCTTGATTCAAGAAAATTTTTCTACCTAAATTTGGAAAAATACAAAACCTTTAGACATTTTTTACATTTCGCCTTTTAAATTAAACCTTTTTTCACTGAAAAAACACCACACACAGCAAAAGGGCCCTTTCCCAATGTAAAATGACAGACAGCTAAGGCACAGTCAAAACACAGCCTTCTTGTAAAGTAATCCGGTGAACAATGGCGAAGCCGGTCTTGTTGACGTGGCGGCCACGAAGTGGCAATGACACGTGACAGTCTAGAACATTCGCTTATGTTGCAGTTAACGGGGCCGTCAGGTGTGCTTTATTGATTTTTTGGTCGCCCTTTGTAAGCGAGCCGTGCACTGTGTGAACGAGGGTCGCTTGTCTGCGCTAGCCGTGCCATAGCATAAATTAAGTGATCAGGTTTCAGCCTCGTGTCTGCCTGTCTGTGTGGGCAAAGTTTTGTAGGTAGTAACTTAGTTTTAAAAGACAAGTAAGTTTTGTAAATTAGTATTAAAAACGGATAACCCTACACAGTATGTCTGTTTGTAGATAATCGTTATTTTTTGGTTATTGGAAGTCTTACTTGTCAGAGAACAGTAATATGCCAATCCTAGGGCACTTTCGCCCGAAAACTGGTTTGAGGGCGAAAGTGAGTTAGGATTGGCATATTACTGTTCTCTACGTTGTACTACGTGACCATCCATTGTGTGAACAGAATTGGGCGCAAGGGTCGCCCGCATGATGGATGG
>CM031623.1:13554058-13564058 GCA_018398815.1 Conus ventricosus | reverse complement strand
TAAGTACAACCAAGTTCTTATTCAAGTTATCTTATAATTATCAAAAAAAAACAATACAATCTATGTTTTTGTTTAAATAGTAGATGTCTAATATAGTACACACACGCCTCAAAAAACGCGTCATCGTTGAGGATGTTTTGCTCAGCGTCCTTGGCGCGAGATCGCTCAGAATAGATCTTAATGAAGTTCTTACATTGTAAGCAACCGCATTGATTACAATTCTGGTCTATGGAAATGTCTTTTATAGACTCCATGTCTTTATTTATTGACTTCATCATTTTAAACAATAATAATCCGTCATGATCTATTTTTATCAAAAAAACAAAAAATTTTAAAATTAAGTTCTTAAAATATTATTGCATTTGAAATGGATCAAAATGATCTTTTGTTGTTGGTGGTTCTGGCATGCTTTTGTGTTTGTCTTCTGTATTTAGTGGTTCAGATTGTTTGGACTGCTTTGGTTTTTGTCGCCATTGTTTATATATTTTATAACAGTAATAACCGCCCCCAGCAGCAGCAAGGGCGCCAAAATGACAACAGTTTTAAGTTCAATATTCATGAAGACTTTGGTGCTGTAGGCCTTGAATCACATGGAGTTTTTATAGCTGGCATTGAATAACCTTGGTTTTTTTGGAAAAGTTGTTTGCATCAAAACTGAGATAGTTAGACCTTTAAAACTTGGATCATAGCGTCCAAGTATTGTTGTTTGCTTTACAGTAATGAGCGACGCCATACTAATTTTTCCACGCAATCGTTTTAAATCATCGTCATTGTAGGTCGACAAAATCAATCTGTATTTGTAAACTTTAAGAAGCATCCAACTCACCCCGGCGCAGAAATTAAGCGGGGGATCGGGTTTTAATGTTCATGCAGGTCTTTCTATATTTTCAAAGACGTCGCAACAAACAGGTATCAGCATCAAGTTGAATCAGTGTCCCCATCGTTTTACATCTACTTCTGCCACGCATCTTGAGCATGCTGGAAATCAGATCAGATGCCTTTCCTAAACTAAAAAGAACGCGCCTTTAGGGGAAGTGTATCTTCGTCAAACCTTTCCACTGTTCATGTATTTCATAAGGGTAACGCCCTTTCTAACGAGAGTTGGGTCAAATATTCTTCCTTTTATTGGGAGGGACTTAAGGACATAGCTAGTGACTCTAATGATCCCATCATGTGCTGCATAGAGTCATAAAAAGACATGTTATTTAAAGTAAAAACCATGTACTTTTCGATGACTCTGCAATGCATGTTACCTGAAGGCGTTGTCTACTGCTTTCATTATAAGGTGAGAGTCGTAACCTCGCAAGTTATGAAAGAATACAGGCAGCTTCCATGCTTTGGTTCAAACTTTAGTGAAGATTGCATTTACTGTGTGCTGCTCCTCTAAACTTTCCACTAATGTGATCATGGTCTCTTACTGTGGGGATTTGTTGCTTCTTCACTAAAGTTCTAAACCACAAATCCAACAATGTGTGGCTGAGTCATATGTTCTTGGTCTTCAGGTTTTCATTATGATTTCAGATAAATTCAGATTATTGAACAGTCATTACGCACTTTTTGATGCGTTCTAAGAAGTATTCTGCAGCATTTGGTCCTCTATATAATTCTGGTGCTGAATGGGCGCCATCCGACCTGGACAACGATGAAGCAATGAACAAATCTGATGATTACTCACTAAGGCTGTTTTGGAAGTCTCTGGGGGGTTGGCCCTTCAAAAGGGAAACAATGAGTGATTCGAAGTCTGCGTAAAAAACATATGGGGAATTTTGCATCCGTTTCCAGTTCTTAAACTAACTTTACTGCCTTCTGGGGGCGTATTTAGTTCTGTATTACAGTAAAACTGGGCCAATTACAATGTTTCTTATGTTCGTTTGCGGCTTGGAACAGATGGAATTCTGTAAAACATTTTCTACAGAATTCTTGTTTATGGTAATGCTTTGAAGTATGCCTCAATAATCTACTCATTTTTTCGTATCAATGTGTAATGGGGTTTAGCCCCGCTGGTGAAAACATCGTAGTTAAGTCCACATGATTTTTGTCTGGCTCGCCAATCGTTGGACTGTTCTTGGACATTTTAAATAGGCGTAGATTTGTTTCTTCATCCATGTGTAGATATTGACAGTTATTGGTTTGTTTTGTTCTTAAAACTGATAAAATTTTGTCCACGCTAACAGGAAAGGATATTCCACTAAAGTTAAGATCATTGATGTAAGGTTATATTTAGACACTCTCTCTGCGTTTTTCCGACGTGATGCGCCTTGCGAGAACACACCACATAAAACATTTGTCGTCTGTATTCTTTATATTTAAAACTGCTCTTTTTGCAACTAATGCTGGAGGTAGTGGAATGTAAGCCTTACCAACAATCGGTGCATACTTAGCCTGTTTTAATCTAATCCCCTAAGACTTCGCCCTCGACCAACCAGAGCCTCTCATTTTGGCTTCTTCAGGGGCCCACATCAAACTGTGTAAGCATTTTCGTCTCCCCAAACCGGGTGTTAAGTCATTATGAGAAAGAATAGTCTGTTGTTTAGTCGAGACCCAGACTTCTAGATTTCTTCATTTATTGTTACATAGTCGTTTTAAAACAGCTAACATTACTTTAACTGGCGGGTCTATTGTTAGTTTACCGGAACTTGAGAAATAGCATGACCAAAAACTTGCCTGTACTTTTGCTGGATCAATGACTTCTAGATATGATATCATTTAAAGTTTTTGTTAAAACTTCTTCCTTAGCATTGCTTCAAACAATTCGTCTGGCCTTCATATATCTTATCCATGCTGTTTCTTTTCTAACTCAAAATATTTATTTAAATCAAAAAATAATTAATCAATATCGATGGTTTTTTTGTGTTTAGACTCATAAACTAAAGTATTAAACACCTTTGGGGCGTTTGTTAATGGTGAGTGTTTAGAACAGAGTTTAATGTTTCGTTTACTTTTTTTAAACTTTCCCTTTTTTTATCTGCTCGTTGTTGGTGTTGAGAAAACTTGTCCTTGCCTTTCTTGAAGATCAAACTTTTGTCTTTTGTAGCCCATCAAAATCGGCCTGGTAAACGACTAAATTCTTCATCTGTGATGTTTGAGTCAACTAGCGCTTTATTTATTTCATTTTTGAAGGAACTAAGTTTAGCTGTTATTAGTTGATTTTTGCTGTGTGCTTTTGGAGTTTGGTTTTAATTTTTTGCTAGCAGCGCCTACAGCTAATAAACATAAGCCAAAAGCTAAAGACAAGCCGCCTAGAGGTAAAGCTGCGGGGGAGCTATGCCCGTTGCTAAGAGACCTACACTCGTTCCTCCCGTTTGCAGCGCTTATAGTCGATGCTCCAGTTTAAATAGGTAACAGCATTAAAAGCAGCAGATACCTTCTTTTGGCTTTGCTGTATTTTGAAAGGTCCTGCTCTAGTTTTTGTTGCATCTGTGAAATTTTTAGTTAATCTAAAGGGTTTTTACTTCAGGGCTTTCTACAGCTGCAGAGCGGTCTTGGAGTTGATGTTGCCTTCTATAACAGCGAGTTGCCTGCTATCTCTTCTTTAGGTACTTTTGGATAAACCTCAAAGACATGTTTTTTTTAAAAATGAAAAAATAATTTAGTATACTATACTTTTTAATCTTTTTATCTCGAATATTCAGCTGCGCATCATATATTAAAAACAAATGCGCATTAAGTGGTTTATCACTCTCTTTTTCTTTATCAATTTGAATGTTTATTACGTTTTTAAAACCTCTCTCCACTTCATGCAACTGATTATCCTCTGTCGACCTTAGGTCAATCCATAAGCCGTATTTCGTTGTTAAAATCATCGAGTCAAACCCATTGTGAAGGTGTAGATCTTTAGACAAAAGGGTCAACTGTTGGATTTCTACACCTCCCGCCCCCGAACATTTTTCTTATTTCGTCAAATGCTGATAAGGTTTAACCCCGTAGCGTAGATTTGGCTGGGACTACCTCAATCGAACATTGTACTTTCGTTATTTTAGGATTAATAAAACTTTTCAGTTTGTCTTTTGAATGGTTCTTCATCTTCGCACAGCAATAAAATTTACCTTTAAGTGAATGTGTGTGGTACTTAAAACTAAAATTCCATATAGTTCTGCCCTGTTTTTGGGATATGTTGTATGATGAATCACTCTTTCGTAATATATTACTAATTTTGATTGATATTGTTGCTCAATCAGCTCTGCTAATTTAGGGTTGCTAACAACGTCAAACTCTAACGAGATGTCAGAAATGCTGTACTTTGCTTCGGTGTCTGATGATCTGATACGCGTTTGTATCATTAAAGTTAGTTCATATGAAAAATCTGTCTTGTAATGCTCCTTGAAAGTATGGCGCATGAGATTTTAACAACTAAAAAATCTAAGGGAATGGAAAAGCGATTTCCATACGCAAAATTTACAGCTACATGCTTTTTGCCGTCTGGGTTAGCATTTCCGGCGTCTATTCTATGTTTTAGTCCATCATCATTTTCAATTCCTTGAAACGCAAGATCAGCCCTTTCATTCTCGGTTAGCCATAGATCAGAATAGGTTAAAAATATATCTGCATTGTGTAAAGGAAAATATTTCTTGCCCTCAAGTTTTATAAAAATTTTCTTAACGATTGCCCGCCCCAGATTCTGCACAACTGCCCTGTTTGGGTCTGTTGTTGAAGCGAGTTCTTTTTTGAAAGTAAGTCGTGCAGAGCCTGGCACAATCACTTCATCCGCTCCTAGGTCTGGAAATCTAACAGTAAGAATTTGATCCGCTCAATAGTAGAGGGGATTATTTGGAACAGTAATATTCCGTTTATTTCCCTTCAAAACCCAAGGGGTTTTTTTTTCAGTTTTCTATGGGGTCAAGAATCGAGCCATATTCTTGTGACATTTTTTTTATAAAAACAAAATTAAAAGTTAATTATTTAAAACATGGCAGGCATTGAAGATGAAGAAAATTATATTATTCCTGATCTTGGAGACGACATGAGTGATTCCCTTTGGGAGCAGCATCACTCGGGGCCCTCATTGCATGATAAATTAGTAGAAGAAGGGCGCAAAGGCGTTGTTAACAGAAAGTAAGGCCAGATCATTATCCCAAAAGTTTAGGACTAGGACCTCCCAAAACTATATCCCCTGATGATTTTGAAGTAAAAGATAACCATTTGTATTTAAAACCCGACAAAGGAAAAACTTGTCCAGCTTACGTTTAAACGAGGAACCCATAAAGGGTTTGTAGGCATGGGTACAATTAAATCAAAAGCTCAGTGCAAGCGAGCGGAATCGCCTTGGCTTTACAAAACCAAAATTAACCCGGAGGAAGTTGCTCAACTTCAAAACATACAACAAGAACTCCCAAAGATAACCAAATGCAAAACATGGACCTTTAAAGATTTAAGTCAAACAGCAGACAGAATAATAAATACAATAGAAGCAGAAACCACTGAAGAAGAAGAAACGCTTTAAACAACTATACGCGAACCACAGCTACCTTTGAGAGATTATTAGCCCTTGATCGTCTTTTAAGAACCATCAAAGGGAATTACTAAACAATTTAACAAAACTGACTGAACTAAAGGAGGTTTTGGGAAAAAAAAAAGAAAAACTCGTTGAGGCTGACGACGCCAACTTAGGACCTGAGGTTAAAGAAAGAATAAAACAAAGACTAAAGATCTTGAACAAGAAAGACCCAGCAAGACTTAGAAGTGCAACTACTAACCGAGCCAATTACGAACTCAAGTGAACAAAATAAGAGAAACTTTCGAAAAAATTTTATATGAAGAACAACGCTAGCAGAACGAATACGAACGCTGTTTGAGGCAAGGTGTCACATTAGCAAGTGTTATAACTGCCTTAGGATTTGCAATAAGTACATTTGGTGATGGCTATTACAGGCGGTGGTAGTCAAAGTTCAGTACCCCCACCACCATCGCTGATAAATCATGGTTAAAAAACAACTTGATCATCTTGCGAGTTTTTTAAAAAAATTAGCTAGTAAAGCTATAGACTCTTTACCTGGTTATAGGGAGTATCGTTGTGGCTTTTGTCTACTGCAAGCAAAGTAGTTGGCTTTTGGGCTGAGCACTTATGGAAATTAGTTCTCTTAATAGTTGGTTATATTTAGTAAGATAAAGACCAAGTAATCCTGGGCCAGTTAATCCAACAACAATTTGCTGTCTTTCATATTCATTGGTCATTTATTTTTACTTAAACAGTCTTTGGGTTTTGGGGACCTCAGGGATTGGATGACTTAATCTTGGGGGGGTCATCTTGTTTTTTTATTGTTTGTAATTTACTGGCTCAGAATTTATGTCGTTTTTCCAACCTTCTGTTCATTGCCTGCCACAAGGATTTCATTATTGTATTTATTATTGTACCTATCTGGAGTCTGGGTCAGAAGGCAGCTGTATAAACCAGTGCCAACAGCAAAGTTACTTTTGATCTTGCGTATTGTAAAACTTTTGGTTTCCTTTTTATACTTGAAGGTAAATCAACTGGGAGAATTAATGGCGTCCTCTAAATTTGCTAAGTATTGTTTTTGGCGTCAAAGCCAGTAGAAGGATCAGTTATGCTCGATCTCGTTTGTGCTTGCGACCCAGCAAACACCAAACGTAAGAACGAATAGAGTCGTTTATTCGTTCTATTCCTGCTCTAGTTAGGCCCTTAGAAGTGTCTAAAATAATTGTTTTCCATGCTGTTTTTGCTCTTGCTCTATGGACCGAGGTGACACCCGTGCCCGAAAAGAAAGATGTGTAAGGAGGATTCCAGTCATAGTTATTTCTTTGTGCACGCCCCAAAAATAAGGGTGCCTAAACCATGATTAAGATCCAACTTTTGTCTAAAGTCTTCCTTAACCCTTAATATTGAATTCGTTACAGATCCTTTTAAAAGCCTTCATGTCTATTCGGTTGCTGGGAAGGATAAACGGTTTGTCATTTTGGGAATGGCGCTTTTCAGTTCAGTCAAAATTCGTTGAAGGTGTAATAGAAATGAAATCTTTCACTGACCTCACCAAAGGATTCAGGATGATTTTTAAAAGATCAGCATACGACACTCCACACCCAGTTGATGCACAAAACAAGCAAAGTTTAAATGGTTCTGATAAAACTGCATCGGATGACTTTAAAACCCCACTTTCGGGATGGGAGTCTTTTTTAATAGGGGGGGTTTTTAAGATATTGCTTAATGGAGTACTCACCTTTACTTGAAAGGTGTCAGGGCTGAGTCACAGAAATGTCGAGGGTGTCAGTTGCTATTTTTTTAAGATTGTAGTGCGGCCCAACAGAATATTTTGCATCAGTATATTTAAACGCACTCTTTTTATTTCGTTTAAAAATGTTTGTAACAATAACAAAATCAAGAACGTCCTTCGTTTTTAGAACTGCTATTGATAACAATTGCGGAACCAGAATGGTTGCGCTTCATGAAATATTTTACAAAGTCGTTTGGTTTAATATAAGTGAATTCAAAGAAGAATAATAGATTCAAAAAATTGACAAAACAGGGACCAAGTTAGCCAGTTAACAATACCTGATGGTTATTACGGGTTTTGCTCACTAAAGGAAGCAATGAGTAAATTTGACATTTCTCTTAACTTAACAATGCGAATCTGAAACAATGTTAACATTCAAGCTTGAAGAAGAAGTAGGTTACTATTTTGATAAAGAGCTAGCTAAAATGTTAGGTTTGCAGCTAACAATTATAGATTTAGAGTTACACCAAACAAACTACTTATGAGGGAGAAAATCCGCTCGATCTTGCATTACATTCATTACTCTATGTTCATTTGGATGAGCTGAGCACTGATGAAAACTTACATGATGGAAGGCCCTCAACTGTTTTAGAGCTCTTCCGTCAGGGAAAGCTGCATATTTCGATTATGAAATTATACAATTCCCTAATTTTACAGTTTATACAATTAGTTTGTGGGAGGGTCAGATCATTTAATATAAAGATCACAGACAAAAAAGGAAAAGTCGTAAAATGTGATAACCTACACATTGGGTTTTTGGAAATAAAATAATAAGTTGTACTAAAAATAATGTCGCATGGACCAGAAGAACAGGAGTTACTTAGCGCCTGTAAGGTGTATAACCTTAGAATTAAAAGACCTTGCAGACGTTGCGGACTTTGAACAAACGGTGGATAGGCGCTTTGTATGGTTTTGAGTACACTAAAGATGGTGATTATAAACGCAAAGAGGTTGGCGACAGCAAAAGTTTCCCAAACTAGAACAGCTGCGCAATCTAGAAGCAAATAATGTTGGCCAGTATGAATATAAAATAGTTCGAAACCTGCCTCAAATGGCATTTAGAACCATATTTAGAATGGGACTTTAAAATTTGAATTCATAAGCCCATTTACATTTTTTAGCCGTCAAAAAAGTTTTAGAAAAGCATTCAACTCTGGCCCCTTTTCATGTAAGTCTTATGCCGGACGACAATAGTCAGAAAGAGATTGAAATAAAGCCGTATGGGAATAAACAGTACATCTCCACCCGAAGAGAAACGGTTTTAAAGGATGCTTCTACAAAATTTCAGTTTATTCCGCAAATGAAATTTAGGAGATGCGTTCACAAGATATTTGAAATTTCTGTCTTAAAGATAAGGGGAGGGATGGAGTTGTGGGCGTTAGTGACGTCCTTCTAAACGGAATTCTAATCAGCTGGGAAAACTTAGACGTTGAAAAACTTAAAGTTTACCGTCGTCATTCTTACAATGGCGAGGATATTAAAGGGATAACAACAAGCAACAAAATCAATATTAGTCTAAATAGAAACAATCTTACAGAACTGAATTGGATTAATCTTACGCATTTAGATCTATAGGATTTTATTATACTGAACAAATTTTGACAGAGAGTATGATAAAAACAAAAACTGGATTAGATTAAATTCTGTTATAAAACTATGGGGCAGTTAAACTTTATGACAAAAAACCCCTCATTGTTCATTTTAAATTTTTGGACAAATGGTTGTGGGAAACATTATTTGTCCTCAACCTATTACAAACAGTTTTTCGTTATAATTTTGATTATATTGTGATTTTTTTGTCCAACACTTAAAAGGAACAAAGCATATCATGATAGAAGGTTTTATATGGACAGACGATGACGTTTATTTAGTTGATCCCAGCACTAAACTGAGTGAGTGTTTTAGAATACTTTTATAAAGTGTTTGAGGGAGCGCAGACACTCTTTATTATAGATGACTGTTCAGCGAAAAAGATATAGTTAAAAAGAGAAACCCTTTGTCAAAACTGGCTTTTAGCGGAAGACATGATGGGATAAGTGTGGGGGATTTTATGTCAAAAATATAACTCCGTTTTTAAAAGACTTTAGAGAACAGTTAAAGACTGTAGTTTTATTTTACATGAAAGACAGAGACTCATTTGATGAATGTTTGCGCGAAAATGATGTTATTGAAAATGAATCAGGAAAAACACAGGATTAAACAAAAACTAAAATCTAAAAAGTTTAGTAAAATTTGTATTGAAACGGATAACCCTACACAGTATGTTTGTTTGTAGATAATTGTTATTTTTTGGTTATTTAAGTCTTTCTTGTCGAGAACTAATAAATGCCGCTTCTAGGTCACTTTCGCCCAAAAAACTGGTTGAGGGCGAAAGTGAGTTAGAAGCGGCATTTATTAGTTCTCTTCAGTTGCTGTTTCGACAGAGCACAATGGACGCTTCGCTTACAAACCAGGGCGGCCTTGCCTTCTGTACGAAGGTTTTCGTTTCAGAACTGGACCGTGTGACGAAGTCAACAAAGCTGTGGAGATGTACGAAGCGAGCATGCCAGGGGGGTGCAAGACACAACTTGATGGCAGTTTGACTTCCTTCACAAACCAGCACAATCAGGAAGCAAGACTTGCTTCCCTGTACACCTGTGATTATGACGTCTTCTCCTGCAGTTTATATATTGTTAAGCCTGTTCTTTACAATTAAAAAAAAAAGATCCTGCTCGAAATCCTATTCCCCTCCCCCGTGGTGGAGGGGGGCATTGGCAGACGGAAGGGGTTGCTCT
>CM031623.1:13491362-13537065 GCA_018398815.1 Conus ventricosus | reverse complement strand
AGCGTGAACCTGACACAGTCCGTTGTTCTGCGGGGCAATGGCCGGCGAGAGGAAGAAGGGGACAGTGTTCCAGTTCGTCAGAGCCAGCCTGGCCAAGGTGAAGGACGACAGAGCTGAGAGGCTCAACCGCGTGGCCGCTATGGCTTGCACGAAATCCAAAAGTCTCGCTTACGGGTACGTGTGTGGTGTGTCCTTACACAGATAAGTGGGCTGCCTTCGAGAGGGATTACGATGATTCCCTCATGCAGCTAGTGAAGGGTTTTCATATTTATAATATATTTTCTTCATTTCGTCCATTTTCTTCATCTTCAACGCCCCCCCCCCCCCCCCCCCCCCCCCCAGCCTTAAGTTCAAATCTTTGCTATCAATTACGTGTGACGGAGGGGTTGTGGCCTGCGTTGTTTTTCTGCCACTATAAATGGTTCATTCTTTGTATTCGTTTGCCTTTATTCAGTTAAAGGCTGCCAGTCCTTGAATACCTTACCTCGTGTTAGTTTTCTTATGGAGCAAGTACCCTACTTGTTTATTGTTTACTGCTCCCTGCCTCATTTTATTTTCACTGCAGATTAACTGGCTTCTAACTTCGAGGGAACATACAAACACGCACTGTCATCTTCGATTACAAGACTGACGCGTGGACTTCTGATACGAACATTGCCATACAGACTAACAGAAAGAAAGGGATACGGGTATCAATGCATCTCGCACGGCTCCTTCAAGAATTCGATGAATTTCGTTAAAACAAGAGGGAGAAGATGATATACGCCGCCTTAGCGAGTTGTGGTTTAACGCGCATGTCGAAGACATTCTTCACTTCCTGTTGATCCATCCGACTGCACACGAAAAAAAATCAAACAACAAAAAAAAACAACATACATGCTCCAAGGCCTTGGCTTAAAGAGTCGAGTATTTATCGACTACCCGCAATTGGATTGTTTGAGAATGTTATTGTCTCTAAAGTTGATTCTCACAATATCATTTCATCTGGCCATCACGGTACCATCCAGGTGGTTCCAAGCAACGATTATAAATCAAAGGAATGGGACTATTAGGGCGTTTTTCAGCTGGCGCAAAGGTAGGGTCAAGGTGAGTGCAAAGCTTGAAATGTGACCGTCAATGAAGAGGAAGGTCACGTCTTGGGAACTGGATTTCATCGGGGAAAATCCCCCTAAACAAGGGATATAATGGTGGAGGTTTGTTTCTTTTGATTGATTATCAGCTTCACATTAATTGCTGGCTGAAATATATGGAGGGCCTAAAAAACGCTTACATGGATTATAAGAGTTGTCAGTGCAAAATCCAAACTTGGCGTGCGGCCTTTGACGGGTTGGCTGGCAGTCCCCCATACCGACTTCGCCAGTAGTACCGGGAGGGGGGGGGATGGGGGGGGGGGGGGGGGGGAGGGGTGGGGGTGGTGGGCGCGAGAGGGGGGAAGGGGGGGGGGGAAGGGGGATAAATGCTGGTGCAGGCAGTGTGCCGCCCTTGTTGGACAGTGGATAAGAACAACCTGGCCAACCTGATTACCCGAGGCGGGTGTCACAAAGAACTGAAGGGTGCCCAGCTCATCCCTGGGACGTGAGAGGCGAGGGTGGGGGTGGGGGGGGGTGAAGAAACGGGGCGAAAGACACAAACATCCAAATTGACATACGACAACAAAGTATACTTTTTCAAGCTCTTTTCGCTGTTGAAGAGCTAGCGTTTCATCGTGTCATGCTCAAGTCAGGGAAGACAACTCCTCTTTGCGCACCAGTCACTGGACATAAGAACAGTCGGCTATTTTCCTCTACACGCGATACAGCCCCAAGACAGTCTAGCAAAGTGTTGCTTTTTCCTAACTCGCGCGCCGCTAGTGTGTATTGTAACACGCTCGCACTCGCCAAGCACAGCCCTGATGTGGCCCTCTGCGGTCGGCTGGGCTATAAGCAACATTATCTTATCTTACTCGCCAAGCAAGCGAGAATGTTCGCGCCTCCTCGCCTCTGTGTAAACGAACAAATGAGAAGGCAGACCAGCCAGTCCAAGAAGTCTGTCTTGGTGGACGGTGATTTGTGGACACCTGTTAATTAATGGTCAGTGACCTACACGGTCAGAAAACAGGGACTCCCAGATGATGAGAGGACGAGAGAAAAGGCTCAGCCTCTGCCCTCATGGTCTGCGTACTAAGGTTAAAATCGACCTATGATGTGCATTTTCCCCCTTCCAACCTCCATTTTTTGCCCCCTCCCCCCTCCCCAATCCTTTCTTTTTCTTTAGTGTTTTATTTCCTTTTTAAAAAAAAGTGGTTCCTTATATTTTTTTTTCTGCTTTATCAGTTCTCATTCACCACGCAAATCTGTGTGTTCGATTTACTGATGGACGTTGTCATGATTGTGAACTTTAATGGTGTAGTGTTTGAAACAGAGCGTCTGGGATTTTTTAAAAATGTGCTAATGCTAGGTGTACTGACACATTCATTCCGTTTGTTGCAACAAAGAAAAGGAAAACAAGAGAAAGAAGAAAGAAAGATAGATAGATAGATAGAGAGACAGATAGTAGATAGATAGACAGACAGACAGACAGAGAGAAAGAAAGACAGACAGACAGGAATAAAGAAAGAAGGAAGGAAAGAAAGAAAAGAAAAAAAGAAAACAAAAGACAAGACAAGAATGAAGGGGAGAAAGGAAGGAATGCAGAAACAAAGAAAGAATTCGCAGCCAATAAAAGCTAACGAAGTAAAGAAATAAATGCACAGTTGCTGATGCACATTTTGAGTGAAGGGTTTTGACGGAGAGAAGAGTCCCTTCCCATGAGTCGTTCGAAAACACGAGACAATGACCATCTTCTTTTGTTTCTTTCGATCGTTTCTTTTCTTTCTTTCTTTTTTTCTTTTTTTTTCTTCTGTCTTTCTTTCTTTTTTTCTCAGTTTTGAAAAGTATTATAATGACTACGCCGAACTACGTGAACACATAAATAAGACAAAACACGACGCGTTTCGACCTCTTAGGTCTTCTTCAGGCAAGAGAAACAACACCCAGGACAACGAAAACGAAGAACAAACAATCTCTTATCTTTGTGTCTCGTATTTCCAACCCACTCGTTAAAAGAAGATGGGCATTGTCTCATGTTTTCAAAAACACTCGTTGAACGAGCAGCCATTTGTCTTTAAGTTTGACAAAGATAAGGGATTGCTCGTTCGTTCTTTATTCCCGTTATCCTGAGCCTTGTTTTGTCTTGCCTGAAGAAGACCTAAGAGGTCGAAACGCGTCGTGTTTTGTCTTGTGATTCGTTTGTTCAGGCTGTTAGGCGGAGTCATAAATATTTTTTAAAGATTTGTGTAGATTTCTGCCCGCAGTCACTAATTTTTTGCTTTTAATTTGTGTAGATTTCTGCCCGTAGTCGCTAATTTTTTTTATTTGTGTAGATTTCTGACCGCAGTCGCTATTTAAAAAAAAAAAAATTGTGTAGATATCTGCCCGCAGTCGCTAATATTTAAAAAAAAATTTGTGTAGATTTCTGCCCGCAGTCGCTATTTAAAAAAAAAATTGTGTAGATTTCTGCCCATAGTCGCTAATTTTTTTTTTAAATTTGTGTAGATTTCTGCCCGCAGTCGCTATTTAAAAAAAAAATTGTGTAGATTTCTGCCCATAGTCGCTAATTTTTTAAGTTTTTATATAATTTGTGTAGATTTCTGCGTGCAGTCGCTAATTTTTTTTTTATAATTTGTGCAGATTTCTGCCCGTAGTCGCTAATTAAAAAAAAAATTTGTGTAGATTTCTGCCCGCAGTCGCTAATTTTTATTTTATAATTTGTGTAGATTTCTGCCCGTAGTCGCTAATTTTTTAAATTTTTTTGTAGATTTCTGCCCGCAGTCGCTAATTTTTCTTCTTCTCAATTTGTGTAGATTTCTGCCCGCAGTCGCTAGTTTTTTTTAAAACATTGTGTAGATTTCTGCCGTAGTCGCTAATTTTTTTTAAAATTTGTGTAGATTTCTGCCCGCAGTCACTAATTTTTTTTTCAAAATTTGTGTAGATTTCTGCCCGCAGTCGCTATTTTTTCTTCAAAATTTGTGTAGATTTCTGCCCGCAGTCGCAATTTTTTTCTCAAAATTTGTGTAGATTTCTGCCCGCAGTCGCTATTTTTTTCTTCAAAATTTGTGTAGATTTCTGCCCGCAGTCGCAATTTTTTTCTTCAAAATTTGTGTAGATTTCTGCCCGCAGTCGCTATTTTTTTTCTTCAAAATTTGTGTAGATTTCTGCCCGCAGTCGCTATTTTTTTCTTCAAAATTTGTGTAGATTTCTGCCCGCAGTCGCCTCACTTTGCAACCCCCTTTTTTTAAGTGTTGGTTTAACCCTTTTCCTCTCTCCGCGCAGGTTGCTGAATGCCACTTTGAACAACACACTCCCTGGATTGGAATCTTCCGGCAGCATGGCTTTGGTAATGGAGCAATTTTGCCCGCTCACCGTTCAACAACTTGCTAACGCTACGCTTCTTGGTGACTCACTTTGAAGACATTCTGAAGAGGTACAATTTCACTGTGAAATGTGGTTGGTGTGTGTGTGTGTGTGTGTGTGTGTGTGTGTGCGCGCGTGCGTGCGTAAGTGCGTGTGTGCGTGCGTGAGTGAGAGAAAGAGACAGAAAGACAGTGTGTGTGTGTGTGTGTGTGTGTGTGTGTGTGTGAGAGAGAGAGAAGAGAGAGAGAGAGAGAGAGAGAGAGAGAGAGAGAGAGACAGACAGACAGACAGACAGACAGACAGTGTGTGTGTATGTGTGTGAGAGAGAGAGAGAGAGAGAGGAGAGAGAGAGAGAGAGAGAGAGAGACGGACGGACGGACGGACGGACGGACGGACGGACGGACGGACGGACGGACGGACAGACAGACAGACAGACAGACAGGCAGACGGGCAGGCAGACGGGCAGGGCAGACGGGCAGACAGACGGGCAGGCAGGCAGGCAGGCAGACAGTAGGTATGTGTGTGTGTGTGTGTGTGTGTGTGTGTGTGTGTGTGTGTGTGTGTGTGTGTGTGCAAGCGCGCGCATGTGTGTGTGTGTGTGTGTGTGTGTGTGACAGACAGACAGACAGAGAAAGACGGACACGCAGACAGGAAAGCAGATAGACAATATGTGTGTGTGCGCGCTCGCGTGTATGTGTGTGTGTGTGTGTGTGTGTGTGTGTGAGTGTGTGTGTGTGTGTGTGTGTGTGTGTGCGTGCGTGTGTGTGTGTGTGTGTGTGTGTACGTGTGCGAGCGCGTACACTCTAGATAACATATGTGATTTGGGGTGTGGGGGTGAGGGGCAGGGATGGATAGTTGGTTGGAAGACCGAGAATGAGGGGAAATTTGTGTGCATATGGGTAGGTGGGGTGTGCGTACTGCACGCCGCGCCGGCGCATGTGGTGTGTTGTGTTGTGTGGTTTTGTGTGGTGTGTGTGTTTTGTACACACATAATAAATCACCTTCAATCTCACAGAAACAACAATGCACACACACACACACACACACACACACACACACACACACCACCCCACGCACGCACGCACGAAACGAAACGCACGCACGCACGCACGCACGCAGTGTGTGTGTGTGGGGTGTGTGTGTGTGTGTGTGTGTGTTGTGTGTGTGTGTGTCACGTATGCATGTGTGCAGACAGAACAATATTACATACGTGTGTTCATGCGTTCATTCCATGTGAATGCCTAAAACATAGACACCAAAAAACCCCCTTCAATGCCATTTAAGTCTTAGTACCACTATAGCCCAGTTCCGTAGCACTGTCAGTTTTTTTTCGTTTTCTTCGTATAGCCGATTTCGGCTGTCGGGCAAGTATTGTACTCTAGATAATTGTTGTTGGAAATCCGTTAGTCTCGGAGAACGATGGATTTGCGCCCTTTAAAAAATTTTCCTTTGGTCATGCAGCGTCTGCTGTGGCTGTATAGACCCACAGGGGAGTGGCAGTCTCTGCTGCATTTGATGCACTTGAAGGCCGAGTCAGCTGCTGGCCAGCAGCTGCTTGTTCTTTCCCCTGTGCACGCTTTGCGTCGACAACTTCCGGAGCTTCTCTTCGCCAGCTTCCGCCCGTGTTCACAGTGTGTCTCCAGCTGGATCTGTCCCGAGCAAGCTCTTCCCAGGTGTTGGTGCGATGTCGAGAGCCTTCAGGTCGCGCTTTGCAAAAATCCTTGAAGCGGAGTTGTGGTCTTCCAGTTGTTCTCTTGCCAGAGGCAAGCTCTGCGTACAGAATGTCTTTGGGGATCCTGCCGTCCCCATTCGACGCACATGACCAAGCCACCTAGGCGACGCTGACGGAGAAGAGTGGTCATGCGGGGAATCTTTGCACGCTCAAGCACATCGTTGTTTGTCACGCGATCACCCCATGTGTTTCCAAAGTATGCCCCGGAGACAGCGCATGTGGAAGGCACTCGGGCCTCTTCTCTTGTGAGGCATACAGGGTCCAGGATTCGCTGGCGTACAGGAGAGTGCTTAGCACACAGGCTCGGTACACAGCAATTTGGTGTTCAATGTTAACATGCTGTTTTTCCCAAACACTCTCTGAGATAGTCTGGCCAGGGTGGTAGAGGCCTTGCCAATCCTTCTGTTGATCTCTGTATCCAGAGAGAGGTTGTCGGTGATGGTGGAACCAAAGGTACGTGAACTGGCTAAGGGCCCTTTCTAATTCATGGTTGTTGATGGGGGATGCGGGGTTGTTCGCATCCTGAGCCATCACGTTGCTTTCTTCAGTTATTGTCGGGCCAAACTCATCACAAGCCTTTGCAAAACGGTCCATCAGACTCTGTAACTCTGCTTCGGTGTGGGGGCCAGAGCAGCGTCTTCTGCAAACAGCATGTCTCTGATGGTCACTACCCTACTTTGCTTTTGCCTTCAGCCGAGCCAGGTTGAACAGTCGGCCATCTGATCGGGTGTGAAGGTGAACACCCTCAGTTGATGTTCCAAAGGCGTGCTTCAGCAGGACAGCGAAGAAGATGCCAAAGAGGGTGGGAGCGAGGACACACCCCTTTTTGACTCCACTGCGTATGTTGAAGGCATTGATGTCGAGCCGTCGTACTGCACTGTGCCTTTCATGTCGTCGTGGAAAGACTGGATTACACTCAAAAGTCTTGGTGGGCAGCCTATCTTCGCTAGGACGTTAAAGAGACCATCTCTGTGACAAGATCAAATGCCTTGGTCAGGTCAATGAAGGCCGAAAGAGGGGCTTGGCTGCTCTCTACATTTCTCTTGCAGCTGTCTGAGGGAGAAGACCATGTCGATGGTTGATCTCTCCGAGCGGAACCCGCACTGCGACTCTGGGTACCCCTCTGTCAGCGAGCTTCTGCGCCTGTTCAGGACGACTCTTGCAAATACTTGCCTACAATGCTCAGGAGAGATATTCCTCTGTAGTTATTGCAGTCACTTTTGTCGCCTTTGTTCTTGTATAATGTGACAATATTGGCATCTCTCATGTCTTGAGGTACTGCTCCTTCCTCCCAGCATGACAAAGGAGGTTGTGCAGGTGTTCAAGCAGTGCACTGCCGCCACACTTGATGACTTCTGGTGGTATGCCATCCTTCCCTGGTGCTTTTCCTGAGGACAGGCTCCTGATTGTTTTCTCTAGTTCTGCCAGAGTGGGTTTCTCATCCAGTTCCGCCATGGGGGGAGGCTTTCAATCGCATCAAGGGCCTCGTCGGTGACGGGGTTTTCTGTCTGGAGTACAATTCGGAAAAATGTTTCCACCCTCGCCCCCATCTGCTTGTCCTTGTCCTGGATGGTCTCGCCCATGGCAGCTTCGTGGAGCTGTAGTACTTCTTGGTGGGGCCCATTGCTTTTTTGATGCCGTCGTACATCCCCTTGATTTTTTCCAGTATCAGCCGTATCTGGATGCTTTGCATAGCGGGAGCCAGTAGTCGTTAGCGCACTGCCTTGTTTAATCTCTGTACTTTGCTCTTTGCAGATCTGTACACCTCAGGGTTTCTCTGGCTGGGGGATCGCTTGTATTCCAGGTGGGGCGCTGCGGCGTTCTTCTATGGCTGGAGTGGTGTGGAGGAGTTGGCCTCAAAACCCGTCGTTGTTCTTGGTCTGCTTTTTCCAAAATCTTTATGGCAGTGCTGTGTTTCTGTCTCTCTGTGTAGTCCCATCTCATTGGCTGAGCCACCGGGAGGGTCTGGTCGAACACCTCGGAAGGGCTTGGGTAAATTCCGCCGCCTTTCAGGATGTGTGGTCTTGTTCACATCGATGCGAGGTTTGCCTTCAGCCTAGAGCGATGTATCTTCTTAGGCTGGAGCTTGATCTTGCAGCACACCAGCGAGTGATCGGTGTAGCAGTCGGCGCTGTGGAAGGGGCGAGTAAAAAAGACACGCCTCAGGCAGATCGCCCGATGTTTAAACAGGTCTAGCTGGTGCCAGTGCTTTTAGCGGGTGTCTCCATGACACTTTCTGCTGAGGCTTTGTCTGGAAGAAGGAGTTGGTGATGCTGAGGTCATGGTATGAGCACATCTCCAGGAGTTTGGCTGCCCATTTTCTTCATCTTTCCCACAAACCCAAACTTCCCAGACAGGAGGGCCAGGAGTCATGGGCAGCGCCCACTCTGGCATTGAAGTCACCCAGCAGTAACAGTTGCTCGTCTTTGGGGATCCTCTGGATAAGTGAGTCGAGCTGATCGTAGAAAATCGTCCCTTTTTTTCTTGGTGGCGCTGAGTGTTGGCGCATAGACGCTGATCAGGTTGACGGGACCATGGTGGTGTTGAGGCGGAGTGATTTGCAGTCTTTCAGTTCCTTGTTGGCCCGGTTCTATCATCCCTAGCAAGGAGTTCCGGACGCAAATCCAACGCCATATTTTCTGGTGTCTTCAGCGCTCTTCCCTTGCCAGAAAAAAAGTAAAATCCCTTTTTTCGGGGGTTCCCGAGTCGCAAGCCTCGTCTCTTGCAGTGTGGCGATGTCGACCTGGAGTCTCACAAGTCATCGTTTATGACGGAGGTCTTTTCGAGCATCGCTAATAGCCGGAGTCGTCCGACAGTCCAGGAGTCATTGTCCTTACATTCCAGGGGCCAAACTTTAGAGCTGGAGTTTTTTTTTGTTTAAATTTTTATTTTCCCTTGCTTTTGCCTGGTGCAGTGATTGCCGTCCGCTTGTCAGATACTTTCCCTACCCTGAGCCCTACCACCCAGTAAGGCAGCGAAAATGTGGCGAGACAGCACCCATTGGCTGGGGGCCCCGCCCAGTTAAGGCGGGCGGTAGCTGTCCCAAAGAGATGATGATCTCTCCCACACCCACGGGAAGCAAAAACCCCGGTTTCCAGCTCTACGCCCAATCGAGCGGATTGGCTTATAAAACCCGGTAAAACTGCTGCTTTTCCCCTGTTGTTTCGACGCTTTGCAGCGAAGCTGAAGTGTCCTCTCCAGGGCGCAAGCCTGGGCAAGTTGGTATGGAGAATCAGCTGTTGCCATGCAGCAGATTCCCCTCTCCACACAGCTGATGGATCCAAGGGAAAGGCAGAGCCGATACAACTTGGCACCAACGGCGTCGCAGGAGTTTTCCGGGATGACGTTGAAGACAAGGTCAACCGCCTTAGGGGGCTCCGGCTCCGGATTTTTTCCTCAGGGTTGACTCCGAAGCCTTTCCCGTGAGTGGGTATAGCCGCAAGGCAGCGGAAAGGGTTTTGATTCAGTGTTTTCTTCACCTAGATGGACTACTTCCCAGGTTGACGAGTTCTATCTACCCGACTATGCGACAGGTAGTACCGGGCTACATTTTTACCGGTAGCAGGGCGAGAGTCGAGCCCCACCCAGCGAGCCAGACAGAACCTCCTATGAGGACCCACCATGATGCCCCCAGATGCGGACAAGACCAGCGACCTGACCTGACACCCCTACCATCCAAAATACAGCTGGAAAGACAAATCAAGTTATATCAGGAAGTCTGTGTTCTGCTATGTAGGTCACCACACTAAACAGGGATGGGCAACGTCACATGCCTGATGGTGCACATGGGTATGTGGATTTCACACTAAACAGGGATGGGCAAAGTCACATGCCTGGCTGGCTAAGGCAAGTGCACATGGGTATGCGGATTTTTAAAAAACCCAAAAAGCCAGTCAGACAACTGGAAAATCTGCTGTCTGTACAACCCTTTTCTTCTCTGAGAATTTTTAAACATTTAGTTCTCTAAAATTTTCAATCTGAAATGGCTGTTGATTCTTATTTTCAGTCTCTGTGCAAAAAATTTAGAATACTCCAGCTGGTGAATACACACAAGTTATTGACAGTTGTACAGTAGCCTCTAGTTGATGTCATCAGGTTAATTTTTATCTGCCCACAAGCTCACTGCTATTGGTCACTATTCTCTTTGGCACTGAAATTTTCACTCCAATTAGAATAAGAAGAAAAAAAAAAGAAAGGAAAACAGTACACAAAAATGGAGAGATGGAGCAGGATTCAATGGCGGGAAACGCCCGAATCTGTGTTCCCCAAGGAAAAAAGTATTGATAAGTATTAACGTAGCCTGTGTAATGAAGCTGTTTCCCTAGTTTCCTGTAATTTTGAATTGGGTTTTTCATTCAATTTCTTTGCTTGTCACTTTTTTGGGAAAAAAAAGAAAAGGTTTTTGACCTTTCAAATATTGGCGAGAGAAATTTTGTCAGGCAAGTGGATTTTTATGCATAGTTCCCTTTTAAAGTACTATTTTCATTTTTTTGCTCGAAGTTACCGACCCGGGAAACCCTAACCAGACCCAAAGCCCAGAATAATTAAAGAAAAAAAAAGCCTCCTAGGAAAAACGGGACAAAGGGGCATTGTTCCTCCCTACTCTGAAAGCACCAGCCTGTGCAGGGAACCTCAATTCAAACCCCCTTGGAACAGACGGGAAGGGGGGCAGTTGAAATAACTCTGACAAGCCCACCCCTGTGCATGCCCCTCAGGATTAAAACCTTCCTTGGAACAGACAGGGCAATGGGGCAGTGATACCCCTACTCTGACGCCCAGCCTGTGCATGGCACCCTCAGGTTAAAACCCTTTCCCTTGGAAAAGAAGGGCAATGGGGCAGGATACTACTCTCGACAAGCCCAGCCTGTGCTGGAAACCAAAGGATTCAAAGGTGTCCCGCAAAAAAACTGTGTTTTCCCCAAATTTTGGTGGTCCCCTGACTAGAGAAAATGATCGTGGTGTTTTTTGCTTGGCGCTGGTTTCCTGCAGTTGAGGGGGAAGACATTTTAGTGTTCAAATGTGTGGGGGGAGCCATGGGGATTCTACTTTGCTCACGCAGCTGTCGCTTATGTTTTGTGTGCATGGCTAAACCCCTTTCCCTTCTTAGTAAAAAACTAATCATATTTTTGGTTATGGAAATGGTTAGTTTAGGAACAGTAATTGCCAATTTTAAATCACTTTCGCCTCAAACCGTTTTGGGGGAAAGTGCCCTAGGATTGGCATTTCTGTTTCTGAAAGTAACTTCAATAACAAAAAAAAGATTATTACAAAAAGACTTTTCTGTGTAGGGGTTTCCCTTTTCAATACTAAATTTTCTAAAAATTTTTGATTTCGTTTTTTTATCCCCTTTTTTTTCCTGGTCATTTTCAAAAACATCATTTTTCCCCCCCAAACATTCATCAAATGAGTCTCTGTCTTTTTATGTGAAATAAAAATTCAGTTTCAAAATGCTTCTAAAGTCTTTTAAAACTGAGTTATATTTTTGACTAAAAACCCCAAACTTATCCCAGCATGTCTTTTACTGAAAGCTAGTTTCGCAAAGCGTTTCTTTTTTTTAACTTGTCTCTTTTGCCCAGCAGCATCTAAATAAAAAGCGTTATGCTTCCCCCAAACAAACTAAAAAAGGGTTCTAAACACTCACTCAATTTTTTTCTGGGTCAAATAAAAAAATGGCATCATCGTCCATATAAACCCTTTTATATAATTCTTTTTTCCATTTAAGTTTGGCAGAAAATCACCCAATATGAGCAAAATTAAACGATAAACTGTTTGTAAAAAGGTCGGGAAAATATTGTTTTCCCCCAACCTCGTCCCCAAACATTGAACAATGAGGGGATTTTTCATAAAATTTAACGCTCCATAGTTTTAAAACAGAATTAATCTAATCCAGGTTTTTAATTTTTATCATACCTCCGTTTAAAACTTGTTCAGTTAATAAAACCCTATGGGCCTAAATGTGTAAGATTAATCCAATTTGTTCTGTAAGATTGTTTCTATTTAAGTCAACATTGATTTTGTTGCTTGTTGTTAGATCTTAATACCCCACCATTGTGAAACGCGACAAAAACGTTAAGGCGTTTTTCGTCTAAGTTTTGCGCAATTAAATTTCCTTTTTATAAAAGGGCGTCACTAAACGCCCCAACCCCCATCCCCCTCACATCTTTTAAAAACAAAATTTAAATTCATTGGGGAACGTGTTCCTAATTTTTTGCTTGGAAAGAAAATGTATTTGAAGAAGCTTTTTTTTACAATGTTTCTTTTCTGTGGAGGATGTACTTTTTTTTTTCCCAACGGGTTATTTAAATTTCTTTCCGACTATTGTCGTCCGGCAAAGATTACATGTAAGGGCCAAGTTGAATGCTTTTCGAAACTTTTTTGACGCAAAAAATTTTTAAAGGGTTTTGATTCAAATTTTAGTCCCATTCTAAATAGGGTTCAAATTTTTTGGGGTGGGTTTTCGAACTTTTTATATTCATCGGGCCCAAACATTTTTTTGCCCTGATTGCCAGTTTTTAGTTTGGGAAAAACTTTTGTTGTCGCAACCTCTTTGGTTTATAATCCCATTTTAGTGTACTCAAAACCATAAAAAGCCCATCTCACCTTTTGTTCAAAGTCCGAACTCTGCAAGGTCTTTTATTCAAAGGGTTATACCCTTACAGGCGCTAATGTAACTCCTGATTTTGGGCCCCACGCGACATTATTTTTTAGTACAGTTTATTTTTTATTTCCAAAACAATGTGCAGGTATCACATTTCAAATTTTCCCCCGTTTTCTTTGATTTTTATATTAAAGGGGAAATGACCCTCCCACAAACTAATTTTTTTTAAAACTGTAAATTTTTGGGGAATTTTTAAAATTTTTCAAAATCGCATTCCCTTTTCCCTGACGGAAACTCTTAAAAACGTTGAGGGCCTTCCTCATAAGGGTTTCATCATGCTCAGCACCAAAATGAACATAGAGTAATGAATGTAATGAAAGATCGGGGGTTTTTTCCCCCTCTAAGTATTTTTGTTTGCTGCAACTAAAAATCTATAACGGGCGTTTGGTAGTTGTAAACCCTAACTTTTAGCTAGCTCTTTTCAAAAAGGAAACCCTACTTCTTCTTCTTCAGGTTTAAAGGCCAAAATTTTTTTTTAGATTTGATTGTTAAGTTTGAGAGCAATGTTGAAGTTACTCATTGCTTTTTTTAGCGGCAAACCGTAATAACCACAGGTAGGGTTTAACGGCTAATTTTGGCCCTTATTTTAAACTTTTCTAATTTATTATTCTCCTTGGCTTTTGCTTATTTTTAAACCATCGCTTTGTAAAATATTTCATGGGCGCGACCGTTCTTTTTTCCGCAATTTTTTATTTTAGCATGTTCTAAAAACGAAGGGCAGTCTTGAGTTGTTTTTTGTTCAAACTTTTTTAAAAAAAAAAAAAATGAGTGCATTCAAAATACTGGGCAAAATATTCTTTTGGGCCGCATACAATCTTAAAAATTGCAACTGTACCTTGACATTGCTGTGACCCAGACTCCCTCTTTTCATAAAAAGGTGAGACTCCTTAAGAGATTCTTAACCCCCCTATTGAAAAACACCCTAAAAAGCGGGTTTTCCCGATCGTTTATCGAAATTTAAAACTTTGCTGTTTTTTTGCGCTAAAACTGGGTGTGGGGTGGCGTATGTGTCTTTTTTAAATCACCTGATTTTTGGGTGAGGTCAGTGAAGATTTCATTTCTATTAACCTTTGACGTATTTGGTGAATTGCAAGCGCCATTGCCAAATGACAAACCGTTTAACCCACTCAGCAACAGAATAACATAAAGGTTTTTGAAAGGATCTGTAAAAATTCAATATTACATAAACCGATTTTAGACAAAGTTGGATCTTAATTGGGCCTAGGCGACCTTTATTTTCGGGGCCGCAAGAAGTATACTATGACGGCATCCCCCTTTCAAAACTTTCTTTTCGGCCAACGTTCACCCCGGGGTCCCTACAGAAGAGCAAAAAACAGCATGGAAAACTTTATCTTGACATTCAAAAGGGCCTAACTAAAGCGGGAATAGAACGAAAAAAACGACCTATTGTCTTACGTTTGGTTTTTTGCTAGGTTGCAAGCACGGCGGATCGAGATAACTGATCTTTTAGGCTTTGACGCACAAAAACAATACTTAGCAAATTTAGGGACGCCTTTTAATTCTACAGTTGTTTTACCTTAAGATTCAAAGGTCCAAATGTTTTAAAAAACCAAAGACGAAAGTAGACTTGCTTTTGGGCACGGGTTTTATACATCTGCCTTCTGACCTCAGATCCAGTGGTACAATAATAAAATTTAAAATAATGAAATTTCTTATAGAGGAAATGAACAGAAGGTTGGGAAAAACGACAAAAAATTCGAGCCGAAAATTTTTACAAACAATAAAAAACCCCCAGATTAAGCCCCCAATCCCCAAAGGGGTCCAACCCCCAAAAAAGTTTTGAGACTCAGCAAAGCTCGCGGACTCTGTTCGCGAGACCTGAATATAAAAGACGCGCTTGTTTTGGTTTAAAACGGGCATGGGGATTACGGGTCTTTTCTTATAAATAGAAACCCCAACTATTACAAGAACTAATGCCCATAAGGCCGGCCATAAACCCAACTACTTTGCTTGCAGTGACAAAACCCAGTGACAATACTCCCCAATATTCCTGGAAAAGCGTTTACGGCTTTACTCAATTTTTTTAATAAGCCCGCAAGATGACAAGCTTTTTTTACCCATGATTTTTCAGGTGGTGAGGGAGGGGGAAGGGGCGGCGGAGGTAATAAATTTTTGACCACCGCCCCCTGTAATCCAACCCCATGTGCTTTTTTCAAATCCAAAGGCTGTTATAACGCTTATATGTGACCTTGCCTTTAAACATGTTCGGATTCGTTTGCTATGTTGGTCTTCATATAAAATTCTTTGGATGTTTCTCTTATTTGCTCACTTGAGTTCTTTAATTGTTCTCGGTTAGTAGACAACACTTCTGTTTGCCGTCTCTCTTGTTAAAGATTTTTTTGTTTTTGGGGTTTTCTTTTTTTAATATCAGGCCCTAAGTTGGGTCATCAGCCTCAAGGTTTTTTTCTTTTTCTTTTTTATAGTACTAGTTCCCTAGTTTTGCTAAATTTTTTTGTTAATTGCCTCTGATGCTTCTTAAAGCGTGATCGGGGGTTTATTTCCGCATGGGAGCGGTGAGTGTGATAGTTTTTAATGCTGTTTCTTCTGAAAAAACTGGTTTTCTGTTCTATTGCTTTTAAATTTTTTTCCTCTGCCGATTTTTTTAAATTCTTAATTTCCCCAGTTTTGTATTTGGGTTAGCTTTGGGAGTTCCTGCAGTGGTTTTAAATTTTTAAACGCATCCTTATCTAATTTTGGTTTAAAAAATGCCAAGGCGATTTTGATTTTTCAACAGTTTTTTGATAATTGTACTTTGGCAAAAAAACTTTATGGGTCGGTTTAGTTGAAAGCCGAACAAGTTGCCCTTTTTGGGGGTTTTTTTCAGAAAAATTTGCCCATTTCAAATTCAAAATCATTTGGGTCTAAAAATTGGGGGGTTTGGGCCAAAACTTTTTTTAAAAGTCCGCCCGTACTTTTTTAATTCCGCCGCATTGAGAGCATTGAGCGTGCCGTTTTAAAAGGGGATCATTTCACTCATGTCGTCTCCACGTCAAAAAACTCATTCTTTTTCGCTTCAATTCCTGCCATTTTTTAAATAATTAACTTTTTTTTTTTGCTTCATAAAAAAATGTCAAAAGAATATGGCTCGTTTTTGCCCGCAAGAATAAAAAAGCCCTTAGGCGTAAAGGGAAATAAGCGGACTTTTACTGTTCCAAATAATCCATCTACTTTTTGTGCGGAAAAATTTCTTACTGTTAAATTTCCGGCCTAGGAGCGGAAAAAGTGATTGGGCCCGGGCTTACAGTTTTACTTTCAAAATAAAACTCGTTCAACAACAGACCCAAACGGGGACGTTGCCAGAATCGGGGACGGGCAATCGTTAAAAAAAATTTTCTATAAAACTTGGGGGGCAAAATATTTTTTTTACACAATGCGACTTTTTTTTTACCTATTTGATCTAGGCTCCCCGCAAATAAAAGGGGCTGATCTTGCGTTTAAAAGGAACGAAAAAAAAGCACAAAAAAAATAGAATGGGCGTGAAGATGCAAAGACGGAAAAGGTTTGTAGCCGTAAGTTATGCTGGGGAAATCGCTTTTCACCCCCAGATTTTGATTTGGTTAAAAAGCGATCCCCCCTACTTTAAAGGAGCATTAAAAAAGATTGTCTATGAACTAACTTTTAATGACCCAAAAATATGTTATTATATTCAGCGCCGGAGAAAAGTACAGCATTTGACATCTCGTTAGATTTTGACTTTTGTTGAAAACCCTTACTTAGAAAGGGCTGTTGACAAATTTATCAACAATTAAAATTTTTTACGAAAGGTGTTTCCTCATTTAAATATCCTAAAAGAAAGGCGACACTTATGGAAATTTTATTTTTAGTGCCAACAAAATCGCTTAAAGGTTTTTTTTTGCTGTGCGAAGATGAAAAAACCTTTTCAAAGAAAAAACTGAAAATTTTGTTAACCCTAAATAAGAAAGTGCAATGTAAAATTTGAGGAGTCCTAACCAAATCTACGCTAGCGGGCTTAAACCTTATCAGCTTTTGATAAAATAAGAAAAACTGTTTGGGAGGCGGGGGTGTAAAAAACCAACAGTTGACCTTGGTCTAAAGACTCCCTCTTCACACGTTAGACTTGTCTTATTTAACAACGAAATACGTTTAGGTTTGCCTAAGACAAGGAGGTAATCGTTACAGGAAGGGAGAAAGGTTAGGACAAAATAAACATTCAATTGATAAAGAAAAAGGGGCCGATAAACCATTTAATGTGTATTTGTTTTTAATATATGATGCGCAGCTGTAATTCAAAAAACAGTTTGAAAATAACATACTAAATTATTTTTTCTTTTTTAAAAAGCATGTCTGTTCAGGTTTATCCAAATGTGCCTACAGGGCCGCCAAGAAAAGAGATAGAAAAAAACCCTGCATAAAAACCTTCAGATAACCCAAACATTACGCAAATGCGAAGTATAAGCAAGACCTTTCAAAATACAGCAAAACCAAACGAAATATTCTCTGCCTTTAATGCTGTTTTAAAATGTTAATACTGGGAAAATCAATTAAGTGCATATCAGCAGGGAAAGGTGTTTGGGCTCTTAGCAAGGGCATAGGGGGTACCCCCGCTTTACCTCTAGGAGGTTTTTCTTTGCCTCGGCCCGTGTTCATTTGTGTAAGTGTGCGGCAAAAAAATAAAACTAAATCCAAAAGCCCACAGCTTGGGGTTTAACTAATAACCCCTAAAATTAGTTTTGTTTAAACGACAAAAAATAAAGCACTGCTGATCAAAAATCACGGATGAAGAATTTAATCGTTTACAGGCGTTTTGATGCTCAAAAAACAAAAATTTGATCTTTAAAGAAAGGCGAGGGCAAGTTTTTCTCAAAAGCCAGGGGCCCGACAGATAAAAAAGGATGCTTTTAAAAAAAATAAACGAGAATTAAACCTGTTCTAAAAGTCACAGTAACAACAACGAAGGGGTGTTTATTCTTTAGTTTTGAGTCCCAAACACAAAAAAACCCTTGATATTGATTCTGATTTAATATTTTTTTTTAATTTAAATAAATATTTTTAGTTAGAAAAGAATCAACTGGGTAAAATTATGAAGGACCCGACGAATTTTGAAGGAATGTCGAGGAAGGGGCGTTTTCAAGGCACTGAATGTATTTTTTAGAAATTGATCCCAAAAAACGTCAGGCAAGCGTTGTTCATGTATTTTTTCAAGTTCCCAAATAAAAAAAAACAATAGACCCCCCAGTTAAGAAAAATAGCTGTTTTTTTCGAATGTAACATAAATGAAGAAAATCTAGAGTCTGGGTCTCAACTAAACAACAGACTTTCTTTCTCATAACGACTTAACACCCGGGTTGGGGGACAATGTTGCCCCAGTTTGCGCTGCGTGAAGAAGCCAAAATGAGAGTTGGTTGGGAAGGGCGAAGTTTTAGAGTCAGATTAAAACAGGCTAAGTATGCACCGATTGTTTGGGAAGCTTTCATTCCCTGCTCGGATTGGTACGAAAAAAGCAGTTCTAAACATAAAAAAAACAGCAAAAAGTTTATGTGGTGTGTTCCCGCAAGGTGCTTATATCCCCCAAAAAAAAGCAGAAAAGGTTCTAACTATCACCCGTAATCAAGATCTTACTTTGTGGGGTCCTTTTTTGTTAGTGTAACCCCAAAATTTATCATTTGAAGAGCAAAACAAACCAATAACTGTCAATACTACACATGGGGTGAGGAAAAAAATCTCAGCCCATTTAAAGTGTCCAAGAACGTCCAACGATTGGCGCCAGACAAAAAACTGTTGACTTTACTGATGCTTTCGCCGGGGCTCCGCATTACACATTGATTCGAACAATGAGTAAAACAATGCACAGCTTCAAAGAATGGGATTTAAAAAAGAATTTTTGGAAAATGTTTAACAAGAAAAGCCTCTGTTAAGCCGCGCGAACAAAAAAACATTGTATCGGCCCAGTTGACTGTAAAAAGAACTAATTACGCCCCACCCGGATCTAAGTTAGTTTTAAAAACTGGAAAAAAACTCAAAATTTCCTACGTTGTTTACGCAGACTTCGAGTCGCTTATTTTTTCCTTTTGAAGGGCCAGCGCCCAAAAACTTCGAAAAAAAAAGTCTTAATGAGTAATCATAGATCTGTTTATTTGCTTTCTCTTTCAGGTCGGATGGCGGGCCCTTCGAAACCAAATTTTTATAGAGGGGAGATGCTGCAAAATCTTCTTAGAAGCAGAGCAAGTGCGTAAAACTGTTCTAATTAAACTAAAATTATTGAAATCATAATGACGCCGAAGACCAAAACAGATGACTCAGCCAACATTGTTGGATTTGTGGTTTAGAACTCAGTGAGGAAAGCCCATCAAAGGGGGCCCAGGGCCAGGGGTAAGAGACCTGACACATTACGGGGAAAATTCGAGGGCGCGACATAAATGCAATCTTAACTAAAGTTTGAACCAAAGCATGGAAGCTGCCTGTATTCTTTCTAACTTCGAGGGTTTTTTCGACCCATCTTTTAATGAAAGCAGTGGACGATGCCTTCAGGGGTCGCTTGCACATCATCAGAAAGGACATGTGCTTTATTGAATAAATGTCTTTTTTTTGACTCTATGCAGCACTGGGGTTCTTAGAGTCGCTGGCATGTCCTTAAAGTCCTGCCCCTAAGGGAAATTTTTTACCCCAAATCTTGTTAGAAGGGGGTTTACCCTTTTGAGAAATGAACGTTGGGAAAAGGGTTTTTATGAAGTTTAATTTCCCCCTAAAAGGGGCGTTTTTTTTCTAGTCTTGAGGAAAGGAATCAGGGTTTGATTACCAGCTGTCAAGATGCGTGGCAGAAGTTAAGTGTAAACGATGGGGATATCATGACCCTATTAATGGGATGATGTTTGTTTTCGGGTCTTTTAAAATTAAAAAAGCTTGCATGAAACATTACGCCTGGGTCCGCGCATTACATTTCTGCGCCCGGGATGGTGGGATGCTTTCTTAAAATTTACTGGGTACAGATTGATTTATTGGGAGATTTACCAATGATTTAGATGTTGAAAAGGAGGTGGAGGAATTGTATGGCGTCGCTCTACTGTAAAGCAAACAACAAAAACTGGAGACTAGATCCAAGTAAAAGGCTAACTTCTATGTTTTAGATGCAACAATCGTTTTGGATGGGCAATGGCGCAATCACTTCCGTTAGCAAAATTTAAAAGTCACAGGCGGCAATCCCAAAAATATTCAAAAGGCATTAAAGGGTTGGGAGTTTAACGCCATCAAAAACCGTGGATACATTTAGAAGTTGATTTGAATATCCCCATGAACTCCATGCCTGCTAATGACTTCCATTTGCAGCAGAAAGTCTAAAAAGGATCCCAAAAGGGAAACCCCCTAAACTTGTGCCCAATCTTGAGGCAAAAAAAATTTGTTGTCATTACAGACTTCTGCAATTTTATTTAAAACATGGGTTAAATTGACAGCGTTTATCGCATTTGCTTTTGATCAAGAACAGTTCATGAAACCATACATCGAAGAAAAAAGATCTCAGAAAATAAAAACCCAAATGCTTCAGAAAAAGACTTTTTCAAGTGATGAACAACAGCTGTTTTGGGAAAAACTTTGGGGAAAACCGCACGCCAAGGGTCAGATTAGTCACCCCGAGAACGAAGCATTAAGTGACTTTTAAAACCTATTTATCAGGACTTCAGAAAAAATTCATGATCGCTTTTTGGCATAATGATGAAAAAAAAGAAAGTAAAAAATTTGACAAACCCGTATTTATTGGGTTTTACTGTTTTAGAAATTTTTCAAGCTTTTGAGTTAGAGTTTTTTTATGACTACTTTAAACCCCGTATCCCGAGCCAGATCTTTAACAGGGGACAGATAGTTTTGTTTAGTATCCCCACTAAAGACATTATAAAAGACATGGAAACCGAAGTGGCTAAAGGGGGTGCGGTGGTAGACACGTCCTTTTTCCTAAAGACTCGCCTTTACATTCAATTATAACAAGAAGGTTTTAGGAAAGATGAAGGGGTGAATTTCGGAAAGGTAATCAAGGGTATGTGGGGGAAGGTCAAAAATGTACGTATTTCGAGCCCGGAGAAAATCATTTTAGAAAGCAAAGGGGTACTGCAGCGTTGTGCGTCAAAAAATATCACAGCAACACAAAGAAACTTGTTTGGCAATAAAACTTTCCATCATGAAACGTAAAAAATGCGATTAATCAATGAGAAAACAACGTTGTAACAAAGAAAAGTCTTGATAGAACAAACACAAAACGTTTTTGTTTGTTAATCCAAGTTTTCTATGCATAGGTTTTGAACCGTAAATTAATTAAAGCGGAACTGTGTTGGTGGGATTTTGCAGTTCTTCCTTCACAAAAGATTTTTAGGGTGGTTGTTTTGTTGTGTCAGTTTCTCGTAAATAATACACGGGTGGATTCATTTTTACAATTCTTTTTATTTATGGTCAACACTCCAAAATGGATCTGTTCCTGATGCGAGTGTCCCCTTCTGCTTCCCCCGGTAAATAAAAGGGACCTACTTTCAAACCAAAAAGGTAATAGTTTGCCGGATGAAGTCTCCCTTCAACAAAAATTTATTTTTTTTCTTTTGATTGCTTGTATGGTTTTAGCCCTTTAATTCTTCATTTTTCATTGCGCGCAAAAATGGGGCAGTCTTCTAACCCATTTTGTGTTTCGAGAATTTTCAATAGCTCTCTGTGATACTGGTAGGAAAAAAAATCTTTCGGCTAAGTTTGTTAAAGTTTTTAAACAAAGCCTGTGACTGTGAACACCCGGAATGCCTCTTTAATGGTAACTCTATGTTTCAACAATAATTTATTTACTTTCCCCCTTTTAAATTTTTTTCCTCATCGACTTGAATCAGCGAGGATAAGTTAAGGACCCTGTTGGTTTTTTAGTTGTATAGCAAAACCACAGCAGAGCACTCTTTTGTGTTAAGGTTTTCCCCATCTTTGTATCTTTAAACTATGTCAATGATGTGAGTGCGTACTTAAAACTTTTTGGTTAAACCCATCGAGGGTAAAATAGAAGTCCATTTGATGGGTGTCGTTTGGGGTTGTATTAACAAAGTTGGGCTCGTATTCGGAGGGCTGGGAAATAAAATTTGCCCAAATCGCTTGTTTAGATAACCATTCTTTTGCTGTTTGTTCACTAACTCCAGCTGCTTGGCTTTAGCTTTTTAATTGCTGCGATTCCCTTCCAATATCCTTTGGGCGAATAATAGATTTTGTTCATTTTTATTCAGCCAATATATGCGCAACAAAATACACAACGGCCATACCAACGACAATAAACCCGATTTCTTGCATCTTTTGTTTTTCTGATGGTTGAAAAAGTCACTGAATTTGTGTGGGGGCAATGTCTTGATTGGTTTGCCTGTTACAAGATAATATTGTTTTATCGCTTGGTCAACATCTTTAATGTGTAAGCTGCATGCCCCTGTTTTTTCAGTGTGTTATTAATAAAATCTAACTGCTCAAGTCTCTGCTTTTCATAGGCGTCTTGTGCAGCTGCTAGTTCCTCCATAGCTTTGTTATGTCTTTTTCTCTCGCCGTCATCCCGCGTTTACTAAATGCGAAATTACTTCCGCTAAAAGCAAGCGCATTCACCACAGCGCCGCCTATCATCATTACGAGTGAAGCCATTTTTTATAAATGTATTTTTTATTTACATATTTATACTGTCTGGAATTATTCCTTGCTTAACTAGAAAATCTTTCGTGGCAAACGGGCAGCAATAATAGCAATCAGCTTTGCTGAATCCTCAAAGTCTAGTTTGCCAAGATCTGCTGGTTTAATTCTTAACAAGCTTTTACCAAGCATTGAGTATCCTACACTTAGGCCTCCAATAACAGCAGAATGGTATACAAGGTTAGCAACAGTTTTTTCGGTGCTCATTTTTATAAAATAAAATAATTATAATTATTAAAAAACATGAACAGTGATGATCTACTACAGCTACAAGGTGGCCTAAACCTTCCTGAACTATGAATGACCAAGTTGATGACCAAGCTATTATGCCCAAAAAGGAGAGGTGTATTCTTTGGCAGCATGTGGAAAAACAAAACAGTTCCTCGGAACTGAATTCAGATTGAACAGATTCAACAGATGTCGCCGCAAGACATTATAAAGTATCATAACAGGTATGAAGCGCAGCTGGGGTCTAGAATGGTGAAAAGTGTGGGGCAAACGGTTCTTAGTTTGTACACTAAACTAGTCAGTAGATTTGCTCCCATTGATTCTGAACAAGATCTTACGTATGATTTAACGCAAGATCCGGTTTTAACAAAGTCATTAGAGTCTCTAGGGTGTGATCTGTATTACAGATTTGGAACATTGTTATCGCCATTAATCATGGGATTAATAACTTTTAATCATATAGATTTTGTTTCCCTTCAAAATGAACGAGCTGGAAAATCAGCAGAATCAGAAAACACTGAATCAGGTGGAGAAAGTAACCAAGCCAGAAAATCAGCAGAATCAGAAAACGCTGAATCAGGTGGAGACCATTAAAAATCCTGGGCGTGTTTGAAGCAGGAAAAAATTAGCAGAGTGGAAACAGACAAAAAAAATTAATGTTACAGAATATGACTCATCATGAAAACATAACACCGCCAACGCCAGAACAAGTTAATTCAATGCCAGCTATAAAAACTCCATGCGATTCAAGGGCCCGAAGTCTTCATGTATATTGAACTTAAAACTGTTGCCATTTTTGGCGCCCTTGCTGCTGCTGGGGGCTGTTATTACGGTTATAAAATATATACACAATGGCAACAGAAACAAAAGCAATCAAAAAATCTGAACCACTAAATACAGAAAAAGACAACTGCACGCCAAAACGCCAACAACAAAGATCATTTTGATCCATTTCAAATGGAATAATATTTTAAGAACTTAATTTTAAATTTTTTTAATAAAAATAGATCATGGCGTATTATAAAATGATAAAGTCAATAAATAAAGACATGGAGTCTATAAAAGACATTTCCATAGACCAGAATTGTAATCAATGTGGTTGCTTAGGATGTAAGAACTTCATTAAGATCTATGCAGAGAACGCTGAGCAAGAATCCTCAACGATGACACGTTTTTTGAGGCGTGTGTGTACTATATTAGACATCTACTATTTAAGATAAAAACATAGCTTGTATTTTTTTGATAATTATAAGTATAACTTGAATAAGAACTTGGTTGTACTTAAAGGATGACTTAGTTTGATCTTGAGGTGACTTAATCAAGAACTTAGAAGTTACTTGATCAAGAACTTATTAGGAACTTGAAGTAACTTAATTAAAAACTTAATTAAGAACTTGGGGTGACTTAATTAAAAAACTTAATTAAGAACTTGGGGCGACTTGGGGGTAGGAGTGTGTGTGGTGTACACAGGGGGGTGGGGTGGGAGGACGTGCGTGCGTGGGGTGGGGGTGGGGGGACGTGCATGCGTGGGGTGGGGGTGGGGGGACGTGCGTGCGTGGGGTGGGGGTGGGGGGGGACGTGCGTGCGTGGGGTGGGGGTGGGGGGACGTGCGTGAGTGGGGTGGGGGTGGGGGGACGTGCGTGCGTGTGTGTGCGCGCACCTTTGATTATTTATAAGAAACGAATGTTCAGAATATAATTATAGTTATTATCAGTAAAACAACAAAACAACAACAATAACAGCACACACGCACAAACATTTAAAAAATAAGGAAGTGCTTGCATAGGGAAATGGGGAAAGGGTTTTATGGTTGGCGCTTAAGCGCCGTAAATTCAAGACGGCTGCCGGTCTCTCTGTCAACTGAAGATTATTCAAAGCAGCCACCAAGTGCATTTATCAAAAGCTTGATTTAATAAACAAGACAGTTGAATAAAGTACATTCTGTGGCCGCCCGAAGGCAGCCAAAAAAGTTGAAGCAGGACGTTGAAGCGAAGCGTGAAGCCAGTAATCACAGCAATATATACAAAGTCATGAAGTGCTTGGTGGAAATTCAAGGCAGTCAACTCTAAACAAACCGACGCTCCTGCATGAGCGGTATCTAAAAATAGATCTTACGTCAGTGGTAGGCCTGCAGTGGTCTTACAGTCGCGCGCACTGTTGCTAAAGCAGCCAACTCTAAACAAACCCGACCGCTCCTGCATGAGCGGTATCTAAAATAGATCTTACGTCAGTGGTAGGACTGCAGTGGTCTTACAGTCGCGCGCACTGTTGCTAAAACGCCACCAAACATTGTATGACTAGGGCTGTGACAGTTGAGGTTCAGCCAGGATATTTGGAACTTTTGACCAGTAGTTTCTGTATTCTACAATCTGTAGCATGTTTTCAATTTGCTTCAGTTTATTCATGATAAAACTGACTGGCAGACCAATATTGTAAAACTGAGGAAATGGTTGAAGTACTTTTGCAAGAGTACGTAGCTTGCGTACGTAAACATCTGAATATCCTGTTTTTTTTTTTAACCATTGTGCCCACGTTTCTTTCATTCTTCCTTCTTTTCTTTCTTTCTCCTGCCAGTTTTTGCACAAAATCAGAAACCGACCAAACTGAATATGAAACATTATTGTTTGGGCGTCCTGTCTTTTTAGATTTCTAATCCCTTTTTGCAGTTTTTCTATAATTTCATTTTCGCCCCGCTGAGCAGTCAAAAAGAACAGAATCTAAAAAGGCTTTTCTGATATGCCAGTACTGGTGTCAGCTTCATTTGCAACAAGATAATTGTGCAAATCTGTTGGAGAATCAAGCTCCAACCTCTTTTCTTTCTTCCTTGTTTTTCTTTGAATAAATCTTCTATCTTTCGTTTTGGCCTTTTTGGTAGTTTCATTGGGCCTACTGTTTTGCCTTCTCAGCAATGTTTGCCATTTCTTCATGAATAGCCTGTTCTCTTCAAGTACATTCTTTTCTTCTTCGGTCCACAATTCTGTTGGTGTTGGAGGTGGTAATGGAACATTGCAAGCTTGATCCATGTCAGGTAAAATTAAACTAGTTGCCTGCCTAGAATAATCTAACAATTCTTGATGAGCAGCCTGTGATTCAAGAATTTCTCTACCTAATTCGGAAGAAATACTATCTTCAGACATTTGTGACATTTCGCCTTGTTAAATTAAACACTTTTCTCACTGAAAAAGCACCACAGCACAGCACAGCACACCACAGCACAGCACAGCCTTCCAATGTAAAATGACAGACAGCTAAGGCACAGTCAAAACACAGCCTTCTTGTGAAGTAATCGTGTGAACAATGGCGAAGCCGGTCTTGTTGACGTGGCGGCCACGAAGTGGCAATGACACGTGACAGTCAGAACATTCGCTTATGTTGCAGTTAACGGGGCCGTCAGGTGTGCTTTATTGATTTTTTGGTCGCCCTTTGTAAGCGAGCCGTGCACTGTGTGAACGAGGGTCGCTTGTCCTGCGCTAGCCGTGCCATAGCATAAATTAAGTGATCAGGTTTCAGCCTCGTGTCTGCCTGTCTGTGTGGGCAAAGTTTTGTAGGTAGTAACTTAGTTTTAAAAGACAAGTAAGTTTTGTAAATTAGTATTAAAAAACGGATAACCCTACACAGTATGTCTGTTTGTAGATAATCGTTATTTTTGGTTATTGGAAGTCTTACTTGTCAGAGACTAATAAGCCGCTTTTAGGCCACTTTCGCCCAAAAACTGGTTTGAGGGCGAAAGTGAGTTAGGATTGGCATATTACTGGTTCTCTAGTTTCATTCTTCGATTAGCGTAACTATTCCCTAATTTTGTTATACTTGAGAAAATAGCGCTAGCAAAGGATTTCATGGAAAACATATTTGATACTTTTTAGGATTTCTTAAAGAACAAAAATATTTTATGGGGAAAATAATTCCCTGCTTCGCTTCCATAGCTCATAACAGACTGTTTTCCCCACTACTGTTTTCACCGAAGAAAACGGTTACTGTTTGCAGAACAAGATAACAAAGATACCGACTTCCAGCATAAAACGAGTGAGAACACATTGTTCCGTGAGAGAGAATGTAAATATGTTTGTTAAGCTCACCCATCTTATTTTGCACGAAAACCCCCCTTTTCACATCCAAATCACGTCCATCACATATCATTTGACCAAAATTAACACCCCTTTCACAAAAAAATTAACACACAAAAACCTCTTAAAATTTACGAAATTAACACTTTAAAATGGGGGCTTACGTGCTAGATAAAATTTGGTGATCGTGAACAAACATATTTACATTCTCTTACAGGACATGAAAAATCTAATGGTTTACAGTACGCTCGACTGACTTAGCTTGTACTTAACTTAAGAAACCTAACTAGTACTTACTTAAGAAACATAACAAGAACCTAACTAGTACTTACTTAAGAACATAACAAGAACTTATAATTTACTTACACTTTACTTGTAATTATTTGCACTTAACTTAAAAAGTACTTTCTAAACTAACTTAACTTGAACTTATCTAGTTTTTAAACTTGTACTTTATCTAGTTCTTAAAAACTTTTCCATAAAAATGGATCTACTGCAGGAGGTTGCACTTTTTTGCAGAAGCGGCTCTTTCTTTTTTTACTGTGGGGGCTTGCGGTTTTGGGTTGTTAGGTATGGCGTTGGGTATTTGTATGCAAAAAACCCACCCCCAGCAAAAACACAGCTCCCAATACATAAAAGTACATCTTATCGTTTGATTGGGGTTGTTTTTAAATTTGGGGCGGGGCGGCGGCGGTTTTTGTATTACTATCTAATAATTTTTTTTTTTTGCTGATTGGTTGATTTTCTCATTTCTGTTCCATTCAGCTATTTTTACGCCCAGCCTCAACGCGTCCAGACTTTTAGACTTAGTACATTACTCCCCTGTGGTACATTACTTGGGGCACATTTCGCTTGTGGACATTCTGCGGAGGGCCCCTGCGGATTGTCCTGTGGCGTCTTCTTCCCCCTGATCGCTCATTTTTTTTATTGCGATTAAATTTAATATGATAAAAATTTAATATGTTTAAAAGTAATTAATCCCATGATGAATGGACATAGAAACGTCCCAAATCTGTAGTACATGTCACATGCAAAAGTTTCTAGGGACTTGTTTAAAACCGGATCTTGTGATAAGTCATATTTTAAATCTTCTTCTGAATCAACCGCGCTATCTACTTACTAACTTAGCATATAGACTAAACATTGTCTGACCCCCGCTCTAACCATATTTGACCAACTGCGCTTCGAACCTAGCGTAGTAACTTCTCAATGACTGATGTGCCAATTGGTATGAATCTGTTCAATACTAAGTTCAACACCTAAATACTGTCTATTATCCCCCACAAGCAGCCAGAGATTATTTAAAAACATTCTTTTGATGGCAGTTTGGTCTACGAGTAGTCTGCTTCTCCTCACACTTTAATAGTTTATTTTTTGTGTTTTTTCGTCACAATCCATTTTATAAAACAATAAAAAATAAATATAATACTTTTAAAACCATGAGTTTAAAAGTTTGGTTAATTAAGCTGAGTGCCTATCTGTTGGCTTATAGTTTATTCAACCCTTGCAAAATGTTGTTAGAATAAAACCGCCCCAACATGGGAAAGATAGAAGATTCGCCAAAACTATATTATATGCAACTTTATTTTAAGCTTTGTACAACAAAAGATTATCTGATTAAAAAGCACATAGACATGCCGCCTTTCGTATTATGATTATTTAATTATTTTTTTAGTTAATAAAAAGATGAGTGAAAAAAAGATTATCAATACGATTTAACACTCTGCTGTGATTAGCGGACTTAGTATAGGCTATAGTGTGTTAGCAAAAAACAAGTTTAAATGATCCGCTGATCTAGAAGGTTAGACCTTGAGGACATTGTTAAAGGTTATTGTTGTAATTACTGCAGGGATTGCGTCAAAAGACTTTCTTGTTACACCGGGGATTATCCAGAAAATATTAGTTCTTAGAAAGATTAATATAGAAAATCTTGATTTATAAAAAGATGGCGGAGTATTAGATGGTACGGGGAGCTATTGTTACTACTTACCTTCTCTGGAAGCAAATTATAAGTTAGTAATTTGAGGTCTGATGAAGAGAAGAACGTCATAACCAGGCAATAGAAGATTTAGCCAAGGCAAGAGACCTTATATGGAAAAGGCGAATTGCTCACTTAGACTTATTAATAAAAAGTTAAGGGAACAGGGCCATGCAGAGCACAACATTTAAACAGACGTTGATGAGGCAATGAATGAGTATTACTTAGTGACAGAAAGAAGTTCTTACAGCACCCCCGCCATAAACTGTCTACTTTTATGAACCGTCAGAAGAACAGAAAATAGCAGAAATTGGTTTTTATTGTGGCGCAAGGGAGCATATCTAGTATTCTCGCACAAACAAACTAAAAAACAATTAAAATACAATTAAAAAATACATCCTTCTTATGACAATACAAGTACAATACGAAGTACAATAGATGTACAAAATATATTATTCTCCTAAAGTATTGGAAGAAAGACTGCTATTGAAAAACTAAGTAAAGCCGCTAGAGGGTCTGAATCAGATATGCGAAGACCTGGACTTTCAAAAACAGGCAATTTGCAAATATAATCTTCCTGCCCCCAAAAGAATATAAGGCCTAGATATGTTAACATCAGTTCCAAATGACACCCACCAAAATGGACTTGTTTGTATCTTCCACCTGATAAGTTAGAAGAAAAAAGTTTAAGTATGCTCTGACAGTGTTGACATGGCTTTCAAGATACAAAGACGCCTGAATCCGTAACGGATAAAGCTCAACGGCTGTGGCTTGTGGCCATTACAACAAATATACAAGAGAATGGCCATTAAGTATCCAGCTGATCCAGGTGTGATGATGGAAAAGGGTTTAAGGTTCTGTAAACAGCTGTTTTTTAAAACCTCATGTTACCGTTAAGAGAGGGATCCCAGGCAACCATCGATCACAAGCCCTAGTAAGAAAAACTTTAATAAGAATCTAGCTGAACGTCTGTTTACCTATCATTATCACAGAGAAATTAAATGGACGCTATACGAAGTACACTAATACAAAGTACAGAGAGCGCAACACAGAATGGGTTAGGAGATTGCCAGCAGTTATTTACGTGCCATGAACAATGAAGAATTAAAGCAACAGCATTAAACCAGTAAACGCAATCAAATAAAAAAAAATTAGCATTACTGAAGAGTGCAGGGGACTCAAAAACTCTTGCTGTTTTGGACTAAAAAAGTAAGAATATGCTGTAATGCTCCTGGAGAGGCTGAAGGCATGTTTAGAATTAGAGCCACAACCCAATATGGAGCGTAGAAGTTATATGAAGTTGAAAGAATCCGAAAACAGACCCCCCCGTATATTATTTAAGAGAAACTCTCTCTTTCTAGCGGTGCTCTACTAACTACGTCTAAAAGGCCTGCCCAAAAGATCCTTTGTTCGCAAGAGTGCAAGTTGTCCCCGCCAAAACACAGTGAGTTACAAAAAAAAATAGACCGTGTTTTAGTTTTGTTAAACTTATATTTTTGTGCTAAACTTATTTTTTGCTCTATTGGGTTTAACCGTCATGTGTTTGTTTTTCAAATGTTTTGTTTAATTGCATCAGTGTCTACCTTGCGTGAAGTAAACGTCCTTTCTCCACTCCGATTGTGTTCACTCGTTTGCCGCTATAATCATCACCGTCACCATAAGCAACAGAAATTCTTCGTTCCGTAATGTTTTCACCTGATAATAGATTTGCTTATTCTTAATCTTATGACCAAAGTTTTTGCCGAGGCTAGGGCAACAATTGCATGGTGCTTTTGTAATTTAGGAGTTAATATTTTTTAAAACAGCACTTACAACCATAGACAGGGCACTAAACCCTAAACCAAGGCCCCCTAATGCTAATGAGCGCTGAGCGCACCAACCCCCAGTAGCTAAAACAGCAATGCCAGACCCAGCACTTACGCTAGCTATAGCTGATACCTTAAATTACAATAAGAAAAGTATTTAAAGCTTTAGCATATTTCCTTTCTAGTAACTCTATACTATATCCAAGTCGCTTTCTAATTCCTTGCAGTTCAGTTATTTGCTTTAAAACCTAAACTGTTGAACCTCCATTTTTAAATAAATTATTTTTTTGAAATAATCTATACATATCTCTTAGTATCTTTCTGTAGCCACTTCATCAACAGAGTAAAACCAGACCGGCCAACCATTTACGCATTTCGCTGTATATATTACGCCCAAGTGATAATACTTACGCCCTTACGAAATGTAGCCCAAAAATTACGCATTGAAGTTTTAAAAAAAAAAAAAAAAAAAAAAACGGGGGGACGAAAAAAATCGCTTTATGTACAGACACGCACGGCGCCGTGCGTATCACCAGAATCTTCAAGAAAGCGTTTCCGGTCAAAGTGCAGTTCGTATTCAATCCACCATCTTTACCATTCAGCTGAAAGTTGGCGTCTTTTCGAAGTTTTAGCAACGAAAATGTCGAAACTTGGAGTAGAAAGTTTTGGACAAGATGCGAAAAAGAAAAAACTTGGTCAAAAGTTCCGAAAAGGATACCGAAAAGTTCCCCAGCATACGACCTTCGGCTAAAAGTGTTAAATTGTGCATGGTGTACCACATGCGAGTCGGACTTTCACAATTTCCAAAATCGCGGATGGTGATGTGAAGCGTCACCTTGAGTCCCGCAAGCACATCGTTTCACCTACGCAGCCGAACTTCTTTCCAAGCATCAACACTTTTTTCTCACCACCAGACTGTAAACACCTCAAACGAGGATGAAATTAGAAAAAGGGTAATGGGCTGACACTGGGGCCGGAATTTTTCGTCGAGCACAACATCGCTCTTAGTACTTACGCAGCCGACCATAGCCATTCCACTTTTTACAGAAGTGTTCTCAGATTCGGAGATCCGCCAAACAGTTCAAAGCGGTCGAACAAAGAAACACAGCATTGTAAGGAACCCTTCTCATGGAAGGCTTAACGCTGCTGCATCTCGACTGCAGAATGGACCCTGTTGTGTTGGGGCTTGATGAGAAGTCAGAAGGGGGGGGGGTGGGTGGGGGGGGGGGTGGGGGGCGGGGGGGGGACAAATTCTTCCTGGGTGGTGCGATACTTAAAAATGAACACAATCACCACTGAGCTGATTGCCAACCCCACATGGCACAGAATCAACAACAGGGAGAACATTTTTTAGGTTCTGTATTTTCTTATTTCAGTTCCCAGTTTCTCCACTCAAACTCCCCCCCTCCTACCGCCCACCCCCCCCCCTCCCTCAAGTCCAAATCTTTGCCAAGTCATTATAACAAGACAGTTGAGTTTTGGCCTGCGCTGTTTTTTCCCCCACTATTAATAAGAATTTACGTCTATGTATTTGTCGACCTTATTCAAGTTTAAAAGGTGTGCCAGCTTGAATAAAGTTATTTTGTGTTAGGTTTCCTTATAAAATGGAGCAAATGTTACCCCACTTTTTACTGTTTATTGTTTACACCTGTTCCCCCCATGCCTCATTTCCTTTCCAATTTTTTTAGGTTATTTCTGCTGGCGCACTATCAAGCCTTGGTTGTGCCAAGCCATGGATGGTTTAGGGATTTTGTGTTTTCCAGTGTATTTCTACATTTCATATTGTAGAGATTTCTTGTCACACTTAAAAAAATGCTTGTTTTTAAAGAAATAAAAGTTCACAAAAATTGTGTGAACAATTTCTTCACATCGAGTTGTTTGAAAAAAGTAAATTGTCGCGCTCGCTTACTCTTAGCTCCTCAGAAATTACACATTTCTGCCTCACTGAGCATCAATTCTTACTCAGTGGTCTCTTAGGGGGTTTGGCAGTCTGAAAACGCAATCAAGTCAACATACTTAATGAAATAAAGTCAAGTACTGTTATTTTGTCTTTGTCTAAACCATTATAGTAACCTTGTCGGATGAGCAAAGTGTGTTTATTTCATCTCCGTTTTTAGTAATAAAAATACGACTTAAAAGGGGCATCCAAGTTTTCAGCCTTTATTTGTATCCTCTAATAAACGCATGTACTGGCAAACTAGTAACGCCCTCCCTCTGAGTAATAAAAATAACGAAAAATCATCGTCATTTGCCTAGTAGTGATTCTAGTTTTGGGGTAAATTTCTAAGCCGACAGGTGTCACCTCCCCACTCTTCAGCTAAAGACTTTTTCCTCTGTAGCACATAATCATAACCTCGCTTATTTATTTCAACTCTTTTTCTGTTGAGTTCCTGGGACAAGGCTAACAAGAATGGGACCTGCATTTGCATTTCTAAAATTGTTGTTTCATATCATAGTATAAACATTGGCTTCGAATTTCAAACTTTAAATTCCAGTCAATTTCAGGAAGCAGACACGCCCAACATTCTCTCTTTTAGAATTTGTATTCACGTTTGCCCAAAGATCGTTTTCTCTTAAATTTCCTTATCTCTCTAGGTAGGATATTGCTGCCTTTTTTGTCTTCAAATTTCTGTTCGGTTTGTAAACCCCTCATCTTGTATATTCAAATCCATAAACAATTCCTGGCACTCCTATTAGATCAAACTCATTGTGTTCTGCTAGGTTCTTTTAGCTCTACTGCCAGTGCATTTAGGAGCTAGCTCCACTTTTGATTCTGGCCCGTCGAGACATTCTTTATAATATTAAAATTATAAATAAACAAATTGTTATAAACAATTAATAATAAACAATCTACAATAAACAAACGTATTGAACTTTAGATCAGTCCGTAAGCATTAGCTTTAGCGTGCTTAGAATCTTTCTAACTGCACTTCTGCTCCTTTTATATTTTAGCTCATCTTTGTCCTTATTATATAATATTCACTTAAACATTCTTCAAAACTATCTTGTCCTTAGTGTAAAATTATACAACCGATTAACTGTGAACTAAAGGCTTTAAAACAGCATTGTATTTTTTGAGTTAAAGCCACACAGAAACTTAAGGCTGCGCCACTAAAGGCTAGCTTTGAAAGGCTTTTCTTTTGGGTGGGACAATGTCTCGATCAGATTTTCCAACCGTCATCCATAATAAACAGCGTTTTCAGTTCCCTCAAATAGTTTATAGTAATGTTCTAAACAGGCGCTCAGTTTGTTCGCTAGATCAACTAAAAATATATTCTCGTCTGTCCAAAATGAACTATCCTCTTTGTAAGACTTGTTGTGCTTAATGTTGTGCAGAATATTAACAATGGGCTCGTAATGAAACCAGTATATTGTTGTAACAAATCAAGTACGAAGACAGTTTTCCCCACAACCCAGTAATACCCGCATAGAAGATAACCGTGCGGATCTTAGAAGAAACTTCAAGCTATCCATCTGTTTTTATGAGAATATTTCATCTGCATTTTAATGACCACGTCTTTTAAGTCCGTTTTTCTTAATTGGGCAATGTTTAAAATCTGGCATCACAAACCATAAAAATGTCTGCATTTTTATTGGCCCGTTTCCTCCCCGTCTGCTTTCGGTGAATATTTTATTTTTATACGCTTATTGCCCTATTCCTTTCTTCTCCCCTTCCAAACAACATGTTTCAAATTGTAATCTAAAATCAGCCACTGCCCTAATTTGTTTTATTAATAGTCTTCCGAGTCTTACATCATAAAGGCAAAGTTTTTTTACATACGCGATCAACTGCAGATCCCTTGCTACCTCCACAAATAACTTTCTTATTTCATCAAAGTGGTTGGTGAGGTAAAAGTCCGCGCCCATGAATACACACTAATCAGACTTGCCTATTTATTGCACAGTCAAACCTTCTCAATTTTTGTATATAAACGCTTCTGATTCTCTCTGAACAGGAGTGTTGTTTCTTCAGTTAAACAAGAACAAATTCCTTTTAAAGATTTAGAGACTGATTTAGATGGTATGTTCCAAAGAGTGTCTCGCTTGTTTCTATTTTCTGTAATGGCGTGTAAATAACGTTTTCATACTACATAAACCGTTTAACTTATACAGGTTACGATGTTCAAAGCCGTTCGGGTTAGTACAACATCAAACACAAGAGATATTCGCTGACTGTGTATTTAGCTAAAGGGTCTTCAGACAGAACAATCAAACGCTAGAATTAAATGTCATTCGTAAGAAAGTTTTCTTTTAGCGCACAACCTTGGTAATATGGCATATCGTCTTTAACAGCTCAAAATCTAGAGGATGCAAGAATCTGTTGCCAATGCTGTCTGCTACTGCCTCATCTTAACATCAATCTTTGCATCCTCCCTTAAACCTGAGCTTGAACCGATTGGGCTTATTATTCCCTGATAAACTTTCTCTTTTCTTTCTTATTTAGGGCTGCCATAAATCAGAATAAAGGGCAAAAATGTCTTGCCTCTCGCTATACAAAGACTTCTCCTGCCCTCCAGTCTAATTGCCATAAGATTAACAATAAGCCCTGCCCACATTAGCCACAAGAACAGTAGCATATGGTCTATCGATTAATATCTATTTTGAATGATACTTTAGGCGTGCCTGGCATCTTAACCACGCCAGCCGCCAAGATCAGGGAACATAACTGTTAATGTTTGTCCCGGCTGAACTGTTTGATGGAGTTATTTACACTAGTAACGTCTGCCTTATACCTCTTACCATGGGGCTCCTTCTCATTTTCTGTATGGATCGAGTCACAACCGTATGAGTTCATTTTTTATGAAAACAAAAAAGAATATAAAAAAAATACGATGAAGATTTTTGACGCGATTGATCCGTTGTGGGAGAAGAGAAGATGAAGAACTAGTCCCCTCATTGCAAGAGAGCTTGAAGAAGCACGGGCCCATTGAGTAAAGGCCTAAAGGAGATGGTTCTTCAAATCCGTAAAGCTCGTCAATAACTAGAAGGAGTAGTTCTTCACTCCTAAAGCCCTCAAAGACTATTGCGAGAAAGAATGCAATCATTCTATAAAAGCATAGGACGAGAGCTACCAGAAGTAGTTGACCCTAACGATTTGAGGAAGATGCGGCATTTGTATATAATAGCTGGTGCAGAGGCCGCGTAAAAGTTACCTCAACGCAAAACCCAAACCAGTTTTTAAAACTAAGCACAATTAGGCGAAAACTCCCCTATTGCTACAGCAGAACACTTAAACCTTTTAAGAGCTTAGACCGAAGACGTTAGTCTTTTACAAGCTTTGGGCTAAGAGGTTGCCAACACAATCTAAAATACCACAACATTACCTCATCAAAGATTATACCAAACAGTCAGATGAAATCAATTAAAAAGGGCAGAGAACTAATAGCAGAAATTGAAACAAGTTAATGAGGAGACCAGTTAAAAACAATTGACGATTCTCCATTGCCAATGCGTGAAATTCCTGGGCTTAATGAGGCCATTATAAAACGAACATAAGGGGCGAACTACAAACAATTTGGCAAAACTGGTGAGGCTGGATAGAGAAATTGAAGAAGCAAAAAATAAACTGCTGAATGCGATGATAACAATTTTAGGGCAAGAAGAAAAGGCTAGAATACAGCAGAAAATACAGAATTAATGGCACAAAGTCAGCAGGATTGTAGTGCTGTCTACTAACATAGCGCAGCTAGCATCACAAACAACAGAGTAATAGAAATCTATAACAAATACATTATGCAATACTCACGCTAGCAGAAAGAATAAGGACTCTGTTCAGGGAACAGGGAATACAATAGATAGCATATTAACAGCTGTGTTTGCTATCGCTACACGCGTTTCATTTAATGCTTTAACCGGCTGTGCCACCAACAGGGCCAGTCGCAGCCTCCAACTCCCCAGCCTGGAAAAGTTGGATAGAAAACAATGCATCACTAGCAAACTTATTAAACAAGTTAGCCTCTAAAGCGCTTGATGCTCTGCACTGGCATATAGGCAGTGTTTGTTAGTTGGGTTTTGTCTACTATAGGCAAATTGCTGTAAAATGGCTGACCAACCTAGTGGACGTTAGGGTGCTAGCTGCTGATTAATTTTTAAGGGAAATAAAGTAAACAGCAAATCCAGTAAAGTTAAAAACACAACAAGGGCTGTCCTTTTCGCTATGTACTGTCAGTGTGAGGCACATTAACTGGGAGTGCTTTCAATGCTGAGGGGAACTTTCCTGGCTGTGGGCTCTTTCTGGCGTGGGCGCTTAAATAAACTGGATCGCTTCTTCAGGTCTAGTACTGTTTTTAAATGGATGTAGCGGGTCTTGTGTTTAACCTTGATTTGCCCTAAGTTTTGGTCGTCTCCAGCTAATGAGGATTTCATTGTTATAATTCTGTATCATTGCCAATCTTAGTCTAAGGTCAGAGGGTAGCATGTAAAAATTCCATGGCCTACAACAAAGTCAACCTGTGACCTAGCATGTGCAAGAACGACTGATAACGCTTTGTATGTGGAAGCAAATCAACAGCAGAGTTAATAGCATCTCTAATTTACTAGAAATTGTTTTCTGGCATCAAACCCTGTAGACCGATCTATATGCAAGACTTGGTTTGTGCTTGTGCTCCTAATAGACACCCAACTAGGTCGCATGGTGTCATTAAGTCTTTGCACTCCTGCATTGTTAGACCCTCACTTTTATCTAAGACAAATCTGTTGTCCAGGCATTAGGTGTTTTTGTTCTATGGGACCCCAATCGAACTGGTGTTTTGGGTGAAAAGAGGTGTGCCGGTCCAGTAGTACATAAGTAAATTCCTCTAACGTTCCACCCCACAAATACAATGTGCCTAACCCATGATTGCGGTCTATCTTTTGTCTAAAATCAGTTGAAGGATCGATGTTAAATTCATTGCAGATTCTTTCATAAGCATTATTGTCCATTGGGCTATTAAACTATAAAACGCATTGTCCTGATAGGGAGGGGCACATTAGTTCAGTTATATTTCTCTGGTCTGGTAAAAACATGAAAGTTATATACTGACTCCTACCAGAGATAAGGGTGGTTTAAATGGTTTGCATATGAAACACCGTACCTAGTTACGCAGTAAATGGCAAAATTTAAACTGATTCGGAAAAAAGCCATAGGGTGGGGATGAACCATGCTGATGCACTCAACATACTTTTATTGGTGGATTTAAATATCAATTTACGGTTTACATGTCTAACCTTGAAAGCCGTATAATTTCATCTACCTGTCAATGTCAATCGTCTAAAGACTAAATATTTGGGATTATAAAACGCTTCTAACATTGTAAGTGACACTTTCGTTATATTTAACAAGGCTTCCATTTTTAAATTAGTTTTTTTTTTAATAGTTATAAAAAATATGCGCATCTATATAAACCAACAAAACCAACGTGGTTCTTAACGTACCCAATTGACAATAGGCGCGGTAATTATAGGTTGCCCGTAGAGAAATTGGTTTAAAGTTATGGTGGGCTAACATATCTGAAAAAGATAAGAATAACTGGATTTAATGATAAATGACGAGCAAGGCAATCTATAAAAACAGTTAAAAATACCATGCTACTACAACTTGTTCTATAAGAGAAGTATTCAGCAATTTTAACATTAATTAAAAATTACTGAAGCAAAACTTATAATTACTATAAATTTTCCAGAACTTAAAGAAAAAAGGAGTACGTTTTTCCCTAAACCATTTCCGAAATTTTGGGCTTTAATAATAGGTGGCAAACACCATAGCTTCAGCACACAACGGCCTTGTAGAATGGGGCAAATATGAGTTTAAAGGTAATAGACCGTCTGATTTTCTCGTGATACCCCAAATGTTGTATGTCCATTTACAGCAGTAAAAAAACATGTGCTAAATTTGTTTGCTGGCTATCCATCTACAGTTCTAAAGATTTTGCTACAACTAGGGCGGGGTTTTGCGATTATCAGTTAATATAACGTTTGAACGGAGACAGCCAATTTAAAGAATAAATTGCTTAGATAAAAACTCATTGGATGTAAAAATAACCATCAAGACGGAAAGCCAGTTGTTTGTTCTGATTTATTGAAAGAGCAGGAAGTAGAAGATCGAATAGAAAAGGTATAAGGGCTCAGTCCCCGCGGAGCGTTAATAGCGCTGGAAGTAGTTAGTCGAGTTTAAATCCTTTAAAGTTCTTCCAATGTCCTACCGCATAGAAAGCTCAGAACAGACGTAAATTCCTCTTGTTATTGTTATGATACACGTGATTTTTTGTTACAAGCAGTTGAGTTTTACTTGATGAAGAGTTAGAGCGCAGATCACATTGTGTGATTAAATACTTTGTTTTTTCAAAGAGAGCTTGCTATAGTTGCGGGAGTTATTTTTTTTGGACAACTTCGTGTAAGTAGCCTTAAGCGGGTGGTCAGTTACAAAGTCTGGCTGGCAACGCTGTAACAATCTTTGAACGCAAACCAACATATTCTTTGATAACTGTCCCATTACAGTTCATCCTTCCATCTTTCCAATTACTTCTTGTTTACAGTTGAATGTAAAGGGCTTCTTTTTGGATAGTCGCATGTGTCGTAACCCCCCATCATTTTTCCTTTAGGCCACTTCTGTTCAAAGTCTTTGTAAAAGTCTTCTGTGGGGACGTCTAGATAAAACTATCGGTGCTGTGGTAAAGACCTTCTTCTGGGTACAGTGGTTAAAGTAGTCAGTTACAAAAAATTCTAACATAAACAAATTTTACACTCTAAACAGTAAAGCCAATAAACACTTGGCTTGTTCCAACTAACATCCTTTTTCTTTCATCATAATGCCAACCCAAACTTCGTTAAATCATTTCTAAAGTCTTGATAGTTAGGTTTAGAGGCAAACTTAATTGCTTGGTTTTCCTTTGTAACTAATTTAACATCTTACGATTGTGTTACGTTCTACCCATGTTTTACCAAAACAGCTGTTGTTCATAATTTAAAAAGACATTTTCTGAAGCCTCAGTGGCTTGGGTTCTAAGAATCATGTTTCTTCTTCATTATGGGACCTCAATAAAGGGCTCTTGGTCAAAATGCAATGATCTATGAGCAGCTGTCACTTTATTCCATGTCTTTAAGTAAAACTGTAACAGTCTGTAATGCACACATATTTAGTTTTGTGTCTAAGATTAGGTACAAGTTTAGGCGGTTCAATGGACTCATCTTTAACCTTTCTGCAGCTAGGGGATAATCGTTGTGGGGATCGTGTAGTTCAATGGATAATCTAAGTCACTTCTAAAGATTAGTCCCCATGGATTATCAGGCGGAAGCTGCGACAACATCCCAAACCACAGTAATTAACATCATGAGGCCCTTTACATTGTAAAGTTTCTCAGTGGAAGCGGTTGAACCTCATGGCCATCCATACAGATTGTTGTGTCGTCTAAGTACATTTAATAGATTTGTGGATGGTTTATTTGGGTCAAAATCGTCTAACAATTTGTTTATTAGCTTTACAGTAAGTATTGAGGCCATGCTAATACCTCCCTCAGCCCATCTTCATCAGCTTGAAGTGTGGTAGATCAGATATTAAGTCCCAGATCTGGATGTTAGTAACTTAAGAATGCAATCCCAATATAGACCCTGGGCAGAGATGGTAAAGTGAGGATTTAAGTTGTATGTTCATGCAAGAAGATCTGTAATTCTGAACGAACGACTGCTAATAAACACATCGTCAGCCCATAAATTGATCATGATAGTCCCCTCGTTTTCACAGTGTATTCTGTCCAGCTGTCTGAGCTAATTCAGAGTCAAGCATCAGTTATGTCTTTTGCCTCTAAGACCTAAAAGAAAGCGCCTTTTGGAGGAAGTGAGTCCTTCATCAAACCGTCCCAACGAGTTCGATGTATTCATTAGGATAGACCCATAAAACTCACTAACGAGGTGCAAAGTATGTTTAGTGATTGAAAGTCTTGTAGAGATCCCCCCGCTAATTTATCCAAAACTACCATCAATTTGGGCTGAGTCATAAAAGGATAAAAGTCAAAGTAAAAATCATGTACTTTTCTGAAGACTGTGCAATGCAGGTAACCCTCTTAGATTCAGAGTCAACAGCTTGCAATGATAAATGAGAATCGTAGCTTATCGTAAGTTATGAAAGAAGAAGCAGTTTCCATGTCTTAGGGTCAACCTTAAGTTGAAGATTACAATTGTTGTGTGCGCCCCTCTAAACTTTCCCAGTAATGTGTTTGTGGTCTCTTACTGCGCTGGCTAAATAATTTCTTTATTGTGCAAATCCAACAGTGCGTAGATGAGTCCCATAACGTCTTTCTTGTCTCAGGAGTCATAACAATGTCTGAAAGATTTAGTTGTTTGGAGTAGTGATGCGAAGGTTGTTTCATCTGCTCTTAAAAATTCTACTAGCTGCGTTGGGCCTCAGTCAATCTCGGGTGTTTGTGTGTTGACCGTCTGACTACCTAACAACAAAAAACGCATAAGAAAGATCTGATGGTGAGTTAATAGGGTGTATTTTTGTTCTTGCTGTTGTGGACGTAGTACTGTGGCAAGATCCGATTCAAAGTCAGCATAAACCACGTAAGGGTCCATCTGCAGTTTGTGTATATTCTTAAAACGAACTATAGACCATGGTTAGGTGTGAGGAGGTTTGGTTTCAACAGTCTACAAAACTTTTACAAATGTTTCTTATGGCTGGCAGCTGCTTCTATAGTGGGGGATCTAACCAAACATCTTCTACAAAGTCCTTGTTTAGATTTTATCCTTGACGTATAGGCCCCATAATTCTGCTTATTTTCTGATTAATACATAATGACTCTTTAGTGCCTCGTCTGTAAATAAGAATAAGTCCTACAATGTTTGTTTCGCGGTTCGCCTAAAGTAGGGGCGTTGGGGAGAAATCATAGAGGGACTAATTGGCTTCTACATACCATGTGAATACCGTTTACAGTATTGGTTTGTTTTGCTTTCTTCACACAGAGATATCTTTCTATGCTTACTGGGAAGGTTATGTTATCAAAGTTCAGCCTTGCCTTATAGTGTTCTATTTGGAAACACTGTAGCATGATTATTGACAGGATTGTAAATGGTGCTAAAACACACCCCCTAAAACACATTTAGTCAGAATATGTTATGGTTTTAAGACTGCTCGTTTTAACTCTAACTCAATTTAGAGAGAAGGTATAATTGCCACTATAGGATAGAACTTTGATTGTCCTAAATTTGATTTTCAAGACTCGACCCTTCGACCATCCAGAACCCCTAACTTTGGGCCTCCTCACTTGCATGGTTAAACTGGGTAAGCATGTAGTCAGCCCAGTTAGAGTTTAAGTCGTGATCGCTGATTATCCTTTCTGTTAAAGATTGAAACCCCGACTTCCATGTTACATCATCAGCGTATATAATCCAATCAGAACGGTCATAGCACTTTTTTACTGGCGGCCCATCATGAAGAGACTCTGGTATTTTAGAGGATAGCTGTCTACACTTTCATGAAACGTTTGTAGGTTAATAATATTCATGTCTATTCACTCAACGTATCGCTTAATTGATTTTTTTCAATCTCATATATTTCTTCCATTGTATATAGTTTTCCCGTCCTCGACTTTACTTGTGGTCGTCATTTTTAAAAAGCCACAATATTTAACGTAGATTAAAAAAATAAATGTATATAAAAGTAAAATAAACCACGCTTTTTAGTCTCGCTCAAGCGCTGCATCAACTTCAAAAACACGTTAACCTTACAATAACACCCGCCAATTATTTTAAGCTTTTTCTGAATCACTACAGGTTACTGTTCAATCACTTAGGTTGCTTTCTTTAATAGTTCACTATGGATCTGTTAATATATGTTTACATCATTCTCAAACCCCAATTCACTAAAATCAATGTTTAACATCTTCATTGTTTCGTCAAATAGTTTCATTACAATTCATTAAATCAGATCACTAGTTTGGCAACAACTATATTTAAATTAAATACATAAAAAATAATTGTAAATACAGCTGTTATTCATGGTTCCCCTTTCTAATTGTAAAAACTGATCAGGTTAAAGTAAACAGTTACTCCCTTCAAGATCCCAGACACATGCCAAGTCAGCATCTTCAGGGCAATATTATCAAGTAAAATGGCAAAAAACTTATAATTGGTTTAGGACAAGGCTCTGAATTTTACTAATGGCTTCCCATTCCGCTTTCTCATAGTTTAAACCTTTCAAAAAGTTCTGTTTTAAATTCATCAAACGCGGTCTTTAACATCTTCTTTATCAACTCCTGCACTAATCGCCCCCCAAAATCATCAAATCTTTCTTAAGCGTTATAACTACGTGGGGTCAATTTTTTGAAAGCCAGATTTAAAATCATAAATACAAAATTAAGTAAAGTAAGTAAGCCGCTCCTCTTCAATGAGCATTTGTTGTTGGTTCAGCCGTAAAAATTGTCTTCATTAAAGCAAATATTACTCTTCATGAACCAGTAGAAACAGATTAGATTACATCTTCAGAAGGCTATAGAATCAACTAAAATGGCAAATAATTTTATAATTGGTTGGGCCAAGATCTGGGTATTTTACTTATTAAGGCCCCTAACGCGTTCCGCATGTCCTAGCGATTAAAAAGATCAGTAATTAATTCTCAAAACCTGTTCTTTAACTGATCTTTATCGCCTCCCCTCTCCCCAATCCAACACATAAAGTAACTTAATAAGCTCTGTAGCGAGTGTTCGGTCTTCATTTTTATCCCCAAATAAATCATAAATTAAAAAATTAATTAGTATTCTCTCCTCCCTCATTTCACTCCCACATCCTCTCTCCCCCTCATTCGCTCCCACCTCTCTGTCTGCTGTCTGTTTTACTTTCTTTGGTCGTCTCCTGTCTCCACCTCTCTCTCATTCACTACACACAATACACACCCGGTCACCACAAACAACAAACAAACCTAAACACACAATAAGATGAAGGTGGCATGCAGGGAAATTTGAAAGAGGGGCTTTTTGGTTCACACTTGAAACTCGTAAATCGAGACAGCACGCAAAAGCACATAGCAAATCCCTGAATCAATAATCACAGGATCTGTTTCAGTTCTATTGGCGCCGCCTTATGGCACCTTTGTAAGTAAAGCGGGCGCAGGGGCGCAGCTTGGCCGGTCGGGCGACGAAGGGAAACTACACACAGCGAACGAATAGCTTTGCGGTTTTGCAAAACCTCTAGACCACGTCATGCTTTTGTGGCGTTCACTGAGATGCTTGCAGGGTAGTTGTCGGAGGGTAGACTGAAGAGGTTTTTGTTTCCAATAGTCTCCAAATTTAGGGGCTTGCAGCATGGTTTGAAATTGTTTTAAAATTGCTGAAATAAAGCTGAAGGGGGAGGCCAACAGTGTAAAACTAGGAAAACCCAAAAAGCACCTTTTGAAACAGCACGCAATTTGCGAGCATGATCTTCAGAATATCTGCATTTCCCTTTAAGCCACTGCCCCCAAGTTACTTTAATCATTCCAGCTTTTTTTTGCCTCTTCATGCCAGTTTTGCAAAGATTCAAGAAATTCCTATCCCAAACTGAACTGATCAAGATTGCTTGAGGCATCCTGCTTCTTCTCAGATTTCTCACTCCCCATTTGCAGCCTGTCCACCAACTTCATTTTTCATCTGTTGTGATTGAAAAAAGATCTTCAAAATGTTTCTCTCAAAATAGCTGATTGGGAAAAAAAACTTATCAGCCTGACTTGACAACAGATAGGTATGCACCTCACCTGTGTTAACCTTTCCTGCTTGTCTTATGCCTTCCGTTTCTTTAAACAGATGTGAAGGTTGTTTTATTAGGCTTCTTTGGCAATTTCTGTTGCCCTTTTTTTTTTGCTTTTTCGATTATTTCTATCATTTTTTGAAAGTATTAATTGATTCTTCCCGCAAAATAACACATACCTTCTTCAGTCTACAATTCCGTTGGTTGGGAGTGGAGCGGGAGATTTTGAGCTTGTTAGAAGTAGAAGCGTGATTCCATATCAGGTAACATTAAAGTTGATGGCTGTGTTGAAAAAATCCTAATAAATTTTGATGAGCAACTTGCGATTCCAGAAGTTCCACTCTCTAATTCTGAAGAAATGCTGTTCTTGAGACATAAATATTTCTGTAAAATCAATTCTATCACCAAAAATGCAACGCAACAGTCTCACAACACGACCCTCCAATGTGCCGCATCCCCAGTCAGAATGACTGACTGGCTGGGGGCTTAACGATCCCTTCAACCAAAAAAGACGTCATACCTCCCTGCTGATTGGCTACTGGCAACGCGACGATGAATACTAATGTGTCGCTCTGCGTCAGTACTTGTCGGGCAGTAATTGCAATTTATCAATTATTGCCGTGTCGGGTAACAACACAGCAAGTTCGTTGTCGGTCAGTAATTGCAATTTATCGATTTTGCCGTGTCGGGTAACAACCGGCAGGCCAGTCTAAGTAAGACTGTTAAGCCATATACATTTTTAGTTCATTTTATGTCTCTGGGGAGAATGTAAATAAACGGGTTCCGATCCCCCATGTTATACTTCACTGAACCCCCGTTTTTAATGTGCTAAATTCGTCAATTTTTGGCGTTTTGCGCGTTAATTTTTTTGTAAAATAGTGTTAACAATTTGACCAAAACTGACATGTGATGACGTGATTTGTATGTGAAAAGTGGGGTTTCGGGCAGAATCACATGGGGGGGGGTCGTGAAACCGTATATTTACATCTCTCGTGAGGGATAGTAACTGTGTCCATTGAAAATCAAATGGCTCAATTGGCTCCCCCCCCACCGCCCCCTGGAAATATGAGGGGTAGGGGGGGGGGGGACGACAGCCTACCTTCTACCTCCCCCAATCTCCCAAATGTTACGCTAAACGAAATGGACGACATCGTATGACTTCCCGCATAGGAATTTCGCAGATAAGACAACGCCCCCCCCCCCCCCCCTTAAAATGTAGAAATGAAAGACTCCTCACTCATCCTCCTCTACCTCCTCCTTTGATGAAAAGTTGGAAGATGTATCCTCACCCCCCCCCCCCATCCCCCAACTCCCACCTCTTTCTCTTTTGCAAGAATTTGTCACCTTCCTCAACCGCCCCTCCTCGCTCTTTTTTTTTCTCCTTTCTTTTTGTAAAATTTGAGTTGGAAGACTGCTGTGTGATGTTTTCGTGATTTTGTCGGTTCAGGCTGAC
>CM031623.1:13454546-13470049 GCA_018398815.1 Conus ventricosus | reverse complement strand
CATAATTTCAAATATTCTTCGGATTCAGATTAACAAACAAGTTGCTTTTTGGAGTTTGTCGCTGAAAAGTAAATAACTTTAGCTGTAACAATCTCTCGTACATTAAATGCCTCAGGCATATGTGAAACTAACCTGTTTCATGAAACTTTTTTTTCCTATAGTGAACTTTACATCAATGACAAGTCAACGTAATAATAACAATATATCTGCCGGATTCATCTCTCGTCTCCGCCTTGCCGGTTCTGGACAAGAAATATAGAAACTGGACCGCGTTATCACGTGCTATCTTACATACTGGACACACGAGATTCGTGACGATCAAATATACCCATGTGACAATAAGGATGATCAGAAAAAAAAATCTATATCATAAATGACAGCTAAAACTGCGTGGAAAGTAATCTGGAACTGAAGCACGCACTGATAACAGCATACCTTAAATCCATCTCTATTCGCATTACTATGAATATCAGCAGCTTTTCCCACATATTCTATCACACTATAGTGGAATTTACGATGAATCACTTAGTCCCCCCCAACACCGTGATTCCACCGCACAATACAAAACCCATAAATCATCATGATACATCTGTAATTACTGTGAAACCCCGTCTTTCTTCCCAAAGGCGCCAAGCACATCTGTAAGCACACTGTAAACGGTTTATACGGGCCACCTGACCTTTGAGTCAACCTCTACAGGTAACGAGCAAGACTAGTCATGAGCACTAAAACATCGTGTCATCAACCCCATACACTAAATCATTCGGTGTTGCACGGACAATCCTAAAGACGTTTTTGAATGCACATGAGAATGAATCTGGTTAACTTTTGACCAGAGAACTACTGACGTCCCATATTAATGCAACATGTTGCACGAACTCATGGCCTTGGCTGAGGCAGCATTTTTTTCCCACCTGTCAGCAAAACAGCGAACGACTAGCCCTCGTATGCATCAACAACAGTCCGCTGAGGTGGCGTTTTTTTTCGGCGCGTCGGCTTCTGTAGTCACGAAATATTGGCTGGTACACCTATAGGTGGCGCCTTCCATGGAGGTTCTGTTGTGTCCGCGTCCTAGGTGTCAGACAAACGACATCTGCCCCGTGCGTGCTGCGCCTCATGTGAAACAGCACCGAAACTCTAAGGGTGGGCAGGAGGACTGCCTCCGCTGATTATTTAGTAGTCGATGGCAGTACTCTTCTCTGGGTTCCACTGGACTTCGGGCGTATCCCTGTCAGTGAAAGTAGCATCCATCCCCATACCAAGCTGGGTATTCTCCCATAGACGCCGTCAACAAAAAGGACAGATCAGTGAGACCTTCTCTTTCTTTATATGCTTAATTCATGTGTTCCTTACCCTTTATCCCGTAATACCTAATTCAAAACATGCTGTTTTTAAATCAATCTAAGACTGGAGGACTTTCCGTTGCCATTCGGTTACAATTCTACCTATTCATCCTACCTCTCTTTCTGTACGTCTTCAATCATTCTAATCTATCTGTCAGTCTGTCTGCTGCCATGTCTGTCTGTCTATCTAACTACCCAACCGTACTGTCTGTCTGTCTGTATGTCGTCTATCTATCTATCTATCTATCTATCTATCTCTGTCTGTCTGTCTGTCTCTGCTCCTGTCTTCTGTCTATCTATCTATCTCTAGTCTGTCTGTCTGTCTATCCTGCTCTGTCTGTCTATCTATCTCTCTGCTGTCCTTCTGTCTGTCTTTCTTTCTATCTATCTCTTCTGTCTTCTGTCCGTCCTTTCTGCCTATCTGCATGTCTGCCCACGTGCTGCTGCCACGCTTCACATTTCAAGTGCCCACGACTCTTGGGGCCGATGAGGCAGGGAAGGATGGAGGTCTGGTGAGGTGCAGGGCAAGGAGCGAAGGAGGGACGAGGTCGAGGCTCGTGAGGCTGTGCAGGACACAGAACGTGAGGTGTGCTGACACAGAACGTGAGGCTGCGCATGGACACAGAACGTGGCGGCGGTGCTTAACACAGAACGTGGAGGCCTGTGCACACAGAACGTGAGGCTGTGCTGACAAAGAACGTGAGGCTGGCTGACACAGAACGTGAGCGTGGTGGTGCACATAACGTAAGCGTGTTGTGCACACATAACGGGAGCGTGAGGTCACACAGAACGGTGAACCGAGTGTGACACAGAACTGAGCGTGGTGGTGGACACAGAACGCAAAGAATCTTGTGGTGACAACAGAACGTACGCGTGGTGGTGACCACAAAACGTGAGCGTGTTGGTCACAACAGAACGTGAGCCGTGGGCACACAGAAAACGAGAGCGTGTGGTGAAAACAGGAACGTACAGCGGAGTGGTCACACCAGAACGTGACCGTGTGGTGAAACAGAACGTAAAGCGTGTGGTCACGACAGACCGTGACGGAGTGGTCACACCCGAACGTGTAGCGGTGCTGACCACAGAACGTGAGCGTGTGTGGACATAGAAACGTGAGCTTTATTGACACAGGAACGTGAATCGTGTAGTGACAATAAACGAAACGGTGTAGTGACACAGAACGTGAACGAGTAAGTAGGGGGCAATGACTGAGCGTGTGGTACATAAGGAACTGAGCGTGTGGTGACACAGAACGTGAGCGTGTGGTGACACAGAACGTTAAGCACAAGATAGAGAGACCTGCGATCGCAAAGGATAAGCAAGAATGAAGACCCGCCCCCCCCCCCCCCCCCCTACCGCAATCACCAATGTCACTTCTACCCAACAACATGCCGACTAATCCAGGAATTGATGAAACCACAAAATGATGAATGACACTAACAGACATCCTGCAGAGTAAACGAACATGCTCGCACGCACGCGCGCGCGTGCACCTCTCGACCCAACAAAAACCCACACACACACCACACACACACACCACACAACACACACTCACACACACACACATATTTATATGATATATATATATATATATATATATATATATAGATATATATAAATAGTATATATAAATATATACATAGGTGTATATGTATGTAATATTTCTCACACACCACACACACACACACACACACACATACAGAGGAGAGAGAGGAGAGAGAGAGAAGAGAGAGAAAGAGAGGAGAAGAGAGAGATAGAGAGAGAGAAGAGATAGTCACCGGAAGCATAAAGAAAAGTTAACCGAACATTAAAAAAGATTAACAAGGTACATGTTTTTGTTCTTTCTCTTTTCAGTATTTTGAAACATTGTTTTTGCCACTTTGTCCGTCTTTGGTCATGTGTTCTCTTTCCACTTTGTCCTCGTTTTTTTTGGTTACCCCATTGTGTTCTCTTTCACTTTGTCCTCTTAGGTCAGTTTCTCTTTCACTTTGTCCTCTTTGTCATGTGTTCGACTTTCACTTTGGTCCTCTTTGGTCATGTGTTTCTTCCTTCGGGAATCTTTGTCTCTCTCTCCCTCTCTCCTCCTCTCTCTTTTCTCTGCCGTACATCTCTCTCCACTATCTCTCTCCCTCCCTCCCGCCCCTCTCTCTCCCCCCTCACTCGCCCCTCTTTCTTCTCTCATTCCCCCTCTCTCTCCCTCTCTTTTTTCTCTCTCTCTCTCCCTCCCTTCCTCTCTCTCTTCTCTCTCTCTCCTCTCCCTCTCATCCCCCCTCCATCCCATCTTTCTCTCTCCTCCCCCCCCCTCCTCTTCTCTCTCTCTCTCTCCCTCCTGCCCCAACGTGTGTGTCTTTCTTGCCAACCTGTGGCGAGGTATGAGTTGTCCTCGCTGACCGTACTCGTCCCAGTGGTCCCCCGCTATTCTTTATGTCAAGACTCTTTGTTGAACACGTTTTGTTATCACTGACTAGGGTATCGACTGTAAGACGCTCACACACACACACACACACACACACACACACACACACACATCACACACACACGCACACGGCACAACACATACACACACACACACAACACACCACAACACCCAGACATACACACATACCCACACAAATAAAGCACACACACACACACATATACAACACATACAACACACCCACACACACACACACACACACACACACACGACACACACACGACGAACGCAACGCACGCACCCATGCACGCACGGCGCAGAGAGAGAGAGGAGAGAGAGAAGTAGAGAGAGAGAGAGAGTAGAGAGGAGAGAGAGAGAGAGAGAGAACCCAAACTGAGAAAATTATTCAGATAAATGTCCTACTGAAGGTGGATGTACAACATGACTAAAGAAAGGAAAAAAAAGAATCGAGAGAGAGACACACAGAGAGAGAGAGAAGAGAGAGAGAGGAGAGAGAGAGAGGAGAGAGAGAGAGAGAGATAGAGAGAGGAAAGAGGAGAGAGCGAGATCGCATATGTGCTGTTTCCAACGCGCAATCACACGTGTGTTGTGTGTGTGTGTGGGGGGGGGGGGGGGGGGGGGGGTGGGGGGCGTGCGTGCGTGTGGTGTGTGTGTGTGTGTGTGCCCGTTGTGTGTGTGTTTTGTGTGTGTGTGTGTGTGTGTGTGTGTGTGTGATGTGCGCGCGAGTGTATGTGTGTGTGTTCTGGATGTATGTATGTGTGTGTATATATATATATATATATATAATATATATATTTATATATATATATATAATATCAATAGTATTAAAGTGCCTAAAACCATTTTTTAAGTGCTCAACCCCTTGGGGAGCAACATTATTTAAGCAAGAAAAAAGAGTGATTCTTAAAACCTATCTACAAAAAATTTGTTTCGAGCCGCGTTGCGCTGTCATCAGGATCCTGATGCAGCGCACGCGCCTCGAAACAAATTTGTAGATAGTTTTAAGATCCTCTTTTTCTTGTTTTTAAAATATATATGAAAAATAATATATATAATATATAGATATATATATATATAGAATATATATCATACCGCAACATACACACACACACACACACACACACCACACACACATACACACGCCCGACACTCACACACACACATAAATATAGATATATACATATATTAAATATATTATATATATATATATATATATATATATATATATATATAAATATATATGTGTGTGTGTGTGTGTGTGTGTTATATTATATATATATAAATTGTGTGAGTGATATAAATATATAAATATATATATATATATATAATCCTAGAGAGAGAGAGAGAGAGAGGAGAGAGAGATGAGAGAGAGAGAGATAGATCATACATTTAAAAGCCTAAAACCAGTTTTTAAGTGCTTTCAACCTTGGGGAGCAACATTAGTTAAAAAATTTAAAAGAGAATCCTGACGGATTGGATAGTTTAAGATTCCTCTTTAACTTGTTTTAAACTATATATATATATATAAATATTTTATATATATAAATATAGTATAAAGATCTATATATATATATATATATATACATACATACATACACACCCACACACATACACACTCACACAAACACACACACACACACATACAACACACACACACATATATATATAGATATTATTATATATAGTTATATATATATATATATATATATATACATATATATGACATATATATATATATAAATATATATATCTATAATATATATATATATATATATATATATATACACGCACACACACGCGTTTGTTAGTCTATAGCGTACACGACACACACACGCACGCACACACGCAGACAGGAAATTGTGCCATTTATATATTATATATATATATATATATATATTTTAAATATAAAATATATATATATATATATATATATATATATATATTCTATCTAATATATAAAAGGCAACTTCTGTCTGGCTGTGTGTGTGTGTGTATGTGTGTGTACGCTATAGACTCAAAAACGCTCAACCGATTGTAATGAAATTTGTCGGTTACGTCTGTTGTGACCCGAGGATGTTTTTGGGCTACTCTCTAAACTAAATAAAACCCGTTAAAGACCGTTAAAAAACTGTTATAAAACCGTTTTCAACACAAAGACATCTTTTCGCTCTGCTTTTACATGAAATGGCCGTTTGACATTGCCACAGTACCGGAACTACTTCTCATAAAATAGAACCGCTATTTGGCAGTTACACAAACCGTTTATTTCTAACGGTTAAAAAACCGTTAAACACACCAACCCTATAAAACAGAAACTGTTAAAACCCATTCTTCTTGAAATTTTAAGCAGGTACGACTGTTGTGACCCTAGGATGGTTTGGACTACTCTCTAAAAAAAGAAAACCGATAAAAACCCGTTACAAAACTGTTTATAGACGGTTTCAAAGACATCTTTTTGCCTCTGCTTTTCATCAAAGGCCGTTGTGACATTGCACAGGTACCTCGAACCAAGAGGACATCTCCCGATATCATAGGGTCATTGGATCAGTTTTCCTACGCCAGTCATTTATGACCGTAAACACCGATAACAAACACGTACTCCCCCTAAAAACGTATCAAAATACAATCTTTTCTGATGTTGGCGGCAAAGGGAGTCGTCTGATCGCCACAACCATGGCAGTGAGTCTAAGGGACATTCTGTGGATAACGACAGGGTCCTTCGATAGGTTTTATGACCGGTTATTTATTATCACCGTTAAAAAAGCGTTCTTTTCTAACTTTGAACCTTTCTTGATGAAATTTGGGTATACATGGTGAATTTTAAATGCTGAATAATGATAAACACCTTACACTAGACCGAGAAAAACTTAAAATTGACCGTTAAAAACGCGTTATTATATAAATTTGACCATTCTTGATTATAGTTCGTTTATACAGATGCAGTTTTACACTCTTAACAATGATATACAACTACACGAACGCGAAACATAAAAATTGACCGTTAAAAACCGTATTCTATAAATTTAGAACCGTTCCAGATGAAATTCCGGTTATACAGATGCAGATTCCCTTAACACGCTGAACACTATATCCAATATACACGAACATAACCTTAAACTTGAGCGTTAAAAACGGTATAAGATCCTTCATTTTCTAAATTTAAGACCTTTCTTGTCTGAAATTTGGTATACAGGATAAGTTTGAAATGCTGAATAATGATATACAACTTACACGAACCGAAACTTACAATTGACCGTTAAAAACCGTTAATATATCAATTAGACTGTTTTTGGGATGAAATTCGGTATACAGATCCATTTTTACACGCTTACAATGAATATGCAACTTATAACACGAATTGAAGCTAAAAAATTGACCGTTTAAAACCGATATAGAATATAAATTTCTAGACCGTTCCTGTATGAAATTCGGTATACTGATCCAGTTATCCCACGCTGAACAATGATATACAATTTATCACGAACAAGAAACTTCAAATAGAGCGTTAAAAACCGTTTAAGAACCGTGTTTTCCTAAATTTAGAGACCTTTCTTGATGAAATTTGGTATACAAGTTAGTTTAAAAAATCTGATTAATATATACATCATACAACGAACCGAAACTAAAATTGACTGTTAAAAACCCGTTTATTAAATAAATTTCGACCGTTCCTGATGAAATTCGTGTACAGATGGCCGTTTTTTAACAAAAAACACCGCAGAACAATGATATACAATTTACACGAACAGAAACTTAAAATTGAGCCGATAAAACCGTATAAGATGCCGTTGTTTTCTAAATTTAGACCCTTCTTGATGAAATATTGGTATACAGGAGTAGTTTTTGAAAGCTGAACAAAGATTATACAACTACACGAACTCCGAAACTTGGAAGATAACCTCCTTCTAACACACTTGCCCCTGGAGGAAGCCTCCATCTCTCAGATACCCCGACAGCTGTCGTGACTTCTGTATAATCCTAGGTGGCTTGCAACCCCAAGTAAACCCAGGCAACCGTTAGAACCTCTTCAGAGACCATCTTGCTGAAGATTTCCTCTTCCAAGTCGAAGAGATGTCTGTTAAGAATCGCAGTACACAATGCCCTCTACAATCAAGCTCTTACTGTGATTCTCACAAATTCTTCCTTCTTGAGGCAATTCTACAGATAGTATGGATTGCCAACAGTCACACAAATTACACACTGTTCCTCGCGCATACTAACCGCTAGACAATTACGGACCCACTGCACTCCGGGCAGCAGCTAATATCAGCTGAAGAAGCTGACGAGCTGACCAAATACGTGTACGACAGCTTATGACCATGTTTTAGCAGAGTCAGGATCCCACAGCAAGCATCAACATAATGTTCCTTGATGCGCCATGAGGGACAGGAAAGACCATCCTGAATCTGTATCCTGAACAGATCTGCTCTCCCCATGCAAAATAAGTGCTAGCCACAGCTTCCAGTGTATTTGGGCCGCTACTCTTTTGGCCGGGTGGGCGACGAGTACATAGCAACTTTCAAGGTCCCTCTGGATGCCGACAAGCAAGAAACACCAACCAGCCCGTGAAAGCGTGGGGTCAAGTTGGCCAAAGTCATCAAAGAGGCTGCAACCATCATAATTGTGATGAAGCTCCCATACCCACAAAGCAGTCTACGAGGCCATGTACTCTACGCTGCAGGACATCACCCAAGTGCAAACTTGCCAATGGGATGCATCCCAACGCTCTTCTGTGGGGAATTCTGGCAGATCCTCCGCCAGTCTTCCCTGCATGGCACCAGAAGCAAACATTGATCGAGCGTCCTGTCTGAAAATTGTCGGAGCATGATAGTTTAATATGATAGCCCACCTGTCTGGAAATCCCCAGACAGCCATCTTCGCCAAACCCTTCTGCTTTACCATTGGCACATGCTGCCATTGATTCATGTTTACCAGATACCAAATTGGACCCTACCAGCAAGCTATGCCAGTTTAATGATTGCCAGAGGATCTGATAGAAGTCAGTCTACCCCGGATCTTCATGTCTCACTGTGCATACCGTCATACTGGTCAGCGGAAATGGTCCATAATCTCCTCCCAGAACGAGACGTCAACAAGGCTACACAGAAAAATCGTAGCTACTTCCCTGAGAGCAAACTCTGTACAGATCTGATGACAGAATTATGATGAGGGAGTCCTTTATCCACACTAACTCCTAACTCCATTGAGATTTCTGGACTTCCACCGCAGAACTGTTTGCTGCAAATCTGGAGTCCCCATGATCATTCTCGCGCTCACTGACCTGCCAAAGGTGATCAATGGCACCTGATGTGTCTTACCAGAGCTGCACAGGAACGTGTAGAAGCAAAAATCAATGTGGCCCCCACAAAGGATGAACCGTGCTGGCTCCCCAAAGCTTCCTCTGGAACCAGGGGACTCACCCTGCGATTCAGTATTCTGATGGTTTTCAGTTTCCCCAGTAAAACCAGCTTTTCGCTCTGACAACCATCAATACCAGGGTCAGACATTTTTCATCCCTTGGGGCAGACCTGACCGTCGTGATTTACACATGGATATGTTCCTACGATAGCAGCATCATCACAGACAGAAACGCAGAACACTGACTATACTTGCGCCAAACAGGGAGACCAAAATGTTGTCCTACCCAGAGGGCCCTCCAAAAGACATGATACATCTTGAAAATGCAATCTTTTCCACAGAGTTTGTTCAGGTTTGATTTGGATTTAAACGTCCTGCCCAAATCAAGGAGAAGCAGGATGGCGTCCGGTGACATAGCCTGACACCTGTGGGTCCAGGGTGACATCCGGGTGAACCACGGTCATTTTAGCTTGCAACATTCCCCGTGAAAATTTCCAAGACCCAAGCCGGATACGAAACCACGACCTTATGGATAATAGGTCCAGCGCCTTATCCACAAGGTGTTATAGGCGGCCCCTACAGAGTTGTCATTTTTGATCACTTCAATCGTAGAATTGAGAATGCATCGGTAATTTCACAAAGAACAGCATCCCTCTATGGACTGTGCATCGTATTACGAAAAACATTCGTGAGTGGAAAACAGATTGAGAGCAAGAAAGAGTGGTCTTCCGAAGAAATTGGGTAGAAGTAGATAGGAGGGAGTCTGGGCAATTGTTCAGCATGGGAACAACGAAACAAACCCAAGCTGAATTTTATTGTGATTGTCTTTTAAGAGGTGAGAAGAGAGGTGTGCATAAATCATTGATCAGTAGTAACCCGAGCGAAGCCGGGTACACCGGCATTAATATATAAATGGCAAATTCTGTCAGCTGCGTGGGTGTTTTTTGTGTCGTGCGGGAGTGTGAGTTCTGTGTACGCCAAATACTAAAAAAACGGCTCCAACCAATGTAATGAAATTTGCAGGACGTCCTGGTTGTGCCCCGGATGATGGTTTTTGGCTAATCTCTTTAAAAAATACAACCGTAAAACACCGTTAAAAACAGTTATAAACGGTTTTTCAAAGACCTGCTTTTTCCCTGCTTTTCTTCAAGATGGCCGTTGTTACATGCACACGTACAGGACTGACTCTCTAAAATGATGAACCGTAATTTGGCAGTAACAAAAAACCGTATTATAACAGTTAAAAACCGTTAAAACAACCCAACCCTATAAAAGAAACTGTTATTAGAACCTCGAACTTCTTGAAATTTAGGCAGGTTGGGGCGGGGGGGGGGGGGGGGGGGGGGGGAGGGGGGGTCAGTTGTGACCCAAGGATTGTTTTGACTAATCTCTAAAATAAAAGAAAACGTTAAAAAAAACCGTTACAAAACTTGTTATAGAACGGTTTCAAAGATCTTTTTCCTCTGCTTTTTCATCAAAGGCCGTTGGACATTGCACAGTACATCGAACCTAGCGTACATCTCCCTAGTAACATAGGGTCAATGGACAGTTTCTAATCTACACAGAAAAAAAAAAAAAAAAAAAAAAAAATATTTATGACCGTTAAAAACCGTTAACCCACTACCCCCACTAAACCGATCCAACACTGCAAATCTTTTCTGATGTTGGCGCAAAGGGAGTCGTCGGATCGCCACCAAACTTGGCATAGTCTAGAGTGACATACTGTGGATAACATTGGTCATTCGATAGTTTTTATGACCGTTATTTATCACCCGTTAAAAAGCGTTATATTCTAAAATTAGACCTTTCTTGATGAACTTTGGTATACAGCGAATGTTAAATGCTGAATAATGATATACAACTTACACGAACCGAAACTTAAAATTGACCGTTTAAAAAACCGTTAATATAGAAATATTAGACCGTTCTTGATTAAATTCGTATACATTGCAGTTTTACACGCTGAACACCACTGGTATACAACTTACACTAACCGAAACATAAAATTGACGTTGAACAACCGTTAATATATAAATATTCAGACCGTCCTATGAAATTCGGTATACATATGCAGTTTTTAACACGCTGAAACAATGAATATACAATTAACAACGACCAAAACTATAAAAATTGAGCGTTATAAACCCTTAAGATCCTTTATTTACAACCTAAATTTAAGACCTTTCTTGATTGAAAATTGAATACAGTGAAGTTTAAAATGCTGAATCATGATATACAACTACACGAACCGAAACATCAAATTGACTGTTAACAACCGTTATTATATAAATTTAGACCGTTTCCTGATGAAATACGGTAAACACTCCAGTTTTACAAACGCTGAACAACCTATACAATTTTAACACGAGCAGAAACTTAAAAATATGAGCGTTAAAAACCGATAAGATCCGTTTTTTTCTAAATTTTAGACCTTTCTTGATGAAATTTTGGTATACATGAAGTTTTAAACGCTGAATAATGATATACCAACTTACCGAACCGAAACTTAAAAAAGACCTGTTTAAAAACCGTTATATATATAAATTTAGACCATTCTTGATGAAATTCGAATACAGATTCCAGTTTACACGCTTAACAATGATATTACAACTTACCCGAACTGAAACTTCAAATTGACCGTTAAAAACCGTTATTATAAAAATTTAGACCGTGCCTGAAGAAATTCGTAATGCAGATGCTTTTTTACAACGGCTGAACAAGATAACAATTGCACTGAACAGAAACTACAATTGCGCGTTAAAACCGTATAAGATCCGGTTATTTCTAAAATAGACCTTACTTGATGAAATTTTGGTATACAAGTTGAAGTTTTAAATGCTGAGATACTTATATACAACCTTACCACGAACCGAACTTAAAATTGACTGTTAAAGACCGTTATTAATAAAATTTAGACGTTCCTGATTAAATTCTGTATACAGATGCATTTTTAAACACGCTGAACAATGAATATACAATTTACACGAACAGAAACGTAAAATGAGCGTTAAAAAACCGTAAAGATCCGTTATATCTAAATATTAGACCTTTCTTGCTGAAATTTGGGGGGTAAATAAATAAAAACCAAAAGGAGGGTTGTAGTTTCAAATGCTGAACCATGATATACAACTTACAAGAACGAAACTGGAATAAGACCGCCTCTACAACTGCCCTGAGGAAGCCACCATCTCTCAGAGACCCCTGACTGCTGCGTGACTTCGTATTATCCTGGTGGCTTGCAACCCCAGTCACCCAGGCAACAGTGGAACCTCTTCAGAGACCCATCTTGCTGAAGAATTTCCTCTTCCAAGTCCGAAGAGATGTCTGTTAATAAGCGCAGTACACAGATGCCAACTACAACCAAGCTCTTACTGTGATTCAGGCACAAACTCTTCCCATCTTGGAGGCAAGTCTACAGAGGAGTATGGGATGCAACAGTCACACCACGACAAAACTGTGCCTCGAGAATACTAACCGCGAGACCAATTACGCACTACTGCACTCCGTGCAGCTTCTGATGATCAGCTGACGAAGCGACAGGCTGACCCAAAGAGACTAGTACGACAGCTTTATGACCATGGTAAAGCAGAGGCAAGGATCCCACGGCAAGCAGCAACATAATGTTTCCTTGATGCTCCATGAGGGACTGAAAACCATCCCTGAATTCTATCCTGAACAGGATCACTGCTCCACAGAGGCAAAATAGTGCTAGCCACAGCTTCCAGATGCATTGCCGCTACCATTTGCCGGGTGGGCGGACAGTACCTAGCACTTTCAAGGTCCCTCGGATGCCGACAAGCAAGAAACGCCAACCTGCCCGTGAAGCTTGGGACCAACAGTTGGCCAAAGTCATCAAAGAGGCGGTGCAACCGTACATAATTAGAGAAGCTCCCATGACCCAGCAAAGCTGTCTAAGAGGCCAGGGACACTACGCTGCAGGCCATCACCCAAAGAGCACATGCCAATGGGAGCCATCCCCTCGCTTGTTCAGTGGGGACTTCTTGTCAGATCCAATCCCTGTCGTCCTCAATGGGGCCCCCCACCAGAGCCAACATAGTCAACTCCTGTCTGAAGAAGTGGCGGAGCATGATTGTTAAAACTTCCAAACCACCAATATGAGATCCCACCAGTCCTGGAAATCCCCAGACAGTCCCTTCCCAAACTTCGTGCATGACATTGGCAATGGTGCCATTGAGTCATGAGTATCCAGATACTATATTGGTCCCACCATCACTATGCAGTTTTATGATAGCCAGGATTAATCTGATAGAAGCAGTCTACCCATATTCTTCCCATGCACACTGTGCAGACTCAGACTGGTAAGAGCGGAAAGGCCATAATCTCCTCCCGATCTGAACGTGACTGTCAACAGCAACACAGAAAATCGTAGCTGACATCCCTGGAGATAAACTCATGTACAGATGCTGTTGACAGAATGAATAATGAGGGAGGTCCTTTATCCACAAAGAACTCCTGAAACTCCATAGAGATTTCAGGACTTTTCCACCGCATGAACTGTTGCTGAATGATCTGGGATTCCCATGATCATACTCCACTCACTGTACCCGCCAAAGGTGAATCAAGGCACCCGATGAGTCTTCACCAACTGCAAAGGAACGTTGAAGAAGCGTAAAATATGTGGCCCCCACAAAGGTGAACCGGTGCAGCTCCCCAAAATTCCTCTGAACCGGGCGGGGCCTCACCCCCTGCCATTCCATATCTGATGGCTTCAGTTTCCCATGAAACCAGCTTTTCGCTCTGACAATCATCAAGAGCCAGGATCAGACATTTTCATCCCTTGGGGCAGACCTGACCGATCCGTGGTTTTACACATGGAATGTTCTACGTTGCAGCATCACAACGATGGAAACGCAGAAACACTGACTATACTGCGCCAAACAGGAGACCAGAAATGTTGTCTACCCAGAGGCCCTCCAATAGACATGAACATCGTGAAAATGCAATGTTTTCACAGAGTTGTCATGTTTGAGTTGGATTAACGTCCGTGCCCAAATCAAGGATATGCAGATGGCTGGTCCGTGACATTAGCCTGACACCTGTGGGCCAGGGTGGACATCGGGTGAACCACGGTCATTTTAGCTGAAACTTTCCAGTTAAATTTCCAAGACCAAGCCGGGATTCGAAACCACGACCTTTGGATCATGAGTCCAGCGCCTTATCCACTAGGTTATGGCGGCCCTACAAGTTGTCATTTTGGAGCACTTCAATCAAGGAATTGAGAATGCATCGGTAAGTTCACAAAGTACAGGCATCCCTCTATGGACTGTGCATCGTATTACGAAAAAAAAATCGTGAGGGAAAACAGATTGAGAGGCAAGAAGGGAGTGGGCGTCCGAAGAAATTGGTGAAGTAGATAGAGGAGGCTGGGGCAATTGGTTCAGCATGGAAAAGCGAAACAAACCCAAGCTGAATTTTATTGTATTGTCTTTTAAGTGGTGAGAGAGAGGGGTGGCCAGAAAATCATTGTACAAGATATACCCGAGCGAAGGCCGGGTACACCGGCTAGTAAATATATATATATATAATATATATATATATATATATATATATATATATATATATGTGTGTGTGTGTGTGTGTGTGTGGTGGTGTGTGTGTGCGTGCGTGCGTGCGTGCGTGCGTGCGTGCCGTGCGTGCGTGCGTGTGTGTGTGTGTATGTATTTACACGACAAAGACAGTGAGAAAGACGAAGGGACAACGATTAAGGGGAGGGAGGGTGGGGAAAGAGGACAGGTAGGAGGGGGAGGGATGGAGGAGAGGGACACAGATCCGGAGAGGTGGGAGACAGGCTGACTGACTGGATGATCGTTAGTATCCAGGAGCTAGTCTTCAACGCTGTCCGCCTCGGGCACGTTGCAATGCATAGCAACAATACGTAAAGTCATCATACAAGTACTGCCAACATAAATGATGCCGAAGGGTATTCTGACTTTTGTTTTAAGACGAATACGAGAGTGAGGTCTAGAAGAAATTAAGATATAATAGGAAAATAGCCATGGACAAATACAGAGGTAACAGAGAGAGAGGGGGGGGGGGGAAACACAGAGAGAGAGAGAGAGAGAGGGAGAGAGAAGAGAGAGAGAGAGAGAGAGAGAGAGAGAGAGAGAAGAAGAGAGAGTTTACAAATGGCAACAGACAGACTAGGATGGACATTAGAGCCATCCACACAAAGAATAGTTGTCAGCACACACACACGCACAAACGCACGCAAGCATGCACGCACGCACAGATTTAAGGAAAAGAGATTTAAGGAAAGTGATGGGACCATGCTGCCAACATATGTCAAGGCACATATAAATGAAAATTATATAAACCATCTTAAAATATATACAGACGGTTCTCTA
>CM031623.1:13434594-13446946 GCA_018398815.1 Conus ventricosus | reverse complement strand
AGTTTCGCTCTGGCTTGTTTGCAGAAAAGCAGTGAACCGGTGTGTGTACTTTGGTGTTTAAGCCTCAAGACCTGAAGAAGGGTATAGGGATTGATATATGCTGAATAGGTCTTTGAATTCCTTTCAGGTCTAGAGCCGCGTCGTGTGAAGAATTGTTGTGGATCCTCATTGCCATACATGTGTATATGTGAGTGTGTGTGTGTGTGTGTGTGTGGTGTGTGTGTGTGTGTGTGTGTGTGTGTGTGTGTGTGTGGTGAGTGAGTGAGTGAGTGAGTGAGTGAGTACGTGAGTGTGTGTGTGTGTGTTGTGTTGTGTTGTGTTGTGTTGTGTGTTGTGTTGTGTTGTGTTGTGTTGTGTTGTGTTGTGTTGTGTGTGTGTGTGTGTGTGTGTGTGAGTGTGTGTGTGTGTGTGTGTGTGTGTGTGTGTGTGTTGTGTTGTGTGTGGTGTGTGTGTGTGTGTGTGTGTGTGTGTGTGTGTGTGTGAGTGTGTGTGTGTGTGAGAGAGAGAGAGAGAGAGAGAGAGAGAGAGAGAGAGAGAGAGAGAGTGTGTGTGTGTGTGTGTGTGTGTGTGTGTGTGTGTGTGTGTGTGTGTGTGTGTGTGTGTGTGTTGTGTGTGCGCGCGCGCGCGCGCGCACGCGCCGCTTGTTTCGTGTAGGCCTACCCGTGAGTGCAAGCGTTCACGCACGCTTTAATACGCATACAAGCACGCGAATGCGTGCGTCTTTCCCTGCATAAGTAAAGTAATTGACAGCGCTTTCGTGCAGGGGCTCTCCCAAATCGTAATCCAATGCCAGCATTGACACAGCTGTGGCACCGCTGTATTGACACGGCCAGATCTTTGTCTGAACAGTGAAGGGTAAGGCTGCCTGGTCTTGGTGGGGTTTTTTTCTTCCTTTTTAAAACTTTTTTCCCTTTGTTCGTTTTTTTTTCTTTCTCATCTCTTTGGGTCCCACACAAGCCCGCAGGTCATTATCATTTTGGTTTACGTTATGTGTGTGTGTGTGTGTGTGTGTGTGTTGTGTGTGTGTGTGTGTGTGTGTGTGTATGTGTGTGTGTGTGAGAGAGAGACAGAGTGAGATTGAGAGAGAGACAGAGACAGACAGAGAGTGGGGAGAGACGGCAGAGAGAGAGAGAGAGAGAGAGAGAGAGAGAGAGAGAGAGAGAGAGAGAGAGAGAGAGAGAGAGATGGAGGGAGGAAGCGAGAATGGAGGAGGAGGGGGGGGGAGGAGGAGGAGGAGGAGGAGGAGGAGGAGGAGGAGGAGAGAGAGGAGAGAGAGAGAGGAGAGAGAGAGAGAGAGAGAGAGAGAGAGAGAGAGAGAGGAGAGAGAGAGAGAGAGAGAGAGAGATACCCTCGCCACACACACACACACTCACACACACACACACACATACACACACACACGCGCGCGCGCGCGAACTAAGACATATAAAGATGCACGTGACATAAACACGTAAGAGCAGGCAAGAAAACATACATACACGCACACACACACACTCACTCACTCATCGTATAATGAATTTTATTCATGTTATCTGAGGAAATGACGCATCTGTGACACACACACACACACACACACACACACACACACACACACACACACACACACAGACAGACACAGACTCACACAACACCACTCTCTCTCTCTCTCTCTCTCTCTCTCTCTCTCTCTCTCTCTCTCTCTCTCTCTCTCTCTCTCTCCCTCTCTCTCACAGACAGACACAGACACACACAACACCACACACACACACACAACACATTACCTCACCCACCTTTATACCCGCCATGAGGTAACGCCCGTTATCCAACTCCTCATTCTTAAACGCCACATCCTTGCCGTCAAACGACAGATCCACGAACCGGAGCCTCGTACACCTCTTGCTGTCCACCGGGTCCCCCCATATGCTGGGCACCGCGTCAGGCTTCATGCTTCTTCCCCCACGCGTACACACGCTCACAACAGACTGAACAACACTCCTTCCAGCCTTCTCCCTCTAGAATTGTTCAGTGGAAGGATTTCAGTGTGTGTTCATAATGCTAACACAACGCCTCGGGCACAGTATTAAAAACGTTGAGCCGTAGAAATGTCGCATCCGTGGGTTTGCGAATTTTGGTCTGTGTGGGCGAGAGGGTGACAGGATGTTCATGGTTGTGAGGGTAGGCAGGGCATCTGTCGATGATATCAATGTACAGCTGACTTTACTTCTGTTACGATAGTCCAGGCGATCACGGCAACGGATCCCTTGAGGGTTGTCGCCCCTAGGGAGAAAGGTAAGGGTCCATCCTGTAAAAGTAAAAAAAAAAAAAAAAAAAAAAGCATCCACAAAAAACACCAAACAACAAGCTACAAATTCTATACATTCCATTTGTAGCTTTGATCAGACAGATTATTTTACGTTGAGATAAGACTGGAACGCCGCGCATTCCTTTTGATTGCCCCCCCCCCAGTGGACAGCAAGCATATTTTCATTTTCACTCCCAGTTTGCGTCACTCCCAGTTTACGTCACTGCCAGTTTACGAAAGATATAGAGAAAAAGAAAGGAAAGTAATAATAATAATCTTTCTCTCTCTCTCTCTCTCTCTCTCTCTCTCTCTCTTCTCTCTCACACACACACAAACACACACACACACACACACACACACACACACACACACACACACACACACACATACACACACACACACACGTACGTTTAAAAGCCACGCGGCGCAATCGCGCTCTGTAAAACAGAAAGGTTGCCTTTCCTGTGGACAGTGTTCATAGTCTGAGTAGCTAGTCGCCAGATCAGATAACAAAAGCAAAAAAAAAAGAAAAAGAAAATGAAAAAAGAAGTTGACATGTTATGAACAGAAAAAAGAGCGAAGCGTTTCCAGGACAAAGGTCTAGAGAATGTACCACAAAGGCAGCAAAAGTGTACAACAATAAAGAAATACGACAAAAGAAAATCGTAATCGAAAGTGACAGAGAAGGGGAAATTACTAGCTGAGAATTCTGGAAGGTGGAATACAATTTGTATCCAAAGAGCTCCCATCATCCCGACACGGTCAATAATACTATGATGATAATGATGAGAAAGAAAATAATGACAACGATATAGATATAATGAAAATAACGATAATAACAATAATGAAAATCATCATCACCACCATCATCAGACAAAACAAGTGAATCAAGAAAAGGCTGAAGATCCCATATGAATTTGAAACTAAGAAGCATTAAAGACAAACAGTCAGACATAAACGACACGTTTACACACAAACTCCATAGATGAACCAAAAATGAAAATAAAAAACAAGTAAACGTGTGTCAGTTAATGTTTTCATTACTTTTTTTTACAGTACAGTTTTGTTCCAAAATACTTTTTAATATCAACACTATGTAGGACTTCAAGAGGAAAACACCCACAATGTCAATGAAGTAGTGTATACAAATGCACAGGCCAGTTTCAACGTATATTTTCTATACACCATTACAGCAAAGGACTTCAAAAGAAAGATAGGCCAATGTCAAACTGTTTTCTCCATAGCCCACTACAATGCAGCACTGCAAAAGAAAAACAAATCTGCATTCGTTGGTTAGTCAAGTCTTTTATAGCGTAAGTGCAAACCTTTTTACCTTTCCCGAATCTTTCAGCAGATTTGCTTGACTAAACACCAACTTCACAAGGTGAACTGGAGTGTGTCTTTGTTCATTCACTGTGTACAACCGAGTTCAGTTCACTGAAGCGTGAACAATGAGCGCCGATGAAGCGCGGTGAAATTGATTACGCGCGGTTATTGTAGTCCTGTTCGTTGAGCTATCGGGGATCCCTCACTGACCGTTTTGCCATGACAGCCCTACAAAGAAAGAATAATCGAAAAGGAAAAAAAAATGAAATGAATGTGAAGAGAAAAAAGAAAAAGAAAAAAAAAAAAAAGAAAATGGCAGAAGAAGGAAAAATCAATGGATGACCGAACGAACTAAAGGAAGAAGGAATGCAAGAAGACGAATCCATGAGAGAAAGAAGAAGGAAAAAAAGGACGAAGGGTGACAGACATACAGAGAGAGAGAGAGAGAGGAGAGAGAGAGAGAGAGAGGAGATTCCATTTTTCTGGAGATTACTGGGAGGTCTGGCTTTGCAGCAGAAGAGGGATACAAATAATGGGCGGGTGGAAACTCTATATTGGAAAGAAACCACTCCACAGACGCCACCACAATCATTCATACTGCTGCTACCAATGATGATGTTTCTAATGATGATGATGATGATGATGAGAAGGAGCAGCAAGAGGAAGAGCAGGAGGAGGAGGAGGAGCAGGAGCAGGAGGAGGAGCAAGAGGAGCAGGAGGAGGAGGAGGAGCAGGAGCAGGAGCAGGAGGAGGAGGAGCAGGAGGAGCAGGAGGAGGAGCAGGAGCAGGAGGAGGAGGAGGAGGAGCAGGAGCAGGAGGAGGAGCAGGAGCAGGAGGAGCAGGAGGAAGAGGAGGAGGAGGAGCAGGAGCAGGAGGAGGAGCAGGAGGAGCAGGAGGAGGAGCAGGAGGAGCAGGAGGAGGAGCAGGAGGAGCAGGAGGAGGAGCAGGAGGAGGAGGAGGAGCAAGAGCAGGAGGAGGAGGAGGAGGAGGAGGAGGAGGAGTATATGACGATGATATATTATCAATAATAAAGACGATGATTAGGGAGATGAGAATAATGATGATGATGACGAAGATGATACAAACGCTGACAACGTTGACTTTGATGATGATGATGTTGATGATGATGATTGTAATGATGATGATGATGATGATTGTAATGGTGAAGACAATGACGTGATGATGATGGCTTGCAAAACTAACAAAAACGTAACTACGTTTATCAGCAATGTATCCAAAGCATACACATAATTTGTTGAACTTGAAGACGAGAAAGTTGAAGCTGCAGCAGAATTCTGCTCAAGGCCAGTGTTCTTTAACAGTCGCAATTAAGTTTGGAAGAGCGCAAAGCCGGAGGTTGGGGTGGGGGTTGGGGGGGGGGGGGGGTGCGGTGCGGGGAGGGGCTTGGGGAAAGAGCGGAATCGTTTTGTTGTTGTTTCTCTTCTTCTTTTTTTTTCCCATCTGGATCAGGAAATAAGTTCGACTGACAAGGCATTGACAAGATGACTATGGTCACTGAATAGAACATTTAATGTTTCAGTCCTCCATTAAAGAACAAGGCGCGCTAATACCTCTTGTTGCTGAGCATGAATTCATTCGTGCTGCGGCGAAAATGTGCGGGGGAGAAGGAACTCGACATTATGCACTCAATCTCGAATTATTCAAAGATATCGAAATAAAAGGCTATCTTCTACAGATGCGAGATGCTATTATATTTTGATACATGATGCAAGTGAACTAAAGTGTTATAGCAAAGTGGAGAAAGAGACGAGTACCGGAGCTGTATTGGCATAAAACATTTAAGCAGGCCAGACGTAAAATTCAAGTAGTTTCAAATCCGAGTTATTCACTGAATGTTTGGGAACAAAAGCGATTTTACAGAAGAAGAATATGATTGACATTTTCGTTTTGTGACAAGAAAGACACTGGGCAAACTCATTCCTTGAGTACGTAAGCAGATCGAGAAACAATGCGGCGCTTATTCCAAGAACCTATTGACGTATTTAAAAAGTGAAGAAACTTTTTTCACTATGGGAAATATACTTCCATTTTAATAGGATCACTGTCATACAGAACAGCACGTCAGATTCATACCTACTGCTGTTTCTAAAAACTGATTTAGAGAGAGAGAGAGAGAGAGAGAGAGAGAGAGAGAGAGAGAGAGAGAGAGAGAGAGAAGAGAGAGAGAGAGAGAGAGAGAGACGGTCCTCAATTTTATCAATGCACAAAATGAAACATTGGAAATTATATTTTTCGCAAAGATGACCCAGAAGAACTACTTCGCACAACGGCAAATATGACAATACACATACCTCTGTTTTGTACATTATACTTAATTTGATCATTTGAAAAAAAAATATTGAGTGAGTATAGTGTACGCTGTGAATATTGTTGGAGTATGAATGTGTGTACATTAATCATGACATTTTTAACAGGCTGTTTAAAAAAAAGCCAATGATCATTACCTACGCTGCGAATGTTGCTGGAGTATGAATGTGTGTACATTAATCATGACATTTTTTTCAGGCTGTTTAAAAATAGCCAATGTTCATTACCATTACCTTTATCATGGTTTATGATGAACATGTAAAAGTACAAGAATGAACATCAGAGTCGTCATTACTAATCTTTCTGCGTGATATCGTTTATTTAGGTTAACTTACACACACACACACACACACACAAACGCGCGAGCGCGCGCGCGCGCACACACACACACACACGCCCGCGCGCGCGCGCACTTACACACGCACTCAAACACATACACAGACACACACACACACACGCGCGCGCGCGTAAATCTTCCCGTAAATGACTGCCGTACATGCATACTTAATAAGATCACTCTCTTGAGAAGTAAATGAAAATGCGGGTGTGTTACATTTACTTTTACTTCTTTCTTTAAGAGACCAGCATTCAAGTGTCCACCTATCTAATTCACTCCTGCAATCATTATTATTTACTTGCTTGACAGTCATACTCTTCATTCATTCATTTTTAAAAAATCTTTATCCGTTCTAACGTGTGTATTAATTCCTGTGAAGAAAAAACCCACAACGCTTTTCATGCGCAAATCCTGGCATGTCAGCCAACATACTTTGATACTGTTGACAGCACACTTTTATATTTCGCACGTTGCATATGATATTCATGTACTTTCTAGATCTATATTACTTTGGAGTCTTACTAGTTTTACCTCAAAAACTGCAGTCAGGGCAAACGCTGTGATGCCATTTTGGCTACCAAGTCACGCATTACTCTGGCCTTTTGTCAACACACTCGTCGTCAGTCACGTCAAAACGGATCATAATCTCCGAGTTCTGGCACGAATACTGAACCCACCGAACTATTCCAGTCAGTGACTTCTGTGCATGCAAGAATTGTTCAATGCGTCGCCAGCACTCCGCACTAAATTGTCGTCTGCTACCTCTCGCGTGGCTCTAACTGCGCGACTATGAAAAAAAAAAAAAAAAAAAAAGAAAAAGAAAGAAAACCCCTTCGCTGATTGGACTGGCTGGCGGTTTCTCGCCTTCCAAACGTCACAGCTGTAAAATGTTGTGTTAAAGCAAAGGCCCCAACTATTGACATCGTCTGCCCGAGCTTTTCAAACTGTCGTCTGCTTCACAACCGGCACGACTGAGAAACGATTGTTTAAGTTAAGCGCGAGTGGTCACTCATGACAGCTATCTCAGCGCTCTTTTATATATTTGGGAATGGGATTTCCCCCACCCTTATGAATCGAGTATGTGTTGGGTACTGAAAACTGTCCTCATCAGATTTATCCCTCGGCGTATTTCTTCAACGCGTTGGCTAAATGTTTGGAACACGGGTCTCTCAATCTGAAGGCTTCTGGTTCGAATCTTGGCACAGCTCAGCTCGTGGGACGGTTTCTTTTTTATGCAAGCATACTGCTCAGGCACAGTTCCATGCGTACGTGAAATATGCCTCAATCCACGTCTCCTTTGGATGGACCGTGAGTTGTGTTGATGTTTCTTTCATTCATATTTTGTTTACATAATTAGATTTTTTAAAAAAAAAAAAAAAAAAAAAAAAACAGCAGAGATCGTGAAGGGACTAATGTGTATCGGAGAGGGGGAGGTGGTATGGAAATGAGAAAACGGCCATCATCATACCCGAACATTATGTACATCTCCAAAGTTTTAAATTCAATATTGCAAACTATTCTTAATCACGTGCTGCGTAACCCACAAGCCGTGTGTGTGTGTGTATATTTACACCTTTTGAATTTTGAGACTAATTTCAGTCAGTGTTTGTTACCTCACTTGAAAATGAATGACTTTTACCTCCTTGAGTGCTCCACGTTGCCTTCAGAACCACCGCTAAAAGGCAAGGACGATCTGCCCGAAATAGGGGAGTCTCAGTCTGGTTCATGTCGAGGTGCTTCTCGCCAGTCACACCTAATGACAAGCCTGCTAAACTCTTGAAACGAAGCAACACCCCAGCCGCTTGCCAGTTCTTCGGAGGTGAAATGAACTTAAACTTACTGGAGAAGGTTAGTTGCCAAGTGAGGCGACTGCCGGCGGAGATATAAACACACACAGTCTTAGAAAGGATTCATAAAGACTCCACCAAACAGCGTGGAAATTAAATAAAAAAAACGAATCACAAGAGAAAACCCCCGCCGATTGTGATTGATCTGTCCGCATCGTTCGGTGGAGTCATTACAGATATTTTCTAGAATTTACTGGAGAAGAATTTTTTCTTCACCCCCCCCCCCCCCCCTTCTTTTCTCTGCCCCCCCTGCCGTCTGTTTGAGGGGTATGTGTGTTTGAATATATGTCAGAGAGAGAGAGAGAGAGAGAGAGAGAGAGAGAGAGAGGAGAGAGAGAGAGAGAGAGCACATCTGCATCGATGCTTCGCCTATTACCCACTAAATGCTATAGTGAGCACTTCAACGCGGGATCCGCGCTGCATGTAACTGACAACATCGTGTGACTGAGGATATCAACTCACTGAGAACATCGTCTGTCAGAGGACTTCGTCTCTGAGCGTCTGAAGAATGGACATTGGGCATCGTCTGCCCAAAATTTGAAACAGGACATTGCCCAACATAACCAAGGTCTTCGTCTCAAAGGGTTTGAATTAGGACATCATTTCTGTCGATCTACGAGAGGACTTGATGCAATTGAGAAAATGTGTCTGACTGAGAAATTTGGACATTATCTAACTGAGGACTTCATCTTGGAGGATCAGAGGACCACATCTGACTGAGGATATAATCCAACTGAGGACCTCATTTGAATGAGGATACAATCCAACTGAGGACCACATCTGACTGGAGACCTGAGGACATCATTTGACTGAGGATTTGAGAATATCATATCTGAAGATCTGACAATATTATTAGTCTGAGGACTTCATCTGAATTACTTCGTCTCTGAGGATCTGAGGATATAATCTGAAAACTTCATCTGACTGAGGATTTCATCTGTCTGAGCACACCTGACATCACCTGGCTGGCTACTTTAACTGACTCAGGATCTAACCAAGAACCTCACCCCACTGAGCATCCGTTCGATCAACTGGTTGTAGAATAATAACAATAATAGTAATGATGATAATGATGATGATGATGACAACGACGACAACAATGACAATGATAATGATAACGAAGATAAAAGTCATCATCATCATCATCATCATCATCATCATCATCATCATCATCATCATTGTATGATGATGATGATGATGATGATGATGATGATGATGATGATGATGATGATGATGACGATGATGATGATGATGATAAGATTAGTGGTGATGATAATGATCATTATGATGTACAATTATACAATATGACAAGATACAATACAATACCATGTGATTTAATATGATATATATATATATAATATATATATATAATATATAAATATATATATATATATATAAATATATATATATATATATATATATCATATGTAACACTAACACCATGTAGAGCATTTATCTACCTTCCTCCTCCCTTCCCTCGTCATTCCTACCCCCCTTCCCCTTTTTCACACCCACCCCCTCTCCGTTACCTCTCAGTCATTCAGATACGCATATACAGGTTTTATTGATTTCTTATTAAGATTACATGCAGACACGTTTGTTTTTGTGATGTGTATCACCCCACCCACACCCCTAAATAAATCCATCCCTCTCTCTAACTTCATGTGTGTGTGTGTGTGTGTGTGTGTGTGTGTGTGTGTGTGTGTGTGTGTGTATGTGTGTGAGAGAGAGAGAGAGAGAGAGAGAGAGAGAGAGAGAGAGTGTGTGTGTGTGTGCGTGCTCGCGCGCGCCGCGCGCGCGCGCGCGCGTGTGTGTGTGTGTGTGTGTGTGTGTGTGTGTGTGTGTGTGTGTGTGTGTGTGTTCGTTCGCTCGTACTTCTGTTTAAACGTCTGTTCACTTTGAGTGATATTAGACGTGTGTGTGTGTGTGTGTGTGTGTGTGTGTGTGTGTGTGTGTGTGGTGTGTGTGTGTGTGTGTGTGTGCGAGAGAGAGAGAGAGAGAGAGAGAGAGAGAGAGAGAGAGAGAGAGAGAGAGAGAGAGAGAGAGAGAATGCGAGAGACAGACACACACACACACAGATAGACGGGCAGACAGACAGACAAACAGACGGACAGACAGATAGACAGAGACAGAGAGTTTTATCTATCTATCGATCTAAATGCTGAGCAAATAACTAATTGGAATTAGCAAGTACAGGCTGAGAATTCCTCAAACGTTAAAGCAATGATCTGGCAAACATTCACATTTTATCAAAGGAGCTGGGTGGAAAATATGTGGGAGGGAAGAGGGAGGAGAAATAAAATGGGAGCGGAGAGGTGTAATACAAATATTGAATCCTTCACCAGCAGCCCATGAGGACCATCTTCGTCTTCTTCTGCGTTCCCTGGTCATGCTGGTCAGATACAAAGTCCGGTAGCTTGGGCAAAGTCAGCGGTCCGTCGGAGTGAGTCTGCCGTTCCCCACAGCTTTTCCTGGAGTTCCACTGCACCGGGCCAAAACTCACGCCGCAGGCTGTCGAAAGTGGGACAGGCCTGAAGTACGTGGCTGGGTTTTGTGGGCCAGTGCCACATGGGCACTCCTCTGTGTGCGATATGTTCAGGCGATAGAGGTGGGAGAGCAACTGACAATGTCCAGTTCTTAGTCTGAAGATGTTGGGGACCATCGAAGCCTGTCTTGAAAACAGAACCATTTGTATCTCCTGTCTGAAATCGCCTTTCAGCCCCTGATTGTAACTCATCAGCAGAACGCTACTGATCTGATAAGACACAGCGTTAAAAACGGCCAGATACAGTTTCATCCGCAGTCTAAAAACCGAGAGGAGAGCATTTCTAGCCGGTACAACCGGGTACAGATCGTGCCGCCCCGTTGTTGACAGAGTTGCTACGGGCGACAACCTTTCCGTCGCCGATGAAGAAAAGAAGTGAGGGAAGTTCTGTGTGGGGGAGTTACCGACCCTTGTTTACGAACAATCAGCATGTAAACATGTGACTTAAAACTCTCTCTCTCTCTCTCTCTCTCTCTCTCTCTCTCCGAGTCGTTGTATTGGTACTAACCTAAGTACAGTGTTGATTTAAATGTACCTTTGTGCTTCAGTTTCTTCCTTACTTTCATCTTTTACGTTTCTTCTTCTTTTTTTTTGACACCCCCTCCCCACCCCCTCCCTTTCCTCCACTTCTATTCCTCCCCCTTCCCCGTCTCTCTCTCTCTCTCTCTCTCTCTCTCTCTCTCTCTCTCTCTCATTGTTTAAGGGTGTGGTAACACCTGAGACAGTTGTTCACTCACGGCTGAGCTCCCTTGAGCAAATACTACTGGCTTCCTGCATGGATGATTTTTCACCCACTCTGACAATTATCTTTTGAACCATTTTTTTTTTTTTAATTACTTTTACATTCATTCACTACTTTTGTCTGTTGCCTAATTTTATTATCATACACTACTTTGATTTACTTTGACCGCCGCCTTGACTGCTTTCACCTACTTTGACCAGTTTCGTCTGCTTTGACAAAGTTACAGTACTATTGGACCGATTCTGGCTACTTTTACTCACGTTGTTCACTTTTGCCCAGTAGATGACTTCCAAGCCATTTGGCTTTTTTTTTCCCCATCCTCACTCTTTGACGATGTTTATTTCTTTGCTTATTGTTTCTATCTTTACTACTTTTCTACCTTGAGTAGTTGTGTCGTCCGCTTTATCGACTGTTCATCCACTTCGACTCATTTTACCCTGTTTGACATTTCGCCTCCTGTGGACTACTTGATTTACCTGTTTGGACTACTTTTACTCCGTGTGCAGTTTTAACCCGCTGTGTCTACTTTTACCCACCGTGTCTATTCTTACCCGCTGTGTCTACTTTTACCTGCCGTGTCTACGTTTTCCCACGGTGTCTACTTTTACTCACTGTGTCTACTTTTGCCCACTGTATGTACTTTTTCCCACTGTATCTACGTTTTCCCACTGTGCCTACTTTTCCCCACTGTGTCTACTTTTACCCACTGTGCCTACTTTTACCCACCGTGTCTACTTTTACCCACTGTGTCTACTTTTACCCACTGTGTTTACTTTTACCCACTGTGTCTACTTTTACTCACTGTGTCTACTTTTACCCACCGTGTCTACTTTTACCCACTGTGTTTACTTTTACCCACTGTGTCTACTTTACCGACTGTGGCTTTTTTAACCACTGTGTTTACCTTTACCCACAGTGTTTACTTTTTCCTACTGTGTTTACTTTT
>CM031623.1:13404594-13407094 GCA_018398815.1 Conus ventricosus | reverse complement strand
AGGAATTCCAATATCAATATCCTTGAATGACGAATAGCATGTGCCAATTCTTGTACAAATAGATCTCCCAGACAAGAAACATTTTACAAATTGATACATTGCTCCACTAATTCCAATATGTTTTAGCTTATAAAGCAGTCGAGCATGCCATACACTATCATAAGCTTTTCTAATATCAAAAAAAGTAGCAAGTGTACTTTTTCTTCTGGAAAACTGTTTTTTAACTTGATTCGTAATTTTGACCAGATGATCAGTTGTACATCTTCCTTTCCTGAAACCTGCTTGGTTGTTTGGAATAATATTGTTCTTTTCGCAGAAATGTAAAATACGACGTTCAACAATTTTTTCCAATATCTTACCAACTTGCGATGTTAAAGCTATTGGACGGTAACTGCCAATTTCGGATCTACGTTTACCTTGCTTTGGAACTGGTATTACAACCGTCCTCTTCCAGATAGTAGGGAGAGTTCCATTTAACCAACATTTTTGGTAAAATGAGAGAAGTAATTGCTTCCAAGATAAAGGCAAATGGCAGAGCAATTGATATGAAATACCGTCGATGCCAACAGCAGTGGTATTGCAAGTAAAACACTCCAATGAATCATTAAATTCCTCAAAGGTTATAAAAGAGTTTAAGTAATGATTTTCATCTGGAGGAGGATCACAATAAATATGTTTTTTCTCTTCCTCTTCTCGGTAGCTTCTTATATTTGATGTAAGACTTGATGATGAATTATTCTTTGAAAACACTTCAACAAATAACTCTGCTTTTTCTGCTGATGTGGGGATAGCGTTGTTATCTAATTTAATGGGATATGATGGTAAATGGCATCTGTTCTTTAATTCTTTAACCTTCTTCCATACTTTGTGCATGTCCTTTGATGTAGATATTTTTGAATGGCAAAACGTAGTGAAATAGATACGTTTTGCTTTGGCCACAACTCTGTTACTGTGACTTTTTGCACGTTTCATTGCAATAAAATTTTCTTCAATTCTGTCCTTTAGCCATGTTTTATAAGTTTTTCTTTTTACTGCTCACTGCTTCTGCGCATTCTTCATTCCACCATCCATTTCCTCTGTACTTCTTATCATTATAGCATTTACGCTTGGGCATTGATTTTTCAGCAGCGTATAAAACAGCTTTTCTGAAGTTCTCATAAAATATATCAGTGTCTTCATGTTCCATGGAATATTTATGATCTATTGACAATAGAGTTGACTCATAGAGGTTCCAGTCAGCACTATTGTATAAAAACTTAGGAATCATATCTTCAACTTCTTCTTCATCTTGAATCTTTTCATTTAGTGTAAGAACAATAGGGAAATGATCACTTCCTAATGTGTCTTCCTCTGTTATCCAATTAGCATTCAATGATATATCAGGAGATACTAACGTTAAGTCAATAGAGGTTGGCCTGTGATTTGAAACATCAGGAACTCTTGTTATACTTCCATCATTCAATAAAACTAATTTGGAATCCACAATATTTTCAACAAAGCGATTGCATGTTGTGATAGGGCAATCTGGTTCCCAAAACGGAGAATGTGCATTAAAATCTCCCAATATGATCCAATTTTTTTCTGAAGAAGGAAGGTGTCTTATCCAGTCTGAATTATCTGTGTTTGGGCCTTTTGGATAATATACAGAAAGTATATTTATACTAGAATCATTGCTCATTTTAATGATAACCCGGTAATAAAAAATTCTTCTTTATCTTTGCTGTTGAATTGAGGTCTAACTTCAAAGATCTATAATTAAGGTCTGATCTAACATATATTGCAGTCTGAACTCTTTTAGTTGATGTACTACAGTTATATAGAGGAGGGTAGTAGAATCCCTTGAATTGAGGTAATTTACTTTGTTCTACATATAAAGACTGCAAAGCCAAAATACAAAAGTTGTTGGAATAAATGTAGTTCTCAAAATGAAGTAGATTTTTAACGATGGATCTACAGTTCCATTGTAGAACAGTAATATAATTGTCAACATGTTTCATAATAAGTGGTTGAATAAAACGTTATAAACAGACGTTGGGCAAAAGTCAGTAAGGTTGAAATACGGGGACCCAAGGTTGTCGCGAGCACCAGGGGAAAGGCACTCTGGGGATGGGCGCAGGCCTGTAGCCATTGCTGGATGGTCCCCCATGACCACTGAAACCATGTCCACTGGCAGGGTATTGGGGCGCCTCCTGTGGGGCCGTTCCCAAAAGATGCGGTGGACGTGACGCCCCAAGTTGCCAGCGAGGATGCTGGTGCCCCTGTCTGACGGGTGGATGTAGTCCTTCATCAGCCTGTGGTTCGTGGAGTCCAAGTTCTCATGGGACAGAAGGGACACGTTGTGCATGGGGAGCTCTGCAAGCAGTAAGGCGTTGAACATCTCCCGCTTGCTTTGCAGATGTCGATCCTTCACTGGGGCCACTCTACTAACAACTATCTTGGTGTTTGGATGATTTGCTTTTGCTTGTTTTACAAGTGCGGACATCTCTGACACGACTGTCTT
>CM031623.1:13397094-13402094 GCA_018398815.1 Conus ventricosus | reverse complement strand
AAAAAATTCATTCCAAATACGTCTGTACAGCCTAGTCAAAATGTTTTCCCGTCACTGTCAGCAAGTGAAACGTATCTTTTCTTTTTGCACTTAGCTAAAAGTCCAATTGGCAAATATTTAAAACATATAACAGTCAGTGGTGCGATGAGACAGAAGTTACATATTTCGGGTTTTTTTTTGGTGTGGGTTTTTAGTGGGTTTTTTTTTTCTTCTTTTTTCAGCCTTTGATTAAGTGGATTTTCTACTTTTGTGTTATTGCTGTAGATAAGTTAGTTATTTTACCTCATTGTGTTAACCTTTTTTTTTACCCCTCCCCCCCCCCCCCCTCTTTTTTTTTCTGTCTAATATCACGTAATGTGGAAAGACGTAAAACAGAACAACACACACACACACACACACACACACACACACACACACACACACACACACACACACACACACACACAGAGGGATTTGAAGTTTGGAATAGGAAAGAGATAACCTTGTATCTCCAAACATGAAGCATTTCAACAACAACATATGCGCTTCCGCATGTCAAATCATTCGTCCTATTAATCAATCGACTCGTACACAGACGCGGCAAGATTGCCAGTAGCATTTGCGTTGGTTAATGACAAACGTAAGCCAAGACCATCCTACGGGGGTTGAAGGTCGTGAGACCTTTAAAGGTATTTACTTTAGTTGCTAAGTGAGACGACTGCAGGCGGAAATCTAAACAAATCTGAAGTAAAAGTTAGCGAACCGCCAAGAGAAACGTGGACAAACGAGTCATGTCACAAGACAAAACACGACGCGTTTCGACCTCTTAGGTCTTCTTATTGCGCTGAAGAAAGCTAAGTGACAAATTTTCTTTCTACTATTTGTTTGTGTCTTGCCTGAAGAAGATCTAAGAGGTCGAAACGCGTCGTGTTTTGTCTTGTGACGTGACTCGTTTGTCCACGTTTCTCTTGGCGGTTCGCTAACATTTATTTAAGATATATTTACTTTAGGTGAAAATCCTCAAGGACATGACACGAGCATACAAATGAACTTCATTTTCCCAAAAACAGATTGGCATAAGGGACAAAATACATCTCTTGCTATCTTTGATGGTGTGCGTCAATGTCTGAGACACCAAACCTTAGTAATAATAATTCTGGATCTGACAGTTTCAGTTTCAGTTTCATCAAGGAGGCGTCACTGCGTGCGGACTAGTCCATACTCGCTCCACCACACCCGCTAAGTTTTGAGACCACGCTACGCATGATTTGAAGCTGATGGATAAATGAATTCACAACTAGGATGAGAGGATTGAAGAAAGTGGTCTCGCGGCTACGACTTTGCAGATGTCTGCCCTACGCATTAGCCCAATGCGCTGGTCAGACCTTGAGTGTCTACCTAACATCGGTTGTCTTTTCTTTTTTGGAGCACGGGCCCATGTGCAGTAGTAGTAGTACTTTAATTTTACGTCTTTTCACAAACTATGTGATATTAGACAAGAAAGGAGAGATAGACAGGCAAATAGAGGGAGATAGATAGAGTTTGTTCATGTTGCATACTACAAGTGTGTGTGTGTGTGTGTGTGTGTGTGTGTGTGTGTGTGTGTGTGTGTGTGTGTGTGTGTGTGTGTAGGGAGGGGGTGGAGATGGGAGTGAGCGGAGGATGGTGTACATAAAATCAGAAAACAATCAGACACACAAACGAATAAACAAACAAACCTACACACACTAACAATATCAGATTAAAGCAAATACCTGACTGGACTACAAATCAAGCAGAAAGTAACTTTCAAAGCAAAATCAATATCAGAAAAAATATCTGTCACAGACACGCCTGATAAATATGGCAGAAATGCCTTGAGAGACACACATTCGAACAAAACATGATCTCTTGTCAATTTTGTTTCCCCGCATATGCATTTTGTTGCAGAGCTATATTTAGTTCTAAAAGCATCCAGTTTCAATCGATGGAATATTGAAACAAAGTTTCTGTATTGATGCATATCATAAATGTGCAGATTTTGGATGCTTTTGAATGATAAATACTAAAAAGGGGATTATTTTGTGTCAAAACGAAAAAACAGCGTTGTTTGCCATTTTGAAATATTCCAAGTTTTTGTTTTAAAATTTGTTGACTTCTTTCGTGCTTGCGTGTGTCTGGTGCGTGTTGGTGGTGTAGGGGGTGTGTGTTTGTGTGTTTGTGTGTGTTGGTGGGGGTGTGTGTGTGTGTGTGTGGTGTGGTGTGTGAGAGAAAAATTTTTTTAACATATTCGGAAAGCTTTAAATGCTCCGAGCATGCTGTGCAATCTTCCCTCTGCCTTTATTCATTGGCTGAGGCAAACAAATGTTAAAAAACAACCAGTAATTTTCCCCCAATCATTTGCCCCCTTTTCTTCACCTCCAAATTTATATACGTTTTGACAGGTTGCTTATATTGGGTCACGCACACCCGGTAGTAGACAAAAAACCGAGAGAGAGAGAGAGAAAGGCTAGAGAGAGAGAGAGAGAGAGAGAAGGGGAGGAAAAGAGAGAGGGGAGGGGGAAAAAAGAGAGAGAGAGAGGAGAGAGAGAGAGGGAGAGAGAGGAGAGGAGTGGGGGAGAGAGAGAGGAGAGAAGGAGGGGAGGGGAGAGAGGCTTTTTTTTTCCCCCCAATAGAATTTGAAATTTGATACTTGTAAGAAAGCCAGCGAATGTTTCAGAAAGGGGCCGAGGTGAGAATTGTCATGACCATGGTCATTTTAAGTGTATCAAAAAATTTTTAAAAATTTTTTTCAGTATTAGTGTTCCGAGTGCCTGTGTCCTTTTCAAAGTAGTTTCTGGGGGGGGGAGGGGGGGGGCAGTTCAACAAAGGGGGGGGGGGGGGGGGGGGGGGGGGGGAAAAATTCAGCTAGTCCTGAAAAGGGCCCCGGGGGTAAAAAAGGCTCCCAGGGCTTTCCCCGGGGGAAGTTCCAGGGGGGGGGGGGGGGGGGGGGGGGGGGGGGGGGGGGGGGGGGGGGTAAGAAGGGTGTTACCCGGCCCCCCTTGTAAAATATTTTATTAAAAATTTAAGTGTGGTGTGTGGTGTTTTGGGGTGTGTGGGTGTGTGTGTGTAAGTAAATTGCTTGTTTGCTTTTTTATTGTGTGGGTTTTTTGATGCATATATATATATAATATATATATTTTTATTATTATATATTATTTTTATATATATTATATATTTTTATTGTTTTGATGTTAAAAAAGGAGGTTTTAAAATCGAGGTTTAAAATCTACAAAAATTTTTTTCGAGTTGTGCGCGTAAGGATGTTTTTTTTTGCCCCGCCCTGTTAGCCGAAACAAATTTTTGGTTTAACCCCGAGTTTTAACTTCCCCTTTTTAACATCATTGACAAATGTTGTCCCCGGGGCGAGCACTTTTAAATCATTTTAGACTCTTTTGGGTTTTATTATCTATATATATATATTATATATTAATATATATATAATTGGGGAAATAATAAAATAAAAGCTTCCAAAAAGGCCCCTTTGCAGTTGTCTCCAAAGGGGAGCACCTCAATAGGGAGGGAAAATCACTAAATATATTATATTTTTATATTTTATATTATTTTTTATTTTTATATTTATTTATATTTATTGAATTTTTAAACAAAATTGTTTATGTCTTAGATTTAAGAAATAGGGGGGAAAAAATACATATCTGAGGGTAGATAATTTGCTAACTAATCGGTCTTTTTTGGGGCATTTATTTTATTTTCCCCCTTCACCATAAGATACTGTTAGTTAGGGGAATTTTACCGTGCAGTATGTTGGTTTTTCCCCTATTTTTCAAACTAAGAATAAGAGCAGCTTTGTTATAAATTTATATTTCTTTCAGTCTTTTCAAACCCCAAATGCTTGAGGTTTCTGGAAAGGTGCTCGGTATTATCCCGGAATTTATTTGTTCATTGTTTTTAGTCCCTTGCGGATTCATTCAAAAAACGGCCCTCAGACTTGTGTTTTAAAAGGGGTATTTTTTATATTTTTACTTTTCACAGGGAAAATGTAGCTTTTTTTGTTTTTCAGGATTTTTTTTTGTCTTGGTTTGGATTTTGGTTTGGGTTTTTAAAAATAAAGAAATATACGGTTTTTGCCACACTAGCCTTTTTGGGATAGATTCTTTTTAAAAACCCGAAAAGGCAGAGGAATCAATTTTCCCATTTTCCCGCGGTCATGGGGGAGAAACATAGGTTTCGAAATATGGGTATTGATCGGAGTTTTTTTAGGGGTTTTTTCCCCCCTTTGGGAGACTGTTCCCTCTTAGAGATTTAAAATCTTGTAAAGGGTTTCTTTTTGAGAAGCATTTATTTTTTTTTTCCCCCATTACCCTGGCAGAATTTTCTCCCGCTGAATTTTTATGCTTTTCTCCCCCCTTTTTTTAATCTAAGAAATTAGAGCAAGCTTTGTTTATAATTTAAAATTTTTGCAGTCATTGCAAACGCCCAAACTGCTCTGAAAGGGTTTCTGGAATGGGCCAGTTTATCCCTTTGGGAATTTATTAGTTATTGTTATTATATATATAGTAAATAGTGTAAAGGTGGGGGACTTCTCCCGCCTTAAATCCGGGGGCAGCCCCCCGGAGCAGCCCATGACGACAGCGCCTTTGGGAACAATGATCGGGTGCTCGGTGATAAATCGAACGATCCCTTGACGTTCCCATTCATAGACCTCGGGCATTGCATCCGAGGGGGGTGCAATCGCTGTAAAGAAAAATTGTAAACAACCAAACAAATGACGAAGGTTATAGCGACTGGTTGTTTGTTTTGGTTGGCCCTCTCCCAAGGGTGGGGAAACACATGATGAAAAAAAACAGGGCATTCCCTTTAAAGGCCGAACTGTACTATGAACCCTATACTGGGCATCTGCTTTTTTATTCGGTTATTACCTTTAAAAAAATGGATTTGGGGGATTATTAGGTGTCTTTTTTTGTTTCGTATTTTTTTTTTTTATTAAACTGCCTTTAAGGGTGACAAATCAAACCCAAAAAATAAAACCCGGTTCACTTGAA
>CM031623.1:13370964-13396994 GCA_018398815.1 Conus ventricosus | reverse complement strand
TATGTTTTCTATTAACTGCAGTTGTGTTTACTTGATCAAGAAAGGCGCAGTTTAACATTTGTGTGATGAAATACTTTGTTTTCAAAGAGAGCTTGCTTGTAGTTGTCGTGATTATATTTTTTTAACAACTTCTTTACTTATACCCTTAGCTTTTTTCATTACAGAAGTCTGGGCAGCAACGCTATACATCTTTGACCGTAAGCCAACATATTCTTGTATAACTGTCCCATTAAGTTCATCCTTCATCTTTCCAATCACTTTCTTGTTTACAGTTGAATGTAAAGGACTGTCTTTAGGATAGTCACAGGTGTCGTACCATCCATCAGCTCCTTTGGCCACTTCTGTTTCCATGTCTCTATAAAAATCCTCAGTGGGATGTCTAGAATAAAACTATCAGTGTCTGTGTAAAGAACTCTAGATTCTGGTACAGTGGTTTAAAGTAGTCATACAGAAATTCTAGCATCAAAAGCTTCGACAACTCTAATACGGTAAAGCCGATAAACACCGCTTGTCCAACATAACTTTCTGTTTCTTCATCATAATGCCAGCCAAGCTGTCGTTAAATCTTCTAAAGTCTTGATAGTTAGGTTTAGAAACTAGTTTGATTGCTCTTTGTTCGTTTGTAACTAATTTCACATCTTTACGTTTGTGTGATTTTCCATAGTTTTGCCAAAACAGCTGTTATTCATCAGTTTAAAAAAAGTCTTTTCTGAAGCATCAGTGGCCTTGGTTCTAAGATCGGTGTTCTTCATGATGTATGGTCTCATGAAAGGCTCTTGGTCAAACTTTATTATTCTATGAACAGCAGTCAGTTTTAGCCCGTGTCTTAGGTAAAACTGCAGCAGTCTGTAATGACAGACATATTTAGTTTTGTGGCGAAGATTGGGCACAAGTTTAGGAGGTTCTGTGGGCTCATCTTAATCTTTCTGCAGCCATAGGATAATCGTTGTGGAGGTCATGCAGTTCATGAGATAATCTAAGTCTACTTCTAGAATAAAACCATGCTGCCGATCTGATGTCAAACTGCCCAACCACTTTAATGCCCCTTGAATATTATTTGTACCATGCCCAGTGTACTTTTTTAAAGTTTCTTAAGGGTAGTGTCTGACTCATAGCCCACCCATACAGATTGTTGGCGTCTAAGTACACTAGATAGTTGGATGGTTTAGTTGGGTCATAATCATCTAAGTACTTATTGTTAGCTTTACAGTAAGGATGTGAGGCCATGCTAATACCTCCCCTTAGGCCGTCTTCAATCATCTGGAGTGTGGCAGATCAGATATTAAGTCAATCTGGATGTTTGTAGACTTCAAGAATGCATCCCAAGACAACCCTGGGCAGAGATGTAATGTGATGAGTCTAGACCGTAATGTTTCATGCATGTAGATCTGTAATTTTCAAACACGTCTGTCAATAAACACACGTCAGCCATTAGATGCTGATCGTGATAGTCGCCCATTGTTTGGCAGTGTAATTTCTGCCCAGGCTTTTTGAGCGTATTCATAGTCCGAATCAGTTATGCCTCTGCCTCTAAGACTAGAAAAGAAAGCGTCTTTAGGAGGAAGCGAGTCTTCATCAAACCTTTCCCACGAGTTCATGTATTCATAAGGGTAAACGCCTTTACGCACTAAAGATGGTCAAAATATTGTTTAGTTATTGGAAAGTCCTGTAGCGATCCTGCTAACTTATCCAAACTCCCCATCAAATGTTGCATAGAATCATAGAAGGTTAAGTTATCTATAGTAAAGTACATGTACTTTTCTGAAGACTGTGCAATGCAGGTAACCCTCTTATATTCAGAAGTCACTGCTTGCATGATAAAATGAGAATCGTAGCCTCGTAGGTTATGAAAGAAGATAGCATTTCAATTTTTGGGTCAAACTTAAGTTGAAGATTACACTTGCTGTGTGCTGCTCCTCTAAATTTGCCAGTAATGTGATCGTGGTCTCTTACAGTTTCACCTAATAATTCTCTGTTGCATATCCAACAGTGCGTAGATGATTTATAGCGTTCTTGGTCTTCAGAGTCATAACAATGCCTGAAAGATTTAGTTGGTTGGAGTAGTAATTACGAACTTGTTCATCTGCTGTAAAAATTTACTGGCTGCATCGGGACCTCTGTAAATCTCTGTGTTGTGTGTGCGCCGTCTGACCTAACAATAATAAACGCATAAGAACAAATCTGATGGTGGGTTAATAAGGTTGTTTTTTGTTCTTGTGTGGCCCATAGTACTGTGGCAAGATTGATTCAAAGTCAGCATAAACCACGTATGGGGTCATTGCATTTTGCGTACATTCTTAAAACTAACTTTAGACCCTGGTTTGGGTGCAATAAGTTTAGTTTCACAGTCTACAAAACTTTTACAATGTTTCTTATGACTGCAGCTGCTTCTATAGTAGGGATTCTGACCAACACCTTCTACAAAGCTCCTGTTTAGCTGGATGCTTTGTAGTATAGGCTAACAGTCTGCTTATTGTTCTAATTAATACATAATGACTCTTTGTACTATCTGCAAAAAGTATCAAGTCTACATGATCTTAAGTGATTCGCCAAAAGTAGGGCTTTTGGGGAGATCCTTAGAGGCACTAGATTGTCTACTGCAGACCATGTGTATATGTTTACGTGATTGGTTTGTTTTGCTCTTCAAACTGAAATATACTTTCTATACTTACTGGGAAGGTTATGTTATCAAAGTTCAGCTCATGTCTATATTGTTCATAATTGGAGACTCTGTTTGCATGATTTTTAACAGGATGTAAATGCGCCAAAACACACCACATAAAACACATGCTGTCAGAATTATGTATGTTTAAGACTGCCGTTTTAACTCTAACTCTTGGGAGAGGAAGGTAAGATTGCCAACTATAGGATAAGAACTTTGTTTGTCTTAATCTGATTTCAAGGACTGTTCCTTCAGACCAGCCAGAACCGCGCAATTTTGCTCTTCACTTGCAATGGTTAAATTGTGTAAGCATATAATCAGCCCATTTAGATTAAAGTCGTGATAGCTAATAACTTCTTTCTGTCTAGTTGAAACCCCAAACTTGCATGTTGGCAGCCATTTTTAAATCTAAAAATTTAAATAAATAAAAAAATAATTGTAAATTCAGCTGTTATTTATTACTCATAGTCTTTTCTAATCTTAAAAACTGCCCAGGTTTAAAGGTAACAGTTACTCCTTCAGATCAGTAGAAACAGTCAGATTAGCATCTTCAGGAGCCATATTATCGAGTAAAATGGCAAACAACTTTATAACTGGTTGAGGCCAAGAATCTGGTATTTACTGATAGAATGTTTTACACTTTCTCGCATATTTATACGCTCAAAAAGATCAGTAATTAATTCTTTAAACATATGCTTTATATCTTCTCTATTAGCGTCCCCATCCATCGCCCACTCCAACTCCTCAAAAATATACTAAGCTCTCTAACTACTTCGGCCTTCATTTTTTAAACCAGAATATAAACAACAATTAAAAAATAAGTAAGCCATGGCATGGGCCTGTAACGTGCTCTGCAATAACGCACCGCCAAAAAAATCGATAATGACTGCTGAGGTCTATTTTGAGCCCTGGGTTTTCCACTCTCTCCCTCTGGCAGCAGTTGTAGAGTATTGATTTCTACCTTCCTGTTCACACACACGCACAGAGTAATCATTAACAATCAAAATAAGCAAAACAATGATAATGAAAGTGATTTATCTCCCTTTAATTATGCATTTTATAACCAACCAACACCCATGCTGAAATCTACATGAACGACAACAGCTTGAAGAAGTGGGCGCTTTCAAATACCTTGGCGCCACTCTCACCAAAGACGGTCGCTCTACAACAGAAATCAAGACCAGACTAGCGATCGCAACAGCAGCAATGGCAAAGCTAAACAAGATCTGGAAGAGCAGGAGATCAGCTTTCCTACAAAGAGAAGCTGTACAAGTCCCTGGTGCTGTCCATCCTGCTGTATGGCTGCGAAAGCTGGACCATGACAGCAGAGACCACCAAGAGAATCCAGACGTTTGAAACTAAATGCTTCAGGCGCTTGCTCGGGATCTCTTGGCAAGACCGGAAGACAAACGACCTTGTGAGGAGCCAAATAACATCACTTGCAGGCCCCCAAGAACCCCTCTGGCAACAGTCAAGAAGAGGAGCTGTCGTGGTTCGGGCATGTCATACGCCACAATTCACTGCCCAAAACAGTCATCCAGGGCACGCTGGAAGGCGGCAGACGAAGGGACGACAAGCCAAATGCTGGATGGACAACATCAAAGAATGGACCAGGATGGATGGCCCTACGCTGATGCGACAGGCAGAGGACAGGGCCGGATGGCGGTGCCTGGCTTCGAGAGTGTCTCTCATCTCTCCTCTACGCCCATCATGGGCAAGAGAATGATGATGATGATGATGAATTATGCATAAAGTATATTGTCTTCCCCTGAATAAATTTATCTATTTAAGATCAGTGAGAGAGAATTGATTATTAAAAGTTGTGTTTTGTGTTAATTTGCTAAAGCTTTTAATATGATATATGTACAAAGTAGCTGCTAAAAAGTACTTTAAAGCACAGTTGTTGTTTAACCTTTAAAAATATTCTGCTTTAATAAAAAAAAACAATTTTAACAACAGTCACACTTATGTAAAAACATCATAAAATTATGAAAGCTTTCAGTTTGCACAGTATATATATTAATCCAAAAGTGTAAAGTTTGGAATAGCCTGCAGTGGTTTTGTACTTGTTTGCGCGGTTTTTGAAAGTCTAAATTTGGCCCTCTTCTCTGCCCCTCTAGTGACTCTTCCAATTTTCGTGTTTCGTTTGTCTGGTCACTGGCGTGGCTATAAACGCCCGCAAACCACATGTGGTCACTGTTGCGGCTATAAACGCCCGCAAACCACAATGTATATGTGTGTCTCAGGAAGAGTCACTAAAAAGGGGTGAGAGAATTGCCCCAAATAGACAAATTGAAAGTAGGCAACCAAGTATAAAGAAAATAACCACTATTAGAGGCATATTCCCAAAACCCTTCACATCTTGGCCACATTATCTGTGATCCTCTGGATCTGGCTTGGGCCCTAGGGCGCCATAGGGTCTCAAGTTAGACCCAGAGGATCACAGATAATGTGGCCAGAGAGAAGAGTTTTGCACTTTTTTTCTTTGTTCTCAGAGCTCATCCATCTCTTTGTTCTCAGAGCTCGTCCATCCGCCCATTCTCAGTTCTCCATGCCCACTTCATTCCCTTTGTTTTCCTCGTAACAATGCATAATATACCTGTGTTTTCTTTGTAATCTTACTTCTTGTCACTAACATGACGCCATAAAAAAAAAGGTAACCAGGAGCCAAAGCAGACATCAGTGATTGATTTGCAGATGCAGACGGCCGCGCACGTTGAAAGAGACCACTGGACGAAGATAACTGCTATCTACTGTTTTACTATGGTCCATTTTTAATGGCAAAAGGTGCGCAATTTCCGCTGAGTTCTTTCCGACAGGTCGTCATGTGACTAGCGTTTTTTTTTTAAAAAGTGTCAGAATCATATTTGTGACGTTAAAACGTCATCACACACTGTACAGACTCAGATATTGTATGGAAAGTATGTATGTAACGTACAAACGCTTAGTATATGGAAAACTGCCCTTTTCTAAGACAAACATTGTAATGTGGTGTTCAAAACTGTTAGTCTCCGTTAAAAAAAAAACAAAAAAAAAACCAGCTGGAATTGTTGAAATCTTTGAGAAATCAAACTGCTATGATCATTTACTTCGAGAAAAAACACACCACTTCTGACAGCAAAACATAGTCAAAACATTATGACGGCGTTGCTTCTGAACACACTCCGATGTGCTTATGGTTTCGTACGGTGGTCGAAAGTACATTTTCGATATTCAAAATCCCACTGCAATCTGCTGTTGATGGTATTCTATACTAGTTAATGCTTTCATGTGAGAGAGAGAGAGAGAGAGAGAGAGAGAGAGAGAGAGAGAGAGAGAGAGAGAGAGAGAGAGAGAGAGAGAGAGAGAGAGAGAATGGAAGATTGACTTTTGATTTTCGCAACTGCCCACAGAAGAGTTCAAAGTCACTCCGGCTACTTCTATGCCTTAGGGACTGGCTTGCTGTTTCTATCCAACAAATGAGTCTCACACAAACTCTCTCCTACATTGTGTTTTCGCCCTCACATTATGTTCTGTACGTTCTGTCCTGCAGCCTCTGTTATAGTGGGATTCATGTGTGTGCTCGCTCGCGCGGGGATACGTGTGTGTGTGTGTGTGTGTGTGTGTGTGTGTGTGTGTGTGTGTGTGTGTGTGTGTGTGTGCGTGCGTGTGTGCGTGCGTGCGTGCCTGAGTGCGTGCATGCGTGCACGCAACAGAGAGAGAGAGAGAGAGAGAGAGAGAGAGAGAGAGAGAGAGAGAGAGAGAGAGAGCGTGTGGTGGTGATGGTGGTGGTGATACGTGTGTGTGTGTGTGTGTGTGTGTGTGTGCGTGCGTGCGTGCGTGCGTGCGTGCGTGCGTGCGTGCGTGTGTGTGTGTGTGTGTGTGCGCGAGTGTATAATATATCCTCTCTCTCTCTCTCTCTCTCTCTCTCTCTCTCTCCTCTCTCTCTCTCTCTCTCTCTCTCTCTCTCTCTGTGTGTGTGTGTGTGTGTGTGTGTGTGTGTGTGTGTGTGTGTGTGAACAGAAAACAATGAACACATTTCCCTGCTACTCTTCTTTACTTTCTCTAGCATGAACCTTCTTCTTCTTCCCTCCCTTCCCCCCCCCCTCCCCCCCCCCCTCCCCCCCTTTCTCGTCTCCCTCTTTTCCTTCTCAACTTTCATCCCTCTTTGTCCCTTCTCTAAGTGTCCATTATCTCGCACTTTCTTCTCTCCTCTCTCCTTCTCCTCTCCTCCGCTGCTTCCCGTTTGCATTTTTTTCCCCATTCGATGTTTTACTATCCTTCTAGCCTTCCAGCTTTCCTTTCGTACATCCACATATTCTTTTTCTAACTCTCTCTCTGACACTTGCGTTGCTGTCGATACCTCTCGCAACACTCATCTTTATCCATGTCCTCTTACACTCACGTCTATTACACATTTCTCACAGTTCCTTTTTCTTCTTCTTACTTTCTATCGCACGTTTCCTTTTTCTCATCACGTCTCTCGCTTTCCTTTCTGTTGCGAGTGTCACACTTGCGCTTCTTGGACGGTCTCCTCCTCTTCCTCCTCTTCCTCCTCTTCCTCCTCCTCCTCCCACACTTCCGTTCTTTTCATTTCTTCGGCTATTTCCGTTTCTTGACTGCTACCACATACCGTTATCCTAACACTTTCATTTCTTCTTTGGTTTTTGTTTGTCTGTGAGTTTTTGTTTCTATTCTTATCATTTCAGCTTTAAGCTTCTCACTTTGTCCACTTCCTCTCACACTTCCAATTCGGTCGCGGGTTTTGTTTTTGTTTTTCACTTCCGTTTTTTTTTTTTTTTTTTTTTTTTTTCATTTCCTCTACTCCCACACTTTCTCGTCTCTTGACACTTCCACCCCCGATACTTCCGGTTTCTATTTCCTTTCACACATTCGTTTTTGTTTGTTTGTTTGTTTTACGACTTCCGCTCACAATTCCTTTTTTTCTTTTTAAATCGTCTCTTTTATCACTTCCTGTCACACTTCCGTTTCTGTGACCTCCTCAAAGGTCAGATTTCCGTCCGAGGGCCAACTGAACACGGCCACGTTTCGACTCAAGCTCAACGGTTGTTGCAGCGGCTGCAGCTGCGGCAGTTGCGGATGCTGCTGCTGCTGCTGACTGGGAAGAGCCACGGTGCCTGTGCTGGCGCTGGTGCCAGTGGGCTGAATGAAGGGTTGGAGAACGGCACCAACGGAACTCCAGAGGTGGTGGTGGTGGTAGTCGTCATGGGGGCGGCGGCGGCGACGGAGGCGGCACTTGTAGCAGCCGTGGTGGAGCAGAGTGTGGCCAAGTCTTTGACCTTGCGGGGTTTCTTGGGAGCGGGGGCAGGAAGGACTGGTCTGTTGTTTGCATAATTTGCTGCCCATCGCCTTCTTCCCTCTCTCGTCCTTCTCCGCCGTTCTGCCTTCGGTTTCGTTCTGAGCGGGTTGTCGAGCGACGACGACGGGGAGGGGAGGGGGGGGGGGTTTGGCCGGGGGGGGGGGGGGGGGGGGGGGGGGGGAAAGACGTGACGAAATGAAAGAGAAACACAAGAGAGAGAGAGAGAGAGAGAGAGAGAGAGAGAGAGAGAGAGAGAGAGAAGAGAGAGAGAGAGAGAGAGAGAGAAGGGAAGGTGTTAGTAGGAATGACAGTGAAACGAAGAAGTAAATGAGTTAAACAGATGACTTGACAAACAAACACGACAATGAAGTCAAGAAGTGAGATAAAGTAAATGACTGGAGCAACGAACACGGAAACGAAGTATTAAATAAATGAGTTATTTAAATGACTAAGCGAAACAAACATGACAATGAAATTAAGAAGTAAATGAGTTAAATAAATGAGTAGACAAACAAACACGAACATGAAAAATATACGTAAATGAATGAAATAACGGACTAGACAAACAAACATGAAACATGAAATAAATCAGTAAGTGAGACAAATAAATGACTATAGACAAACAAACATGAAAATGAAATAAATAAGTAAATGAATAAAAAAGGGGACTACCCGAAACTAAAAAAACTTTGGTTAAAAAAATTTTTCCTTTTTTTTTCTTTGGGGTTTTAAAATTTTTCTTCTCCCTTTTAAATTTTTCTAATGATTTATAAATTTTTTAAAAAAACAACAACAACAACAAAAACCAACAACAAAAACAAAAAAGGACTCGACCAAGAACAAAAATTTAACTACTAAACTACCAAAAAATGAAGTAAATAATGAAGTCAGGGGGCCTCTCACCACCTTTTTAAAAAAACATTTAAAACAGTTTAACCCGGTTATTAAAATACAAACGTAGATACCAAAAACAAAAATGGCAACAAAAAGTTTTTCCGAAAAAACCAAAACATAGCTTAAAAAATACACACCTGACAAAGGGGAAAACAAAAACCCAATTACATGGGGCCCCCGGATATTGTTTTGGTTTTTTTTTTTTTCCCGGGTAAGAATGTGTATTGATTTTTAAAAAATTTTAACTAAACGATAATTAATCCCTTTCTGTACACTTTTTAATGGGTATGCTTGGCTGTCTTAAAGAACATAAAAAAGAATGGTGGAAAGGAGGGGGGGGGGGGGGAGAGAGCGGGGAAGGGGGGAGGGGGGAGGGGGGCTGGTAGCATTCCAAAACAAAGATTATTTGAAAGAAAAAAAGAAATAAAAAAGACGGTTTGCAATTGGGGCGACTGCGGGTAGAGTTTCCCGCATATCTTGCGCCAAATGGAGGAGAGAAGTGATTGCCCCCTTCTTCTTTGTCGCCCGCCCGGGAGTGTTGTGGCCTTACCAGAAGAAGACCTAAGGGGTCGAAAACGGGGTTCGGTTTTGTTTTGTAAATTCTTTCTTAATTTTTTTTTTTTTTTTTTGGGGGGGGGGGGGGGGGGGGGGGGGGGGGGGGGGGGGGGGGGGGGGGGGGGGGGGGGGGGGGGGGGGGGGGGGGGGGGGGGGGGGGGGGGGGGGGGGGGGGGGGGGGGGGGGGGGGGGGGGGGGGTGGGGGGGGGGGGGGGGGGGGGGGGGGGGGGGGGGGGGGGGGGGGGTTTTTTAAATCATAAAGGGAATTTTTTCCAAAGGGGGAAAAGGTTTTCCGCCTGTATTTCGCCCATTTTTGCAACTAGATCAAAAGTGTAAACAAACGAATCACAAGACAAAACAGGGCGCGTTTCGCCCTTTCCCGGGGCTTCATCGGGAAAGATAAACAACACTGGGGAAAAACAAAAAAATAAGAAGGGAGAAATCAGGGAAATCCCCTTTGCATTCCGGCGCCCATCTTAAAAAAAAACAACACCAAGAACGAAAATGAAGAAGGGACGGGTTACTTTTTTTATCGGGGGGCCTCCCCGCGTTCCGCATTCTTTTTTCCCCCATTCTCTATATTCCCCTTCCCGGTTTTCCCCTCAAGAAAAAAAAAATCGAAATTCAGTCCCAAAATTTCCCCCCATTCGTTGTTCTCCCCCCTTGGGGCGATCCTACTTTTCCCCCCATTCCCAGCAAACCCCCGGCCCCGGTTTCCCCCGGGCCCGATGTTCCCCGGGCCCCCGGTTCCCCAATTTTTTGCCGTTGGTGGTGTTGGGGGTTTTTTAAAAACCCTTTTTGGGGAACACGCTACGGGGGAAACAGAAAACCGGGGGAACCCCGGGAAACGGAACAGGGGCAGGGTTTTTTTTTTGGGTGGGGGACCATCGACACTGGGAACAGAGCCAGGGGAAACGCCTACTGGGGAACATGGGCCCCCGGGGGAAAAACCGGGCCCCACGCCCCCATTTTAAATTTTCTCACAAATTGGGCGCAAGATGGGGGCCGAATCCAATGAGATCAGTGATTGCTCGTTCTTTTTTTTTCGTTGTCCTGAGGTCCCCTTCTTTTTTGCCTGAAAGGGGGACTTTAGAGGTCGAAAAGCTCGTGTTTTTTTCCCTTTTGATTTTGTTTGTTTTTTGTTTGGCGGGTACATATTTAAATCTTTTTTTTTTTTTTCTAAAAATTTAAAAAGACGGGGTTTTAAAAAACACACCTGAAAAACCGTTGATAACTCTCGACACCCCAATTTAGAAGAAAAGGGAAAAGGGCTTTGGGTTTTGAAAAGGTTTTAGCTAACAAGTGATCATATCCCCGGGGCTAAAAAAACCATATACCCAGCTGAAATATTTTTAAGAAATAAAATACAGAAAACCGCCTTTAATGCTTGGGCCCCCCCCCTTTACTGTGACAGAAAAAACCCGAAAACAGCATTTTAAAGCACTAAAACCCCCCCCCCCCCCCCCCCCCCCCCCCCTTCCCCTGTGACAGAAATACAGAAAACAGCATTTATGCCACCCCCAAACCCCCCCCCCCCCCAAAACCCCCTTCACCGTGACAGAAATACAGAAAACAGCATTTTTAAAACACACCCCCCCCCCCCCCACCCACCCTTTACCCTTTACAGAAATACAGAAAACATCATTTAAGCACTACCCCCCCCTCCCCAAACCCCCCCCCACGCCCCCCCCCTTTTACTGGACAGAAATACCCGAAAACAGCATTTTTTAAATTTTTCCCTCCCCCCCCCCCCCCCCCCCCCCCTTTACCCGGGGGTAGAAATACAGAAAACAAGCATTTTAAAGCACTAACCCCCCCCCCCCCCCCCTCCCCCCCCTCAACTGAGATGAAATACAGAAAACAGCTTTTAGGGAAATACCCCCCCCCCCCCCCCCCCCCCCCCCCCTTTTACTGTGATAGAAATTTCAAAAACGCATTTTTTTTCCACGAAACCCTTCCCCCCCCCCCCCCCCCCCCCCCCCCCCCCCCCCCCCCCCGTCAAATGAATAGAAAAAACCCGAAAAAAGCATTTTATTCACTAAAAAAAAACCCTCCCCCCCCCCCCCCCTTCCCCTTTTGGGGTAGAAATTCAGAAAACAGCATTTTTTGCACTAATCCCCCCCCCCCCCCCCCCCCCCCCCCCCCCCTCCAAAATGAGAAGAAATACAGAAAACAGCATTTTAACAAATACCCCCCCCCCCCACCCCCCCCTTTCCCCTGTGATAGAAAAACAGAAAACAGCATTTTTTAATAAAACCCCCCAACCCCCCCCCCCCCCCCCCCCCCCCCCCCCCCCGTACTGAGATAGAAATACAGAAAACAGCATTTTTTGCCCCCTAAACCCCCCCCCCCCCCCCCCCCCCCCCCCCCCCCTCCCCCCCCCCCCCCCCCCCTCACCCAGGGGTAAAAAATTTCAAAAAAACAATTTTAAAAGCATAATTAACCCCCCCCCCTCCCCCCCCCCCCCCCCCCTCCCCCCCTTAAAAATAGAAAAACAGAAAAAAACATTTTATGCACTAAAAACCAAAAACCCCCCCCCCCCCCCCCCCCCCCGTAAATAAATAAAAATACAGAAAACGCATTTTTATGCACTACCCCCCCCCCCCCCCCCCCCCCCGTCACGAGAAATAAAAAAACAGCATTTTATGCCAAATCCCTCCCCCTCCCCCCCGGGCCCCCCCCTTTACTTTTATAGAAATACAGAAAACAGAAAATTTTTAACCCCCCCACCCCCCCCCTCCTCCCCTTTAAATGAGATAGAAATACAAAAAAAAAACAGAATTTTAGGGGGGGGTTTTTCCTTTTTCCCCCCCCCCTCCTTTCCTTTTTATTGAGATAGAAATACAAAAAATTATTTTAATCTTCCCCCCCCCCCTTTTCAAACCCAGATAGAAATACAGAAGACAGCATTTAATGCCCTTTTTTTAACCCCTTTCACTGACAAGAAAATTAAAAAATTATATCATCACTCCCCCCTTCCCCCCCCCCCCCCCCCACACACACACCCCAACACCTCTTCACTGAGATAGAAATACAGCAACAGCATTTTATGCACTTTTTCCCCCTTTTCCCCCCCCTTTACTGAATAGAAAACAGAAACAGCATTGCCATCTTTCCCCCCCCCCCCCCCCCCCCCCCCCTTTATTGAGAAAAAAATACGAAAACCGCATTTCATTCATTTTTCCCCCCTTTATTGAGATAGAAATACAGCAACAGCTTTGCATGCATCCCCCCCCCCCCCCCCCCCCCTTTATTAGATACAAAAAACAGAAAACAGCATTCATGCTTTTTTTTTCCCCCTTTATTGGGAAAAAGAAATTCAGAAACGCATTTTCCCTGCATTTTTTTTCCCCCTTTATTTAAATAGAAATTTAGAAGACACATTGCATGAAATTTTTCCCCCTTTATTGGGGAAAAACAAATGCGAAGACCCGCATTGGGAGCATTTTTTTGCCTTAATTTAAAATATTTAAAACACAAAAAGCATTGCATGCATTTTTCCCCCTTTAAATTTAATACAAATACAGCAGAAGCATTTCTTCATTTTTTCCCCTCATTGGAAAAAAATGCAGAAGAACATGGGATGCATTTTTTTCCTTCCCCCTTTATTGAAAAAGAAATTCAGAAAACAGCATTGCATGCATTTTTCCCTCTTCATTGAGGTAGAAATACAGCAGACAGCATTGCATGCATTTTTTTCCCCTTCATTGAGATAGAAATACAGCAAACAGCATTGCATGCATTTTTTTCCCCTTCATTGAGATACAATTGCAGAAGACAGCATTGCACGCATTTTTTCCCGTTCACCGAGACAGAAATACAGCAGACAGCATTGAATGCATTGTTCCCCCTTCACTGAGATAAAAATACAGAAGACAGCATTTAATACACTTTTTTTTTTACCCCTCTTCACCGAGATAGAAATACAGAAAACAAGACTTCACCGAGATAGAAATTAGAAAAGATAGCATTTCATGTACTGTTTTCCCCTTCACCGAGATGGTAATAAAGCAGAGAGCATTTCATGCACATCCCCCCCCCCCCCCCCCCCCCCCCTTCACTGAGAGACTAATCATTTAATTGTGTATGGACGATTTTATTGTAAAACGAATAACGAACGCCTGCAATGATTGCATTTCAAATTATACACTATTCATTCTTTAAAAGGGGAAGTAAACCCAAAGAACCTCCTCACGTCTACAGCCCGACTGTCCCCTTTAAGCTTCTCCTGCGCACTATTCTTCGCAACAGACGGACAACTGTGGTCTGACGCACGCAGGGCGGAAGTGATGGCTTGCTTCACTTCCGCCGGACACACCTTGAGGTTGTGCTGCAGCGCCACCAGCTTCCGATACGTCATCGCTTCCAGGATCTGCAGCGCCCTCTGGCGTTTCCGGATGGTGGCCAGAAGAGTTTTGGCTTCGGCGCCGGTTTTGATGGCGTTGTACTTCTTGTACATGAGAGGGCTCGTGTTTCTGAGTGAGGGTTTCGTCATCGAAGGCCACTGCATTTGGGGAAGATATCAAATCCGCAATGCATGTGTCAGTCAGTCATGAAGTAAAAAAAGGATATATAATACAGAAGGGGCGTAAAAAGCCTAAATAGGCTAAGTTGTATTGATACAACGCCCTGATCCTGATCCTGATCCTGATCCTGAAGTAAATGGTCAATCGATCAACAGATACATTAACTCAGTGAGGCAGGCACAGTCTCTCGATCACTCAGTTAATCACTCAGTTGATGTGATGATAATCCATTCAGCGTCCCATAACTACTACTGCCAAAGGGAGGCCAATCCTGGATCCGCAATACGGATCCGCTTTGACATTTCATGGGTTCGTTCTTGGGCCCATTTTCTATCTCCCTCCGGAGTTTCGTTGAACAAACGCAGCAGCAGCAGCAACAACAACAAACAAACAAACAAAACAAAAGAACTCGGTATACATATATACATGTATGCTTGTGTGTATGCTTGCGTGGGTGCGTGCGTGCGCGCGCGCGCGTGTGTGTGTGTATAAATCTCTTGTGTGTGTGTGTGTGTGTGTGTGTGTGTGTGTGTGTGTGTGTGTGTGTGTATGTGTGTGTGCATGTGTGTATGATTTTTTTTTTTACCTATGTGAAACATTTTTGTCTTACAGTTTTCTGCTGCATTTTAAGTTGGCTATCTGTACAATTGGTGTCTGCTATTCCTTGCAACGAATGACATCAGTTTTGCTCTGGTTTTTCTTTTTCCTTTTTTTTGTGTGTGTTTGTTTGATTTTGTTTTCTTTAATCTACAGTTCAGAAAACAGCTGGTCAGGTATATAGATTGGATTCTCAGCTTCTTCCATCTCTGCATGCAACTGTTCTTCGTGACTTGAATTTGTCCCCCCAACTCAAACGCAACGCTGTGTACTGTTGTTTTTTCTCTATACCTGCTGGAACTGTGTCCACGATTTTGTCTGTTCCATTCTTTGTTTGGATTTTTCTTTCTTTCTTTCTTTCTTTTTTTCCTTTTTTTCTTTTTCTTTTCTTTTGTTTTTGTTTTGTTCGTTCGTTTGCTTGTAAGTGTGGCTGTTTCATCTTTTTAAACACGTGAATACAGCAGTTTACATCGAATCGAATCTACACGAAGAAAACATAAGGAAACAACAAGAAGAAAAGATACTTACTGCTGTCGCACGATTTCTGCAGTTCTCTTTCCGTGTTTTTCGCTTCCTCCTTCAGTGCTGTCCCCTGGGTCTCCACCAGGCGGATCAGGCGCGACAACTCTCTAAGCTCTTTCGTCTGATGATACACGTACTGTTGAAGTATCCCTGTCTTCCTCTGCTCCTTTCTGTGAGTGAAGAGACGCAAGGATGGTTTTGTCAGCCCGTCTGTCTGCCCACCCGCCTCTCTCTCTCTGTCTCTCTGTCTCTCTCTCTCTCTCTCTCTCTCTCTCTCTCTCTCTCTCTCTCTCTCTCTCTCTCCGTCTCTCTGTCTGTCTTTCTCTCTTCTCTCTCTCTCTCTCTCTCTCTCTCTCTCTCTCTCTCTCTCTCTCTCTCTCTCAAAATACCTTCAAAACAGATAAGAAATAATCTACAGGGAGGAGTCCATGTCAAGTGACCAGGAGGCCGTCCACCGGAATAGACACCACCACTGCTGTCGAGTCACTTCTGTGGTGCTCAGAGGTGCCTGTTTCGATCCAACATACGCAGGAGGACCACCTTTAAAGTCCCCAGCTGACGACAATAATTGCTTATTCGCGTAGCTAGAGTGAGTGAGCTATTCATCCGGAGGGTACCACCACCACCACCACGTCCGTTTAACAAGAATCCTCATGAATTTGCCGATACCAGTGACCCTAACAGAACTTCACCAAGCGCATAGACATGGGGAGGAGGTCAACACTGAGAATGAAAATATTGCTTTCTTGCTGGAGACGATAAACGCAGAAACAAACAAGATGCAAAGCATATAAACGTACTCCCAGTTTATCCTGAATACGCGTGATATATTCCATAAAGAGGAAAAAACCGTCTTGGGCTGGTGTAACCGTTAGTAATGGCTACTCTGGTAAACATCAGCCATCATCTGTGACCTATAATGAACATACTTACAAATTTTAAGAAAGATCGGCCAAGAACTTTCTGAGATTTTCCATCAAGAAGAAAACCATTATGGGCCATTAGTAAAAGCTATAACGGTAAACTTAAACATCGGGCATCATCCGTGTCCCATAATGAACATACCTACAAATTTTCAGAAATATCGGCCTCGTACTTCCTGAGATATTCCATGAAGAAGAAAAACCGTTAGGGGCCGTTATAGCCGTTAGCAACGGCTATAACGGTAAACTAAAACATTGGGCATCATCCGTGACCCATAATGAACATACCTACAAATTTTCAGAAAGATCGGCCACGTACTTTCTGAGATATTCCATTTAAAAAAAAAAAAACCATTATGGATCGTTACAGCCACTAGTAACGGCTATAACGTTAAACTAAAACGTCGGGCATGATCTGTGAACCATAATGAACATACCTAAAAATTTTCAGAAAGATCGGCCAAGTACTTTCTGAGACATTCCATAAAAAAAAAACAGTATGGGCCGTTACAGCCGTTAGTAACGGCTACAACGGTAAACTAAAACGTCGGGCATCATCCGTCGCCCATAATGAACATACCTACAAATTTTCAAAAAGATCGGCCAAGTACTTTCTGAGGTATTCCATGAAAAAGAAAAACCGTTATTAGCCGTTATAGCCGTTAGTAACGGCTATAACGGTAAATTAAAACATCGGGCATCCTCCATAATCCATAGTGAACATACCTGCTCATTTTCAGAAAGATCGGCCATGTACTTTCAGAGATATTCCATAAAGAAGAAAAACCGTTAGAGGCCGTTATAGCCGTTTGCAACGGCTATAACGGTAAGCTAAAACAACTGGCATCATCTGTGACCCATAATGAACATACCTGCTAATTTTCACAAAGATCGGCCAAGTACTTTCTCAGATATTGCACGAAGAAGACAAACCATTACAGGCCGTCACAGCCGTTAGTAACGGCTATAACGGTAAACTAAAACATCGGGCATTATTCGTAACCCATAATGAACATACCTGCTAATTTTCACAAAGATCGGCCATGTACTTTCTGAGATATTCCATAAAAAAAGAAAAACCCTGACGGGCCGTTACAGCCGTTAGTAACGGATATAACGGTAAACTAAACCATTGGGCATTATTCGTGACCCATAATGAACATACCTACAAATTTTCAGAAAGATCGGCCAAGTACTTTCGGAGATATTCCATAAAGAAGGAGAACCGTTACAAGCCGTTACAGCCGTTAGTAACGGCTATAACGGGGTAAACTAAAACATCAGGCATCATCCGTGACCCATAATGAACATACCTGCTAATTTTTAAAAGATTGGCCAAGTACTTTCGGAGATATTCCATAAAGAAGAAAAACCGTTACAGGCTGTTACAGCCGTTAGTAACGGATATAACGGTAAACTAAAACATCGGGCATTATTCGTGACACATAATGAACATACCTACACATTTTCAGAAAGATCGGCCAAGTACTTAATCAGATATTCCATAAAGAAGGAAAACCGTTACGGGCCATTACAGCTGTTAGTAACGGCTATAACGGGGTAAACTAAAACATCGGGCATCATCCGTGACCCATAATGAACATACCTACAAATTTTCACAAAGATCGGCCAAGTACTTTCTGAGATATTCCATAAAGAAGAAATACCGTTACAGCCGTTAGTAACGGGTATAACAGGGTAAACTAAAACATCGGGTATCATCCGTGATCCATAATGAACATACCTGCTAATTTTCACAAAGATCGGCCAAGTACTTTCTCAGATATTTCATAAAGAAGAAAAAAAACGTTACAGGCTGTTACAGCCGTTAGTAACGGCTATAACGGGGTAAACTAAAACATCGGGCATTATTCGTGACCCACAATGAACATACCTACAAATGTTCAGAAAGATCGGCCAAGTACTTTCTCAGATATTCCATGAAAAAGAAAAACCGTTACAGGCCGTTACAGCCGTTAGTAACGGCTATATTGGGGTAAACTAAAACATCGAGCATTATTCGTAACCCATAATGAACATACCTGCTAATTTTCACAAAGATCGGCCATGTACTTTCTGAGATATTCCATAAAAAAGAAAAACCGTTAAAGGCCGTTACAGCCTTTAGTAACAGATATAGCGGTAAACTAAAACATCGGGCATTATTCGTGACCCATAGTGAACATACCTACAAATGTTCAGAAAGATCGGCCAAGTACTTTCTGAGATATTCCATAAAGAAGGAAAACCGTTACAGGCCGTTACAGCCGTTAGTAACAGCTCTAACGGGGTAAACTAAAACATCGGGCATCATCCGTGAACCATAATGAACATACCTGCTAATTTTCACAAAGATCGGCCAAGTACTTTTGGAGATATTCCAAAAGAAGAAAACCCGTTAGAGGCTGTTACAGCCGTTAGTAACAGCTATAACGGTAAACTAAAACATCGGGCATTATTCGTGACCCATAATGAACATACCTACAAATTTTCAGAAAGATCGGCCAAGTAACTTTTTAGATATTCCATAAAGAAGAAAAACCGTTACAGCCGTTAGTAACGGCTATAACAGGGTAAACGAAAACATCGGGCACCATCCGTGACCCATAATGAACATACCTGCTAATTTTCACAAAGATCGGCCATGTACTTTCGGAGATATTCCATAAAGAAGAAAAACCGTTACAGCCGTTAGTAACGGCTGTAACGGTAAATTAAAACATCGGGCGTCATCCTTGACCGATAATGAACATACCTACAAATTTTCAGAAAGATCGGCCCAGCAGTTTTGTCTGGAGCGAGTAGAACACATTTTGACCACGGACGGACGGACACACAGACACACAGACAGCATTTCTTCGTTCCCATTCTAAAGTACTCCCTGTTCTATAACAACTGGGAGTACAAAAACACACAGAAAAGATACTGAACGAAGACGTGAACTCCACACACTTTAGGTCAGTGTTCACCCTGAATATCTCCATGATTTAGTTCAGTTATTTTCATAGAGTTGATAGCCAAGCTGACCACGAGGGGCCGTATCAGGGATGTTAAAAAAAAAAACAATTGCAAAAAAAAAAACCTTTAAAAGGTTTTCTAAACTAGGGAAAAACTGCTTAAGAAAACCTTTCTTCCGTAAAACCCTATATGAAACAAGAACGCAAAAATCACGTGAAGGGAAGCATCTCTGAACACGTTTTCAGGGAATCTGCTATAACGTGTCTACGTCTTACATCATGTAAGTATCAACAGGCTTTTTTCTTTAAAAGAAAAAAAAAGAAAGAAAAAAAGCGTCATATAGTGAGCGGTAAATCACGTGGAACACGGTATATCAACTACCAATAATGGCATTGTGTACGGGCCCTGACAAGTTGTGGACTATTAACTACGATCTCTGTCAAAATGTATCTTATTTCTTGTATTTATAGGTCCCTTCGGGTTGTCGTGACAACAAAGAAGCCTTTGTCAGAGGGACGTTTGAGTCTGCATAACAGAGGAGAGAGAGAGAGAGAGAGAGAGAGAGAGAGACAGACAGACAGACAGACAGGCGGGCAGGCAGGTAGGCAGAGACAGAGACAGACAGACAGGTGGGCGGGCGGGCGGGCGGACGGACTGGCAGGCAGACAAAGACAGAGAGACAGACAGACAGACGGGCAGACAGACAGAGACAAAGAGAGAGACGGAGAGAGAGGGGGTAGGCAGGCAGACAGACAGACAGGGACAGAAAGATAGAAAGAGACACACACAGAGACACAGAGCCAGACAGAGAGAGAGAGAGAGAGAGAGAGAGAGAGAGAGAGAGAGAGACAGAGACAGAGAGACAGACAGACAGAGATCGAGAGAGAACGACGGAGCTGAACACTCACACCGGGACATTGAATTGAGAACACAACAGTTTACAAATGTAGCTGAATTCAGTAAATCAACGGAAGAGAGAGAGAGAGAGAGAGAGAGAGAGAGAGAGAGAGAGAGAGAGAGAGAGAATGCGAATGCGAATGCGAATCTTTTATTCAGATTAAGGCCAAAGCCCCATACTGAAGGGTGTTTCATAAATGTAATACATGTCACGAGTAATAACGAATCAAAATCCTAATGATGAAATACCGTAAGTTAAGAAACAAACAAACAAACATACCCTCAAGATATTGCAGTCTGAATTCTCTGAGAGAGAGAGAGAGAGAGAGAGAGAGAGAGAGAGAGAGAGAGAGAGAGAGAGAGAGAGAGAGAGAGAGAGAGAAGAGAGAGAGAGAGACTCCCAGCATACACCAGCAGTCTCACCTGTATTTCTTGACGGCACCGCGAAGCTCTCCTTTGTTGTGCTGCTGCACCCTGTCCAGCTGGAACACATCCATCAGCCCGGCCACCGTCTCCACCCCCTCCTCCACATCCTCCCCCTCCCTCTCCTCCTCCCCTTCCTCCTGTTCCGTCCCGCTGTCCTCCTCCAGATCCACCACCCCTGCACCGCATCTCCTGGCCGTGACGGTCTCGTCCGAGGAAGTCTGCCCCGGATGGGGATTCTTCGGTTCTGCTCTAGTTGGCAAACTCTCCAGCAGGGATTGGACATCTTTCGGCTGCTCCTCAGGCCTTAGGTCCCGATTCCTGACGTCTACGTGAGTGGTGGCCGTGTCCAGAGTCGTGGGTGGTTCTCCGGTGGATGTCTTGGTGACTGGAACTATCTTCTCCCCCTGGACTCTCAAAGCAAGGGTGGGTCTGTCATCGGATACTTCTGCCTGACCCACGTGGCCCGTGCTCAGTTTGTCACTGCTGGGTCTTGGATTCGAATCTGGGCTTTGTCTCTTCCTACTCGAGGATGAGTGGGGACGGGAGGGAGCTGACGACGCTCTACTGGTGTGGTCAGAACCGTTGCCTGAGTGGTCTGACATCTCCGTGGATGATGACTTGTGGACCACGCCAGCTTTACCTACGATGGTCTTGGGGCAAGCGGGACGGACGAGCTTTGTAACGTCAGCCAGTGGATGTCTGGGCGGCTTGCAACGATCCACGTTCAGGTGGGAGGACTCTGGGCTGGACTGTGCATATTGGGCATCATCGGCAACTTTGCTCCGGGCCCTGACGCTTGAGGTACCATCCTGACTGAGACTTCTGTGGGTGGTTCTGGTGGAGGATTCTGGGGATTGCTCCATCAGCTCTCTGAAGAGGCTGCACATCTCAGAACTGCCCGTGGTTTCATTGTCCTCTGTGTCTGCCCTCGCGCTTTCCTGGCTGGAGATGTTTGTCTCCTCTTGCTGATCTGTTGTCTGGCTGGTAGGATCAGCCTGAACATCAGATGACGGTGGAGGAGGTGAGCTATCTGGATGATTCCCTGACTGATGTGGCGGATCCTGGAGATTCTCGAGTGATTGATTGAATGAGTTGGGGGGATTTTCTGAGGAGTGAGGCATGCCGTTTGATGGGCTTTCAGAGAAGTGAGTCGCCGGAGTCGAAGGATTTTCTGGTGGGTGAAGCATGGGATCGAGAACGTTCTCAGATGGAAGGACTGGGGTCACTGCAGAGGCGGACCCCGGATCAGGAACTCCTGTACCTTCAGTGGCTGAATGGTTCTCGCCGGTCAGGTCATCGGAGCAGCTTAAACTGATGACACGGTTCAGGGTAATGTCTTCAAAACCTTGGGAATCCATACTGTGTCTCCACTTTGTGCTGTCTGCTTTCTTTGCGTCTTCACAACGTAGTACAGATTCTGTCCCTGACGGTTCGGAAGTCAGTCCACTTGAAGAACTATCATCGATGGCACTGGCTGAAATATTCTGAACATCAGGGGTCACGGTGTTAATACACAATACAGATCTGAATGGCGAATAATCTGACAAAGCATCACACACTCCTCGCTGGTCAAAAACCTGGCTTTGAGATGATGACAGAACCCTAGCGGCTGACAAAAATTCGTCTTGTGAATGGTTTCGTGTCTTTACCTCCGAATTATCAGAGGATGAAGCACAAATTTCACCGCTCTGGTCTGCAACATTGAGTTTGAGTTCAAAATCGTGGCAGTGGGAATAACGTTGTGGTTTGTTTTCAGCTTTTTCTGGCTGATGAAGGTCAGAACTGACAGTCAGAGGCAAGGGATCGGATTTTTGGTGTGGCTGTTCTGAGATCTCCTGAAACGAAGCCGCTTTCCTCTCGGTTATCTCCGCGCTCCCTGCACCAGGTTCCCACGGTGAAATCTTCAACAGCTGCTGCCGAGGGTCCTCTTCCCGGTCCGGAGGTTTGGAGTTGTTAACCCCACAGCCGTTGAAGCCAGACAGGCTGGTACCAGATGATGGACAGGTCTCTGCACCGTTACTTCCTCCTGAATCGGCTTCCGCTGAAGGACAAGCCACTACACTGCTAGCCACCTCACTTGCCCTGACCTGCGTGACGCCGGGACTGTCTGCTGCTTGTGAAGGTGCTGTGGAGCTGACGGTTTCTCGCCAAGCTGCGCACGTCTCTGCCAAGGGCAAAACGCTGAGAATGTGATGTTCTGCTGCCTGCGGCAGAGACGGGGAACTACATGGAGAGTGTGCTAGAGAGACGGCAGCGTGGTGTTCTGCACTGTCCGCATTTGATAAGTGAGCGGTCTGGCTGCTCCCTTCCGGCTTCTCCTGCGCAGCTGGTGCCGGAGAATAGATGTCGCTCAGGATCTCTTTCTCGGCGGAATTCCCCGTGTTGCACACTGCCACGGTTCGAGCGCGGTGCTGGAATGGCGATGCAAATCCGCTGAGCAGAAGGAGTCTGACTTTGAAGTGACCACTATGATGGGAATGCACCACTCTTTGGCACGAACTGATCGGATGGAAGCAGAGGAGACTGACGCGCTTCTTTCCAGACCTGATCGTACAACAGCGGAGGGAGCTCTGTGTTTGTCAGGTCTAGACCACGTGTATTTGGTGCCTAAAAACTCATGGCTGTAGTGATTCTTCACAAAGGGGAAACGCAACCCTGCATCTGTGATGCCCGAGTCCTTTTCAGGACATGACAGCTTCCTATGTGCACAAGCAGAACTTACATGCGACGAGACAGACTGGCTGTCAGGGAAAAGCGCAGGGAGGGTAGACGTGGTGGCACGGAGGTCTTCACTGGACGATAGAGTGAAGATGCTGGTTTTGGTACGCCTGTTCTCTCCTGACACCACCGAGGAAGCTTCTCTCAGGGTGCTTGCATTCTCTTGAATAGTTGAAGTTCTAAACGACGCGTCTGGCACTAGCTCGGCCGTGCCAGGAGTATTTCTGGAACTGAAATACACCGGACTTGTCCGATCAAGCTCCACAACGGGTAGAAGAGGCCGTTATTCAAGGGGTTTTCCACACACTTCTGATGACCTGCTACACCATCTGCAGGCAGGGGCTGGTGGGGCGAGCGTTTGGAATCACTCGCAGGTTGAGCAGCCAGAGAAAGCAGTGGCGATCCTTCCTGACCTGCCGGACCAAGACCAATGGGGAGATTCGGAGATCTGCCGCCACCAGACGTCACTGCTGGGTAGGCAGCAGCCGGAGCTCTTCCAAGCTGATCACCGACAGCCGTGCAGGGCAGGGTCTTCTCCGGAAGGGGTCCCGCCCTGAGAGCTGTCTGCTGTGGTCTCCTGGAACTGCTGCAGGACGGGGTAACGTTGCCGTCAGAGCAGTTGCTGTCTGTATCCACCTGCTGTCCCACGGCAGCTAGAGCTGCGGTGGTCTCCCTTCCACTGGAGTGGCCTCCCCTGTCCGAATTCACGAGGATCTGTCGAAGAAATTAGGCGGAAAACAAACAAACATGGATACTCGTGCACCTGACAAATGGTTTTTCCCCCGATTCCTTTGTATTATTATTGTTGTTGTTGTTGTTGTTGTTGTTGTCGTTCAGGACTTTGTGGCACTCAGCGCATTATCAAGAAAAGATTTCGGGATATCCAGGGTATCACTCGTTTCTGAATGGCACGGTCATCATTCGGCGGACTGCCAGTACGGTTACTTACCGAACTGACGTCGTTCAAGTTTCCAGTTTTCCTCCGTGCATCTATGAGAGAGTTCGGGTGAAGCGGGAATCGGAGTTTGGCCGGGAAGGAGGGGAAGACCGACAGGGGAAAAGACGAGGGGGGGGGGGGGGGGGATGGGAGGGGGACGTTTACTTACTCGGTTCCCTCACCTCACCAAACCTACACGGAGAAGCAAGCATCGCCCCTTCTGCTGCGAATCGTTAGTTTCCTGCTGCTGATTCTGATGTCAGAACCAGTTCAGTTTGTCTCCAGCCTCTCTCTATGTGACGATGCTATCTTTGTATTATCTGTGGTGGGTTGTTTCGCTATCGTATATGAAACTGTACGTGGGTCTTAACTAATCTTTTAAAAAATATTTAAAAAAATTGACGTTCTCAAAGCGTATCTTTAAAAAAAAAAAAAAAGGTTGATTTGACTTGATTGTTATTCCTGCTATCGTTATGACAAAGAGGTGGAGAGATCGGAGGGGAAGGAATGTGGGAGAAGGGGAGGAAAAAAAGGGAGGGGCGTGGGGTGAAGGTGTCTGGGGGTCTCTCTATTATATCTTATCTGTGTGCGTGTCTGCTTTATGGTGTAATATTTAACCGATGCCTATGTTGGGGATGCGCATACAGACTCTACAAATGCAAGTAAAAGGTTGACTTCGTATGTGCTTGCAGCTTACGAAATGCACTCTGTGTGTGTATGTGCGCGCGCGCGTATGTGTGTGTATGTGTGTGTGTGTGCGCGTGCGCGCGCGCGCGCGCGCGTGTGTGTGTGTGTGTGTGTGTGTGTGTGTGTGTATGTGTGTGTGTGTGTGCGCGCGCGCGCGCGCGCGTGTGTATGTGTGTACTTTTCATGTGAATAAAATCTGGAATCTTGCGTGCTGGGGGTTGTACTGAAATATCTGTTGTGATGCCTGTGTTCATCGTTGCTGACAACAACAGTTCTTCCAAAATAAAAATCTGCGTAAGGGTAATCGCTATTACTTTCCCTCGATTTTTCTTTCCATATTTTCTAGGTCCCTACGGTTTTATTTTTGATGATTTTTTCATATTATTTGCCGAGTGTATGAATACTGTAACATCATGACATCTAAATTTATAATATTAGCAATCGCTCGAATTATGTACAACACACACACACACACACACACACACACACACACACCACACACACACGCACGCACGCACGCACGCATGCACACACACACACACACACACACGCGCGCGCGCGCGCGCACACACACACACACACACACACACACACACACACACACACACACACACACAGGCACATAGAGAGAGACAGAGACAGAGAGAGGGACAGAGACACAGAGAGAGAGAGAGAGATGCAGATGTATGCAGATGAAAGAGAGAGAAGGAGACAGACAGACAGACAGAGAGACAGACAGACAGATAAACAGACAGACACAGAGAGAGATGCACGCGCTTGCGCGCGATTTTGCTATCTGTTTTGTCTAATTCGGCCTATATACTGGATACAATCTTTCAGTGGAAAGCAAGTGCCAGTAAATCTAGTAGTAGGTTTTGAATAGCCGAGCCCCGAACCTCCCGGACTGACCAACGCTTAAAACATGTACGTATAGATCCAGACAAGGCGCGCTGTACGCATACTTACAGTTTCACTGGATTGGGAATGTCTTTTTCTGGAGAAAAGGCCTCTGATACACGACATTCTCTCATTTCGGCAGCTGGTAGACGGGTTGTTCGGCGAGACATTCACCCTTCTAAGGGAGAAGGTGTCTTCGCTCCTCACATTTCCAGTTCCTTCATTCCTCCGCAGGATTCACACACACCGGGGTAAAAATAAAAGGAAAGGAAAGGAAGGGCATCATAGGGAGACGAGCTAGGGTGATGTGACGCCTTTTGCGTAAATTTCGTCACCCATGACGTCATTTCGAGGGTGGGCAGTCGATGATGTGATAGTTTCTGTGCTTTGAAAAGAATTATGTTCCCGAGGGCGGCTTTGGGATGGAGCGGCTGAGGGGGGAGGAGGGGTGGGGGAGTGGAGGAGGTGAGGGAAAGGCTCTCTCTCTCTCTCTCTCTCTCTCTCTCTCTCTCTGAATGGCACAGAATACATT
>CM031623.1:13355964-13363464 GCA_018398815.1 Conus ventricosus | reverse complement strand
AAAGACCGATAGACGCCGCAAAATTTACAGCCAAGTGTCCGCACAGAACTATTGGTATGATTACAATAATAACAATAAAACAAACAAAAAACATTGGAAAAGACATTGAAATGCAACCCCCCATTCCCCCCCCCCCCCCCCCCCCCCCCCCCCCCCCCCCCCCGCCCAAACTACAGAAATCAAACAAACATTGAAAACGACCGTGTGGAGTAAACATACACTACAAAAGTACAGCAAAGAGTCCGTCTGAACTATCGGTATTACTACACTGATTAGTTATTGCGCAATACAAAGGAAACAAAACAAAAGAAAAAAAAGTGCGTGTTGTACACTTTAACCAGACAACAACAAAAATAAAGAGGTAAGATTCTTCAAGAACAAAGACTCATAGAACAGGCCACATAGGCCAAAAAAAAAATAGAGAATAGGTCACAGAAAGAAAAAAAAAGGAAAAAGCAGAGTCAAGAGTCAAGAATCAGGGAGAGTGAAAGAAAAGGGAAGTTACTCGCGCAGAGCTTCCTGAAAGCCAGGATACTCACCGGAATACTTATCTAAATATTGAGAGAGAACGAACGAACGAACGACCGAATTTTATTGAACATCGGCCACAGACCATAATTCAAAAGGATTTGGGGTGCGGGGCGAGGGAAGTGGGGAAGACAATGGGTCAAGGGCACTGGGGAGGGGTAAATAATGAAGTCATCCACATATATCATGATTACTTTTTACAAAGGAATACGCCAATACACAAAAAGGATCAGGATTCAAAAATATATACAAACGTATCTGTGATACTACACTTGCAAAAAAAGGGTATATGGATAAACAAACAAAGAAAAACGACAACAAAAGCACACATACACAAAAATAAATAAATAAAGGTGTCAAAAATTACTTCATAAGAGGAGAAAACAAGAGAAACTCTCTAAGAAAATGTCAATTTTAGTAGCATTTTCATCTTAATACACGACCTGAATAAACTTGTCTTCTACGAATTGCGTGGAAAATATATTTTGAAACTTGTAATGTTCTCTTATTATCCCGTGGTAGAAGAATGATTGACAGTGGTAATTGTACAATATTTGAAATAAACGCTTCCCTTAAATCATTATAAAGTGAGCACTTACATATGAAGTGGTTTTCATCTTCTACAGAATTAACACAAAACGGACAATTTCTGTCTTTTGAATTATGACTATATCGGAACAGATTATTATTCAAAGGTAAAACATTTAATCTTGCATGTGAAAAAGCTACTTTGAAACAAAATACATCAATGCTACAAAGATAGATTTCCCTTTCAAAAACGACTTTAAAAGATCTATAGCTTGCATATCTTTCCTTATCTCTAATAGCTCCTGTCCACTCTTGTATAAACATATCAATTAATCTCTGCTTGAATATGCATAAGAACCAACGAACATTGCCAACGTCCTGTTGTAACCATACAAAGTTGAAACCAGTCTCACATAACAATTCTCTTATATTTGTTACCCACCATTTTTTACCATTCTGATCAAGGATTACCTGCATACTATATGCTTGCCGCGGTAATCTGTTCTGTCCCATACTAATCAGTTTGAACCAATATCGAATCGCGTTTACGTATGAGTTAATAAAGAGGGGTATCTTCCCAGTTCCCCGTATACCATTTTGTTTGGGGTCTTAAGTGGAACTCCCAGAAAACGCTTGCATGCTAGCAAGTGAACTCTCTCCAAGCCATCTAAACGATGTATCCCCCACACTTCAGATGAATATAATAAAATGGAAAATCTCCACAGCGGAAGAGCCGTCCATGAAAGTGAAGGCGTGTTAGAAATCTGTGTGCAACCCACAGACAGCATTGAATTACAGAATGATGAAGTTGAAGAGGATCCACTTATTACACCAGTGAACAGTGCCTCCGAACAGGTTTCCAAAGCTTCAGACATTGGACAAAGTGATGCAGTTGCCGGAGAAATGGCAATGAAGAAAACGAATGAAGAAAATGATCTGGGCGAAACAAGGGGTAATCAAGCTGAGGATGGGGGTCAGGAGGATACGGGAAACAAACTTCCGGAGACAGGCCCATCAGAATCACGTCCAACACAGGGCACACAGTCCCAGTCCAACCCTTTCCCAGAAGTAAGATCAGACCAGCACTCAGGCACCCTTCTGCCAATTCCAGGAAAAAGTCAGCTTCCAGAACCAGTGAAAAGAATGAGAAGCAGAATAAAAAGACATCTGGAAAACAGTGTTTAAAGAAAAGGACTTCCAGCACCAGAGACAACAGCCAGAACAGCACTGTGGACAGTTTTAAACGCGTGCAGTCCAGAGAAGGCAGTCAAAGTGATCAAGAAAGAGGGCGTACAAGGTCCCGAACCCAGCGCAAATCTCCCTCGAAATAGGACATCGGCCGGACCAATGAGCAAGCTAGAAATAAAACATGCAGAAGATGCCAGAGTAGAAAGTGTGAGGAAGAATATAAAGAGAAAGGTAAACATCGCAGTATGTTTGATGTAAAGAGTGGTAATGCAAAGTTTCTAAATTTTAATGTAAATGGTCTGTTGTCTAAGTTAGAAAATAACGATTTTATTCAGTATATTAAATCCCACGATTTTGTTTGTCTCACTGAAACTTTCATAGGCGAGAATTTTGAGTCCACACTTTTTTCTGACTACGATATTTATCAATCTAAAGCAAGTAAACTATCCCACCAAGGAAGGTATTCGGGTGGTGTCATTGTTTTAGTTAGGAAGACGTTTTCAAATTTTGTCAAGCAGGTGGATTATAAAGCTGAAAATGTGATTGTTCTTGATATTGACAGGAAACTATTCAATATTGAGAGAGAGAGAGGAGAGAGAGAGAGAGAGAGAGAGAGAGAGAGAGAGACAGAGGGAGACAGAGAGAGAGACAGAGAGAGAGAGACAGAGACAGAGAGACAAGAGACAGAGACAGAGAGATAGATAGATAAATAGACAGATAGCTAGGTAGGTAGCTAGGTAGGTAGCAAGGTAGGTAGCTAGGTAGGTAAGAAGATAGATAAGTGGGCAGATGCATATACATATATGTGGTATATGTATTTGTATGGTACACACACACACACACACACACACACACACACACACACACACACACACACACACAACACACCACACACATCCACGGGCCACTACTCCTTGTCCAGGGGTCACTTCTCCATGTCCAGGGGCCACTACCCCATGTCCAGGACCACTACTCCATGTCCAGGGGTCACTTCTCTATGTCCATGGGTCACTACTCCATGTTCAGGGGCCGCTATTCCATGTCCAGGGACCACTACTCCATATCCAGGGGCCACTACTCCATGTCCAGGGACCACTACTCCATGTCAGGGACCACTACTCCATGTCCATGTCAAGGGGCGACTACTCCATGTCCAGGGGCCACTACTCCATGTCAAGGGGCCACTACTCAGTGTCCATGTCCACGGACCACTACTCCATGTCCAGGGGCCACTACTCCATGTCAATGTCAAGGGCGACTACTCCATGTCCAGGGACCACTACTTCATGTCCAGGGGCCACTACTCAGTGTCCATGTCCAGGGACCACTACTCCATGTCCAGGGACCACTACTCATGTCCATGTCAACGGGCGACTACTCCATGTCCAGGGGCCACTACTCCATGTCCAGGGGCCACAACTCTATGTCCAGGGACCACTACTCAATGTCAATGTCCAGGGGCCACTACTCCAGTCCAGGGACCACTACTCCATGTCCAGGGACCACTACTCCATGTTCAGGGACCACTACTCCATGTCCATGTCAAGGGGCGACTACTCCATGTCCAGGGACCACTACTCCATGTCAGGGCCACAACTCTGTCCAGGGACCACTACTCCATGTCCATGTCAAGGGGCGACTACTCCATGTCCAGGGGCCACTACTCCAGTCCAGGGACCACTACCCATGTCCATGTCCAGGGAGCCACTACTCCATGTCCATGTCCAGGGGGCCACTACTCCATGTCCATGTCCAGGGGGCCACTACTCCATGTCCATGTCCAGGGAGCCACTACTCCATGTCCATGCCCAGGGAGCCACTACTCCATGTCCATGTCCAGGGAGCCACTACTCCATGTCCAGTGACCACTACTCCATGTCCATGTCCAGGGAGCCACTACTCCATGTCCATGTCCAGGGAGCCACTACTCCATGTCCATGCCCAGGGAGCCACTACTCCATGTCCATGTCCAGGGAGCCACTACTCCATGTCCATGCCCAGGGAGCCACTACTCCATGTCCATGTCCAGGGAGCCACTACTCCATGTCCATGCCCAGGGAGCCACTACTCCATGTCCATGTCCAGGGAGCCACTACTCCATGTCCAGTGACCACTACTCCATGTCCATGCCCAGGGAGCCACTACTCCATGTCCATGCCCAGGGAGCCACTACTCCATGTCCATGTCCAGGGAGCCACTACTCCATGTCCATGCCCAGGGAGCCACTACTCCATGTCCATGTCCAGGGGGCCACTACTCCATGTCCATGCCCAGGGAGCCACTACTCCATGTCCATGTCCAGGGGGACACTACTCCATGTCCATGTCCAGGGAGCCACTACTCCATGTCCATGTCCAGGGAGCCACTACTCCATGTCCATGTCCAGGGAGCCACTACTCCATGTCCATGCCCAGGGAGCCACTACTCCATGTCCATGTCCAGGGGCCACTACTTCATGTCCATGTCCAGGGAGCCACTACTCCATGTCCATGTCCAGGGAGCCACTACTCCATGTCCATGTCCAGGGGGCCACTGCTCCATGTCCAGTGACCACTACTCCATGGCCAGGGGCCACTACTCCATGTCCAGGGGCCACTACTCCATGTCCAGGGGCCACTACTCCATGTCCAGGGGCCACTACTCCATGTCCAGGGACCACTACTGCATGTCCATGCTCAGAAGCTGCATGGCCAGCTCCACAGACCCCTGGCACTGCTGCAGGACGTCCCAGAGAGCGGACTGGTCGTAGAGGGGAAACTGCCTGTGCAACGTCTCCAAGCTTTCCCAGCCATCCACGGACCCTTCCGTAACAGGTCCCGGACACAAACCTTCCTCTTCCTCCTCCTCCTCCTCCTCACCCTCCTCTTCCTCCTCCTCCTCCTCCTCCTTCTTCTCGTCTTCCTCCCAATCCTCTTCAGGGAGATCGTCTTCTTCTTCCGGTGTGTAGGCGTCAGGCTCCCACATAGTACTGAGGGGAAACTGTCCGCGATCAGAACTGGACTTGCATTGCTTCCTGCAAACATGCACACCTAAACTTTGTTCTCTGTTGGACAGAAACTGAGAACCACATCCACTTCCAAGGATGTCCCCAGAGGTTCGTCTTCCGACGGAAGGCCTCTCTGAACGTCGGCATCATACAAAGACTCCTCATATGAACCCCTGCCAGAACTTCTGGACGTTAGGTCATCAGGGAACGAATTCTGAAAGCTTCTTCCTGTATCAGGCTGCAAGCTCCTGGAGTTGTAATCCTCCTAATGCAGACGCCTGAGCTACCTCGATCCAAAAGGGTGCTCCCGGAACCAGATTCTCCCAGGTATGAACCCATAGACGTACGTCCTCGGAGACAGAAGGTTTGCCAGCAACTGAGGTTTGGAAAGAACGCCCGTTCGCTTGATTTGAACGAGCTGGTGACGCGCTGCTTCTGGGGTCTGAAGAACCGACACCTGTGACTGATTTCTTCAGGTGGTTTTCAGGGACTGACGATGATGTTTCCCTCCTCGTTACAGCTGCCCCTTCAGTAATTTCGTTTGGCGTCCTGCGTGGCTTGACCATTCGCTTCCTTTCTAGCTTGGGAAACATAGCTTCTGTAAGACCGGGGTCCAGCTAGGTTGACGGTTTCGCTTCGTTTCCTGCTCGTAGTCCCGAACCTGCTCCAGGTTCCTTGGTCCTGCGAAGATTGACGGTGGTGTTTCGTTCCTGGCAGGGAGGTGGGCTCTTCTGGTGGCATCTTCTTTCTGGCGTCCTGTCGATCTTGAGGAGGTGGATGAGGTCGAGTGGCGTTGCTGTGGAGTGGGACGGGAGGGTGGTGGGGCTTGCGGTGGCTTGGATGTTGCTGCCTGCTTGGATTGGGCTTCTAGTCTGTCCAGGAAAGCGTGGTTTGCTCTGCGACAAGACAGAAATTGCGTGGGTTGTGAGTATAGATTGACAGATAGACAGACGGACAGGTAGACAGACAGACAGACAGTAGATAGATAGACAGCTAGATAGATAGGTAGATTGACAGATAGACAGACAGACAGACAGGTAGACAGACAGACGGAGAGACAGATAGATAGATGATAGAGAGAGAGAGAGAGAGGAGAGAGAGAGAGAGAGGAGAGAGAGAGAGAAGTGAACTGAAATGAAATTTATACAGGATAGGACACAGCGAATTTTGAAGGGGGATTACATTCCATACTTAACATGATGAGTACATCAACAGCCACGACACAAGTCATAAATGCATGATGCACAATCTGCCATACAAGTGCACGAAGTACAGTCACTACTAAGATACTACTTCAGACGAGGATAGCAATATTCAAATCACACACACCACACACACACACCACACACACACCACACACACACACACACACCACACACACACACACACACGTATCAATATATAAATGGCAAATTCTGTCTGCGTGTGTGTGTGTGTGTGTGTGTGTGTGTGTGTACGCATAGACTCAAAAACGGCTCAACCGATTGTAGAAATTTGGCAGGTACGTCTGTTGTGACCCGAGGATGGTTTTGGGCTAATCTCTAAAATAATAAAACCGTTAAAACCGTTAAAAAAACTGTTATAACGGTTTCAAAGACATCTTTTTCCTCTGCTTTTCATGAAATGGCCGTTGTGACATTGCACAGGTAAAGGACTACTTCTCTAAAATTAGAACCGTTATTTGGCAGTTACAAAAACCGTTATTTATAACGGTTAAAAAACCGTTAAAAACACCAAACCCTATAAAAGAAACTGTTTAAACCCGATCTTCTTGAAATTTAGCAGGTACGTCTGTTGTGACCCGAGGATGGTTTTGGACTAATCTCTAAAAAAGAAAACCGTTTAAAAACCGTTACAAAACTGTTTATAACGGTTTCAAAGACATCTTTTTCCTCTGCTTTTCATCAAATGCCGTTTGTGACATTGCACAGGTACATCGAACCTAGAGGGACATCTCCCGAGTAACATAGGGTCATTGGACAGTTTCTACGACAGTCATTTATGACCGTTAAAACTGTTAACAACAGTACCCCCTAAAAACGATCAAAAATACAATCTTTCTGATGTTGGCGGCAAAGGGGTCGTCGGATCGCCACCAAACTTGGCATGAGTCTAGAGGGACATTTGTGGATAACACTGGGTCATTCGATAGTTTTATGACGTTATTTTCACGTTAAAAAGCTTATTTTCAAAATTTTGGGCCCTTTTTTGATGAAATTTTTTTCGGTGAAGTTTTAAAAAGCGAAAATTAAAAAATTGGAAATTTAAAA
>CM031623.1:13280130-13335130 GCA_018398815.1 Conus ventricosus | reverse complement strand
TTAAAATCAAGGCTTTCATCATGAAAAGTACTGACAGTTTTTATGTTTGTTTGTTTTTTTCTGTTTGACTTACTAGGATTAGATCTGATCGTCGCTAGAAGGTATAAAAATCAATGAATTAACATCTCACAGAAAAAAGCGCTAGACGTTTTTGCAGTCTTGAAATTTCACGCGTGAGCATTTGTGTGTGTGCTTGAGTGTATTTCGTGTCTGCGTTCATGTATGTGGTGTGTGCGTGCATGACTCTATGCGTGCGTGCATGCATGCGTGCGTGCATGTGTGTGTGTGTGTGTGTGTATGAGAGAGTAAAACTGTACAATCTGGAATGAAACGTAACAGATTTGAACAGTATTTGACTTATTTTACCTTGCTTTTCAGTGCACTTTGAAAAATATTTGGCTGTTCCATTACCTATCCCTTTCTTTACTTCACATGCGCACATCAGAACAAAGGAAAACTTATTAACAAAAGGGTTTTCTACACTGGAGTCAGTCTTGAAACTTGAAACTGTGACTACACTGAGGCTAAATCTGACCGTTTTATGGACACGCACAACCATACTCCGTACATATATGGTGAATGTCTTACATGCCACCACCATGAATGGTTTGTCGTGAATTAAACAAGACTTTAGTTAGCTTCTTGCCACTTTGTGCTCTAATGGCCGATAACATTTGGATTAAATCTTGAAAGTGTAGCCGAGGTGTAGGTTGACAAGATTTGGATTAAATCTTGAATGTGTAGCCGAGGTGTAGGTTGATAAGATTTGGATTAAATCTTGAATGTGTAGCCGAGGTGTAGGTTGATAAGATTTGGATTAAATCTTGAATGTGTAGCCGAGGTGTAGGTATTTAAGGTTTGGATTAAATCTTGAGTGTGCAGTCCAGGTGTCAGCTTTTCGTAATATATGCTCATGGACACATGCGATATCCATGCGAACACCATTCATGCCAACTGCATGTGTGGAACACATGTAAGCATTAGCATGCATACACTATTTTCCAGTGTATGACACCACAGCACGCACAGTGTTTTGCCGACAAAGCATCCTGGGGACACAAATCTGAAGAGACTGAATGTCATTATGCGGCATACAGTATGCACACATTTGTTTGAGAGAGAAAAACAAAACAGTACTGAATGATCCAGAGGGCACACGACACTACAGTACACTCACAGATTCATGAACTTATCAGCAAAACCACCTGTAACATGACGATTTTGATTTCAGCGATTTTTATTGAGCAGCGGAAGGATAGAAGCGAGCAAAACAAAAAACAAACAAAAAGAAACACCCTAAAGCTGGCACCATGATCATTTGATGATAAGCTTTCAAATTAAAGACAAATGACATGTCCCCATGGAAAACAACGACAATAACAAACCGATCAAAGCATAATTTCATCCATGTTCGACATCTGAAAAAAAATGACCGACCCCTGCAAGATAAGATAAGATAATGTTGCTTATAGCCCAGCCGACCGCAAAGGGCCACATCAGGGCTGTGACCCCTGCAAGATAAGATAAGATAATGTTGCTTATAGCCCAGCCGACCGCAAAGGGCCACATCAGGGCTGTGACCCCTGCAAGATAAGATAATGTTGCTTATAGCCCAGCCGACCGCAAAGGGCCACATCAGGGCTGTGACCCTGCAAGATAAGAAAGATAATGTTGCTTATAGCCCAGCCGACCGCAAAGGGCCACATCAGGGCTGTGACCCCTGCAAGATAAGACAAGATAATGTTGCTTATAGCCCAGCCGACCGCAAAGGGCCACATGAGGGCTGTGACCCCTGCAAGATAAGACAAGATAATGTTGCTTATAGCCCAGCCAACCGAAAAGGGGCCACATCAGGGCTGTGACCCCTGCAAGATCTTCAAATTAACGAGGGTTGTTCAATTTAAGATGACACTAGGCTTGCCGTTTGGAAACGAAGCACCGCACAGAAAAATGTTTATACCAAACACAACTTTAAAGTTTACCTGATTAGAATTGCAGAAAATAAAGTTGACGTCATGACGCAACTCGGAGTATGACGTAATTACAACTGTGTTTCAAACAGCTGAGCCTGAAAAAAATGGACGTCACCAATGAGCAATTTCGTTTCTACACTTTCACAAGGCTACAACTTGGTGACGATTGTAGGAGGATACACGCAGATTTGCAAGCTGTTTACGGAACGGATTGTGTGTCTTACCGCACAGTTTGCAGATGGGTCAAACAATTAAGAGCAGGTAGGGCGCCATCTGATTGGGGTAATCGTGCAGAGCGAGCTTTACCAGCTCGGAACAAACAAAACATTGCATTTGTGAAAAGACTGATAGAGGAGGATCCACATTCGACTGTGCGGGAATTAAGCGAGGCATGTGAGCTTTCAATTGGCACCATTAACAACATTCTGCACAAAGACCTTCACATGAGAAAACTGGCTGCAAGATGGGTGCCACATCTCTTAAGCGATGATCAGAAGCAGCAGCGGGTGGCATGTTCACGCAAACTGCTCGACGAGTTTGAGCCCAATGGGCCAAAACGACTGTGTGACTTAGTGACGGGAGACGAGAGTTGGCTGACATTTTACGGCATCCCCAACAAACGCTGCAACCGCATGTGGGTTGGCCCTGACGGAGACCGACCAGTTGTTCTTCGCCCAGGATTCCAGAGTCGCAAGCGAATGTTTTCTATTTTTTTCAACACGCAAGGCCTTGTGGCAATTGACATTTTGCCTGAGAAATCAACAATCACTGCCTCCTACTATACCCAAGTTGTGCTCCCAAAAGTTGTAGGAAAAATCCATGAGCAGCGCCCAACCGTCAGCACCCAGAGGACCCTTCTTCTGCATGACAATGCCAGTGTCCATAAGGCGAAGGTCACCACGACCTTCCTGAGCGAGCAAGGAATCCAAGTTTTGGACCACCCACCCTACAGCCCCGACTTGGCCCCATGCGACTTCTGGCTGTTCCCTGCTCTGAAGGAAAAGCTCGCTGGGCGTAAGTTTGACCGGGTACAAGACCTCGCCAAAGCCGTAAGATCAGAGTTGTCCGGTCTGCCTAAAACCGACTACCAGAGGGCGCTTGAGAATTGGCGTAGGAGGCTTGAAATTTGCATTCGAGCCAACGGAGAATACTTCGAGGGGATGTAAAAGTTTCAAGTTGCTGAGATGAGAGGTACGTTTTTTAAGGGGGTGGTGACATCTTAAATTGAACAACCCTCGTAAGACAAGATAATGTTGCTTATAGCCCAGCCGACCGCAAAGGGCCACATCAGGGCTGTGACCCCTGCAAACAGACAAACAAACAACAACAACAAAACAAAAAACCAGCACAAATAAATCCTTCATTTTCTTCACTTCTCAGCTGAACACAAAGTGTGTGCGTGCGTGTGTGCGTGTGCGTGTGTGTGTGTGTGTGTGTGTACACACACACACACACACACACACACACACACACACACACACAGACTTACACTCTTCACACAATCAAATGATACCAAGCAATTCTAAGCACACATAATCATCACACATCATAAACAATGAAGAATTCATGGCACATTTGTCACACTCTCCAAATGGACAGTCACTTACAAATGGAATGTAATTTTTGCTTAAAAACAAAAACACACACTTCACTAGAGGATCATTCATTTAGCAGTGGAATGTAAATTTTGCTTTAAAAAATACACACACACACACACACACACACACAAGTGTGTCAGTCATTTAGTAGTGGAATGTAATTTTTGCTTTACAATTTTAAGACATACACTAGCGGAATCCCCATGCTACAGTCAATATGCCAGTCTCAAACATGAAAAAGTCTATCTTATGAAATGTGGCAGAGGGGAGGAGGGGGGACAGGGGTAAAGGTGGATAGGGGGGGGGGGGGGGGGGGGGGGGGGGGGGAGGGGGGGCAGGGGTAAAAGTGGATAGAGGTAGGAGAGAAGGGGGGGGGGGGGCAGGGCTAAAAAGTGGGGGGGGGAGAAGGGGGGACAGGGGTAAAGGTGGATAGAGGGGGGGAGGAGGGGGGACAGGGGTAAAGGTGGATAGAGAGTGGGGGGGAGGAGGGGGGACAGGGTAAAGGTGGATAGAGGGGGGGAGGAGGGGGGGCAGGGGTAATGGTGATATAGAGGGGGGGGGAGGAGGGGGGGACAGGGGTAAAGGTGGATAGAGAGTGGGGGGGAGGAGGGGGGACAGGGTAAAGGTGGATAGAGGGGGGGAGGAGGGGGGCAGGGGTAATGGTGATAGAGGGGGGGAGGAGGGGGGACAGGGGTAAAGGTGGATAGAGGGTGGGGGGAGGAGGGAGGACAGGGGTTAAAGGTGATAGAGGGGGAGAGAGGGGGGGCAGGGGTAATGGTGATAGAGGGGGGGAGGAGGGGGGACTGGGGTAAAGGTGGATAGAGGGGGGGGGGAGGAGGGGGGGGACAGGGGGTAAAGGTGGATAGAGGGGGGGAGAGAGGGGGGGACGGGGTAATGGTGATAGAGGGGGAGAGCGGGGGGACAGGGGGTAAAGGTGGATAGAGGGTGGGGGGAGGAGGGAGGACAGGGGTAAAGGTGATAGAGGGGGGGAGGAGGGGGGACAGGGGTAAAGGTGGATAGAGGAGGAAAGTTGGGGTAGGGGAAGGGAACAAAGCAAACATTAAAATGACTGGAAAACAAATACAGCAGATTTTGCTGTGAATAACAAGACTCGGGGTGGGGTAAATGTGGACTGGGACAGGTGGAGGAAGAAGGCTAACACACAAGAATGGAAAACAAGTGCAGGACAGTATTGCTCCAGGTAACTGCAAGCCAGTGGCTGCTTGCTGTACGTCCATTATCGACAGACAGTATTGCTCCAGGTAACTGCAAGCCAGTGGCTGCTTGCTGTACGTCCATTATCGACAGACAGTATTGCTCCAGGTAACTGCAAGCCAGTGGCTGCTTGCTGTACGTCCATTATCGACAGACAGTATTGCTCCAGGTAACTGCAAGCCAGTGGCTGCTTGCTGTACGTCCATTATCGACAATCGACTTCTCCCAGCCTTGCCCTCAGTCCTTCTTCAGGGTCAGCCAACCACACTTAGATAACCCGCATTCATTACCGGTCCCTGATCGTTCCGAGTGTGGGTCAATGTTCAAAACCAAAAAAGGCTACGCCAGTGTCAAATAAACAGTAAGTTTGTGCTTGTCACGGGAGAGGAAGAAAAACACATACAAACTTACTATGTGTTTTCATTTAGTTTCTTAGTTATTTTACTCTGTTTTGCCTTCTGTCTACCCGTGTGCTCAGCGAAAGGGTACGGCCTGGAGTTCTGTGCCTTAACCCTTTACCACAGCGGGAGCAAACGTTACTGAACGCATTCATTAATTCCAGTCATCGCTCTGCAAACATCTGTACAGCAACATTTGGAAGCTCAAAAAGTGTAACTGACCGAAGTTCACACCACCATTATTGATAGCAAAGCATGGAAAGGATGTAAGGAAAGATGGATGGTCAAAAACAGACAGCTGAATAAAAAGAAGGAAAGAAGAGTGGAAGGAAAGAAAGGAAGGAATCAAGAGAGAGAGAAAAAAAGGAAGAAGAAAGAAAGGAAGGTTTTAAAAAAAAAAATAAATAAATAAATAAATAAAAAGGGACAGATGAATGAAGAAAAGAACAGAGATTAAAAGGGAAAATGAAAACATGAAAAGTAAGTGCAGAAAGAAGGAAGAAAGGACATAAAGCGGCAAAGGAGCAAAAATGATAATAATAATAATAATAATAATAATGAAAATACAAAAATGATATTCAGGAGAAAAAAGAACAGAAACAAACAAAAAAAAATGATCAAAAAGAGAGGGGGGAACGAAAAGAATGAAACAACAAAAAAGGAGAAATAAATAGGAAACAGGGATATGAAGGTAAGAGAAGGAGAGAAATTAGCAACAAGAAGAAAAAAAGAGGAGAAGAAAGAAAACAAGAAAAGGAAGAAAGACAGCAAATCAAAGTGAGAAGAAAGAAAAGGGAAAGAAACAAAACATGGGAAAAGGAATAAGAAAGACAGCAAAACAATGAGAACCAAAACAAAAAAACAAAAAAAAGTAAAAAATGTGTTTGGGGAAAGCAAGTACGAAAATAAAAAGAAAAAAAAACCCAAAAAACGGAAGACAATGAATTTTCAAAAAAGGAAGAAAGGACAAAAAAAAAGTGAGAGAAAAAAAAGGAAAAAGAGGCTGTAGAAGAGGAAATGAAAAAAAAAGGAGGAGCTGGACAGAGAGAGAGAAGAGAGAAAAAAAAAAAGGCAAAGGGGAAATGGGAAAAGCTAAAAAGGAGACAAAGAAATAGAAGAAGAAAGTAAGGGGAAAAGAAATGAAGGCTGTTAACAGTAAAGGAAGAAAGAAAAAGAAAAGAAAAAAAAAAATGAAAGAAAGAACAAAGGGGGGAAAATAAGGAAATTAAACAGAAAAGAAGGACAACAAGAAAACAGACTGAAGGGAGAAAACAAAGGGAGAATACAAAGGGAGAATACAAAGAAGAAATCTAAAGGATAGGAAGCCACAGAGAAAAGTCCAAAAGTTTAAAAAATAAAAAAAATAAAAGTAAAGGAACTAAAAAGAAAAGAAAAATGGATGGAAGACAGAAAGGAAAAAAAAAGGAGAGAAAGTACAGAAGGAAAAAAAAGAGGGAAAGATAAAAAATTAAAAAAAAGGAAGAAAGGAAGAAGACAACAGGAAAAATGAAAAAACAACAAAACAAAGAGAGAAGGGCAACAGAAAGGAATAAAGAAAGAAAAAGAAAGAAAAGTAGAAAGAAAGAAAACTGATGGGAAAAAAAATTGTCAGCATATTCAAAACGCTAATACCTGACCACCATAAAAAGAAAAGCCCATGTATTGAATATGGTAACAGGACTGATCTTGTGCATTCAAGAACCAAGTCATGTCATGTCGTACATAACTCACCAGGCCAAGACCGCCACTTCAGAGCAAGCCATCCATTAAGTTCAAATTCAAGAAACTTTAAAAAAAATCATCAAACAAACATTTAAAAAAATCATCAAACAAACATCACACACAAAATCATCAAACAAACATCACACACTCAGTTTAAAAAGAAAACAATACCACCAAAAACCAACCCCCCCAAAAAGACAAAAATCAATAAAGACACAAAAGCAACAATGCAGACATACAAATATATATATTATATATATATATATAAAATATATATTATATATATATATATATATATATTTTTTTTTTTTTTTTTTTTTTTAAAGAGCACAACAGCAGTTCAAAATGTCAGCATTCACAGTAAATTAAGTGTATAAAAAAATTTATGGCACACATTTGTTTGGTAATTTAGAGAGAGGAGAGGAGAGAGAGAGAGAGAGAGAGAGAGAGAGAGGGGAGAGAGAGAGAGTTAGGGAGAGAAAGAGACAGACAGAGAGATAGAAAGACATTAGAGACATAAGTTGACAGGTAGAGAGATTGATAGATAGATTGATAGACATGTAGATTGATAGATTGGTAGATAGATAGACCTAATAGATAAACTCTTTCTCTCTCTCCCTTACCTCCCTTGTTTTAGATAGATAGATAGATAGATAGATAGATAGATAGATAGATAGATAGATAGGCAGATAAATAGATAGACAGATAGATAGATAGATATAGATATTTGATCATATAGTAAAAAAAATCACATTTGTGTAATTAATTATAGAACACACAGAATTTTTTTTGTCAAATTATTGTTTCAAAATGACAAAATACACATTCAAAAAAATTGCTTAACAACAAATGAAATATACAAAAACAAAGAGCACTCATTCAATTACTGAAAGTATATATATATATATATATATATATATATATATTATATATATATATATATATATATATTATATATATATAGATCAGTATATTTAAAATGCCTAAAACAATTTTTTAAGTGCTCAACCCCTTGGGGAGCAACATTAGTTAAAACAAGTTAAAACAAGTTAAAGAGGAATCTTAAAACTATCTAGTTTTAAGATTCCTCTTTTAACTTGTTTTAAACTATATATAATATATATACTATATATTATATATATATATATATTATATATATTATATATATATATATATATATATATATATAACTATATTATATATATATATATATATATCATTTAATCAATAATATAATGAACATGTTAAAAGAAAATCAATAAATGATAGTGCAAACATGTTTTAAAAAAAGTTTAAAACTTGGCAGAACATACACAGAAAAAAAAAAAAAAAAACTGCTTACGCAATGAAATACTTTCAAAACCACCATCTTTCCAATCAATGGTAGACCATGTAACAGAAAACAACGAAGGAGTTTTCACTTCTAAACAAAAAACTTTAACAATACATTTGGTGACAGTAGCATGTGGATGGTGAGTTTGAAAAAAAAAAAAAACTTGCAGGTTAAATACAGACAGGGTCCTCATGGAGACTGTTTAAGGTTTTCCCACACAGAAAACTGGTGGAGCTAGTCTTCCCTGTGTACATACATGCAACGTTTATGGCTGCACGACGATTGCTCACATAGCAGGCTTCATTCAGCAGTTTTGTTAGTTTTGTGTTTTTCTTTTTTTGTCATTTTGGTGTTCAACCTCCAGTTTAGTGTGATAATCAACCATTTTTTTTAATTTTTTATACATAATCTTCAGTTCAGATATCTAAAAATCAGACTGAACAAAAAAAATGTCTGTGTTGCTGTGTGTACTCAGGGAGAGCCATTCAGCAGTGCTGGGTAGCACAATGTGAATGGAGTCTAATGCTGCCACCTATACGATTGGGGAAAAAAGTTAAAAGTTTTCGTCATTACAGCCTCATCAGCTACACAGATCCTGTTCAGAAATGTCAAACTCACACAAGAAAAAAAAACCATCACATCTCAAAGCAAGTCAAACCATCCCGCTAAAAAAGATAGACATATCCTAAAAAAAAAGTCACAAACAATAAAAGCGTTTAATGACACGGAAGCTGAACTGTTGACGTCGTACAGAACATAGAATTTCTTTCATATACTTAGGTGGTGTTGAGAGTACCAGGCGTTCCTCTTGATATACTGGTCACTGGTTTTTACACATTGTATTATAAAAAGATAGAAGAACAAACACTTGAACGCCATGAAAAATGGACTTTTTTAAAAAGCCGTAAGGGCATAATTATACAGATACTACATAATTAACAGTTTCTGTCCACTCCCAGCTTGGCAGGCAATTTTCACTACCTACTCACCAGATCACTGCAAAAATAGCTGGCATGCCTTCAACTGTTATCAGATAAACAGAAAAAAAAACCACACACACAGAAAGAAAAGAAACCTCTTAAGAGTTTCCGGAACAAGAACAGGACCATAATCCACAAAGGCAAAGAAGAAAAAAAAATTGAAAAAAAAATTGTAGACAACAGTCATTGTGAAAGTTCACCGTATGCATTTCCAGCCTTCACAGTCTAGAGTTGATATTCCAGCTCAGTGGACTCTAGAGTTGACATTACAGCTCAGTGGACTCTATATAGTTGACATTACAGCTCAGTGGACTCTAGAATTGACATTACAGCTCAGTGGACTCTAGAGTTGATATTACAGCTCAGTGGACTCTATAGTTGACATTACGCTCAGTGGACTCTAGGATTGACATTACAGCTCAGTGGACTCTAGAGTTGATATTACATCTCAGTGGACTCTAGAGTTGATATTACAGCTCAGTGGACTCTATAGTTGATATTACAGCTCAGTGGACTCTATAGTTGACATTACAGCTCAGTGGACTTTATGGTTGACATTACAGCTCAGTGGACTCTATATAGTTGACATTACAGCTCAGTGGACTCTATAGTTGATATTACAGCTCAGTGGACTCTAGAGTTGACATTACAGCTCAGTGGACTCTATTAGTTGACATTACAGCTCAGTGAACTATTCAGGGCCTTTTCAGGGTTGTCAAAACTCAGGGGCAAAAAAAGATTGTGTCCTGAAAACAGACAGGGAAAAAAAGGTCACATGCCTGACAAAGTAACGACAATGTCTACTCACATCAATGAAATGGTAGCTTAACTACTGACATCCTTAGTGGATAAGACTAAGCTATGCTAAGAGCACCCACCATTCGGCTCATTTGAATGTATTACTCTTATCCTTCTTTTTTTTTTTTTTTTCAATCCAAAATCAATAACAAAAATAAGATTTAATTCTAAAAAAAGAGAAAATTTACATGAAACAAAATCGTAATATACATGGGGGCAAACACGCTCTGCAGGATTGCAGAACACTGAGGTGGTGGGTAAAGCATAAACTGCCTAGAGTCACCTGATTAAACTAAACAACCTGGGATGTCATTTCTTGTGCTCATAACCTTTTTTTTTTTTTTTTAAGACAAGTTTCCAGAAGAAAGACAGAGAAGAATAGCCCACAAACGCACAACAACAGCAGACGGTAGTAAAGAAAGACAAAAAAAAGAAAAGAAAACAAAATCTTTTTTTTTAAAGCTATCAAAAACGGTGACAGAAAAAAAAAGGACAATTACCAGCACAGAACGTCCACAGCCACAGCTCTTTTTCTGAGCAGTTTGATCAAATAACTGGGGTGTGGAGATTGCAAAAACACTGCAGACTGTGGAGAACATGTACTGAGCATTTCCTCAATAAACTTTAAAAAAAATAAAAAAAATTTTAAATGTCACACAATTTCATGATACCTGAAAATGTTTTTGTCACAAAATGTAAAATCTCCATGAGTCGCTGGAAGTGTATATAAGCTTTACAAAAAAACAAAAAAAACCCCAACAGTATCATGATGATAATATCAATGAGAAACACTAATGATATGGGGGTATAGTGACTAACCTAAGAACAGGTCTCACTGATGCTGAGTATACATCACCACTTTCAAGTGAACAGTGCAGAACTTTTGGCAACGCTATATCACCTCTCCAGCTTTCTACAGGCAAGCTGGACATGCATCATTCTCTTTCGATGTGAACACATGTTTCCTGTGTTAACTTTATGGCTGTCTTGCTCTGATTTGTTTTCATTTCAAAGAAGTGGTCCAATATACTGGAGTGTGTATTGTTATTCCATCCTATGCACACCCCCCCCCCCCCCCCCACCCGACACTTTCAAACATCCTGACTCTTGCATCATGACCTACCAAACGCAGGATGTAGATTACAGGATCTTCAATACAGGTGCCTGATTTCCTGTGTAAGAGCCGTCAGCCATCTGAAACTGATCGATGCAGAGCTCACAAAGAACACAAAAGGTCCACTATATTGAGTTCTGGGTGTGTGCAGAACGCCATGTAGGCTGGACTGTGTAACATTTCATCTCATTTTCTCTACCTTAACTTTCAGAAAACAGGGTTAGTTTCAAAGCGAGGTGACTGAAGGGGGAAATTGAAGCAAATTTTAAAAAGAACAGTTATTAGTTCCGCAGGACAACACAGACAAACAGATTGCAGGACAAAACACCATGCAGTTCAACCTCCTGGGTCTTCTTCAGGCAACAACAAACAACATTCAGGACAACGAAAACGAAGAACAAGCAGCCACTTATCTTTTCATATTCGGCACAAAATGGGTGTTGATATGGCACTGTGGTAATATGGTACACCCACTTTGCACCGAATATGAGAAGAGACGTTGTTGTTCGTTCTTTGTTTTCATTGTCCTAAATGTTGTTTTTGCCTGAAGAAGAGCCAAGAGGTTGAAATGCATCATGTTTTGTCCTGCAATCTGTTTGTCTGTGTTGTCCTGTGGAACTAAATAACATTTCTTTTTTTTTAATTTTCAGACAGCATGTATAAATAACAAAACACGTCATGGTATGAGAATCCACAGTATCACTCTGAAAGGCAACAACTGACAAGCTCCAGAATGTCATGACCTGTGCTACTTGACTTATTCTCTGGGCATGGAAGCAAAACCACCTCCAGTTCTCTCCTCCTAGCTGAAGTGGCTTACAGAATACAAGACTGCCTTTAGAAGCTTTCACTGCAGCGCCTGCCTAGCTTCATAAACATCAGGGACACACTCCTATCTTGATCCCTCACTTCCTTGGGTGCTAAGTGCATCTTTCATTCTCCTGACCAATGCAACAGACTCCAGGGGCAGTAACTCCACAGACAGAACATTTTTTTTTCTTACGACAGCCCTGTCTTCTGGGGAAAAGATAAACTCTGCGTAATTCCACCATGCGCAGTCTCTGAATGTCCTTCGAGTCTTCATCTATGACCAACCCCTTGTGTAGGTACTTCAATTAGTCCTCCCTGCAGAGAACATCTGTTCACTTTTTGTTTTTGTCTGTGTGAGCATGTGTGCCTTTGTGCATTTGTGCAGTGATCATAAATAATAAAAATGACCCATAAAAATCTTAAGCTGTGCGCCGATCGGCGCATCATTATAAAGTTTCGACACAGAGTGCTGTGCGCTCACAGTCTGTAGACTCCCCAACAAAATTCGTCTGCTACCCAGCGACAGCTAATATGACGTAAAATGTCATTGGATGAGACTACAATCAGGCGGTCTGGTCTGCCCAATCAGAAGCAATCTTTCGTCTACCCCAGAGCCTCATTTTGGAGCACTTTTCACACACGAAAAGTTGTGTGCGCATCGCCGTTTTTCTGTCTGAAGAAGAAAACACCATGCCTCCTAAAAAGAGGAAGTTATTAATTCCTGACAGAATGACCCATAAAATTTGGAAATGGCCCATAGAAGTTGGTCACAGTGGGCCATTTGAGCCATAGATTTTCAACAAAAAATGATCACTGATTTGTGTGTAAGTGTTTTTAATGTGATCCAGCATTTATCCCTGCACGTGTATCAGTGTGTGCATGCAGTTATGTTACCTGACTCTAAAACACTTCATGTGAATGCCCCGAGTTCCTTCAAGACAAACTGAGCGCACTAAATACCTGTTACTGAATCAACAGATACACTTTAATACCTGACTGGTAATGAATCAAGAGATTGCTCAAAGCATTTATGTTTCAACAAAGAAAAAAAAATCAGGTAAAAAAAATCCTATCACATTGTGGAATGTTGGCAACACACGAGGGAGATGGACTGTAAACGCCATCACAAGATTTTTTTTTTTAATGCAGAAAGACACCAACTGATTCACACATTTCCTCCCCTAGTCTCTGCCTTCCTTTCCCTTAAACTGTCTCTCTCAACCTCTGTCCTTCTGTCTTTAAAATTCAAAAGCAAAAACTCTCTCTCTCTCACTCTCCATCATAGCATTTTCATCAAGCATAGAAAGCAAAAAACGTTCATGGCATAGAAATCCTCATGACTAAACAAAAGGCGACATTTCTGCGACATTTGTGTCCGAAGAATCTACGCTAATGAGACAATGCTGAAATGAAAATCTCTCTCACTCTTTCTTCCGTCCCGCTCTCTCTCTCTCTTTCTTTTGACCACTCTGCACTTGCTATCGCAAACACTTTCACCAATATTTATCATTTTGTCCTGGGAAAAATAAAAAGGTAAGAAAAGAACAAAAGACTCTGAATGGAACAAAAACTGTACACAAACAATGAAACAAAAACCGCACACAAACCATGAAACAAAAACCGTACACAAACCATGAAACAAAAACCCACACACAAACCATGAAACAAAACCGCACCAAACCATGAAACAAAAAACCGCACACAAACCATGAAACAAAAACCGCACACAAACCATGAAACACACACAAACCATGAAACAAAAACCGCACACAAACCATGAAACAAAAACCGCACACAAACCATGAAACAAAAACCGCACACAAACCATGAAACACACACAAACCATGAAACAAAAACCGCACACAAACCATGAAACAAAAACCGTACACAAACCATGAAACAAAAACCGCACACAAACCCTGAAACAAAAACCGCACACAAACCATGAAACAAAAAACCGTACACAAACCATGAAACAAAAACCGTACACGAACCATGAAACAAAAAACCGCACACAAACCATGAAACAAAAACCATACACAAACCATGAAACAAAAACCGCACACAAACCATGAAAAAAAACCGTACACAAACCATGAAACAAAAACAGCACACAATCCATGAAACAAAAACCGTACACAAACCATGAAACAAAAACACCACAAACCATGAAACAAAAACCGCACACAAACCATGAAACAAAAACCATACACAAACCATGAAACAAAAACCGCACACAAACCATGAAAGCAGACAAACCCACCCTATCACTGAGGTCGACTTTTGTCACACATTAAAATGCATGATGGGAGGCAGGTGGAGGGGTCAAGGGGAATAGAAGCAGGCGCACACCACACACACAAAATCAGGAGATAGCAAAGACTTCCTAGAAAAAAACAAACAAAAAAAACTGCTGCACGGTATCCATCTCCTCTACCACGAATAAACATAAAAGTTCCATGGAACTGAATTGTATGACCATGATTAACACAAAAATCCAGCAGAACACATCAGATATGTTTGAATGAACACAGTAATCCACACAATCCGAAAACACAGGTATGAACTTTTTCGTCATCTTGAACAGACCAGATATGTGTGATTTTATATGAAGTTCATCAAACACAAACTATGGATTTATTTATATAATAAAAAATTTTTTTTTTAAATCCAGCAGACCAGATCAAACACATGCAGAAAAGATCATTTATCTGTGGATTAATCAGATCATAATTCAGCAGTAAAAATCCAATACCAATGCAGTCTACTAGAAACAAGAAAACGCAACTTTCCAATTTGATTCGCATGTGATGAATTATAAGAACAGCACTACGAAGGGAACAGGGTGGGCACGGTAGGAGGGGGATACACAGACACAATTCCAGCACCACCCATCTTACGACAAGAACAGAAGGCGTGCATGGCAATCAGATTTAGCAGTAGCAGACCACATACAAGTTCTCATGCTGCTGACCAGCCGTTTCTTCAATGCTCTGCGGTGCTTTGACCTCGCTCATCTCCCTCTTACTCCCCTCTTGGTCCACCTCCTCTCTCCTTATAACCCTCTCTTTTTAGCGCTTGCCAGTTTCCTACCCCCACCCCCATCCCCAACCCCATCCCCTTCAGATCTGTTTACCCGAAAACTGATATTGGTGTACTTTTCAACCACAAAATAAAAGAGCGTAGGCGTACTTTTCAACAAAACAAAAACAAAACAAAACGTATTTTCTACAAAGAGAGTGTTCTTCCAAGATTTTGGGAATGGGGTGACCTTTCAATGTCTTGTCTTCCAGTTATTTGGAAAGGTGAGGGTTTTTTTTTTGTTTGTTTGTTTATTCTTTGTGGTTTTTTTTTCTTTAAGGTTTTTGGTGGGTTGTTTTTTGCTTGTTGGGGTTTTTTTTTTTGGGGGGGGAGGGGGGGTTTACATGCCATCACAGCAGTGGCTCCTTCCTCCAGGTAGTAACCACCTGTTCTTGCATCAACTACATTTAAAAAGAGGTTCTTCTGACACAATTCACTTTCAAAACCCCGATTCTTCAGCATACTTTGGCACAACTTTACGCTCTCTCTCACTTGTTCCCCCCCCCCCCCCCCCTTCCCCCTTTTCTTTTTCATACAATGTTTCAGGGGATGTTATTGAGGAAACAGCCACAGATTGACGCAATAACAAGTGGAAGTTAGCAAGAGTTGTCCCTCTTTGGTCGTGGCCGCCTGCTTCAGTTAAATTTTGCAAGTTGAATAACCACTCAAGCACTTCATCTCTAGATTCTTTTTGAAATGTTCTTTTTAAGTTCATCCTATTCATGCTATTTACACCACTCATAAACAAAACATGGTGAAATGGTATAGGAAACAGGCCTGTCCTTTTCTTTCCACTTCTGTCTTCTCTTTTCTTTCATTCCAGGTCTTTGGTATTAACAGCAGCAGTCTGACATTTCCTGATCTTGAATAGCAATTCTCTCTTTGCCATTCGCACTATAGCTACCTGAATACTTGTTTCAATGATATCTAATTTCTATCAAACACTTTGGTTCTTTCTTTCTTTTTTCTGACTGATAGGTCACCTGCCTATTCGAAATATGCACCATTAATATGACATTAACTCTTTCATTCCTACTTTTCTATGAACCATTACTTCCTCTTGTTCCTAGATTCTTATAATACAAGTATTCCCTTCATTCCTGGATTTAGACATAAAAAAGAAGTGTAAAGTAAGAACTGCCATGCATGCAGTAGCAAACCGGCCACTTTCCCACGCTGTAGGGGCCGTCTGGCATCCATTCCATTCATAAACACTGCCCTGCAAGCAACCCGGTCATGACGTGTACCGATGACGCGACTCGCGCAAAGTTCAAAGCGCTTACCATGAGAACCGATCTTCCGGGCTGCAGGAAGGAAAGGAGGGATTTTGTGCTGCCCATTTTTCCGGGCTGCAGGAAGGAAGGGTACGATTTCTGCAAATCGGAAAACCGGGTTGTAGGGATGAAAGAGTTAATATTTCTATGAAAGTATATTACACCTTACTGTGTTTCACCGCCCCAATTTTGGAATATGAAAAAAAAAAAAATGAGAGAGCATAAAGCAATATTATTAAGTGACAAAACTTTTTAAAGAAAATGCCAATTTTGTAATATTAAATGTACTGACGAAATCTTGATCACAGGTTTAGAGCTGTTACGATTTGGTGACATCTTCATGTAAGGGATGGCTGGAAAGGTCCTGGCAATCTTTATTTTCTTGCCAAGTTAACATTACTTTAATACTTGTTGATAAAATGCCTACATAAAGTTTACAACATACACACACAGAGACTCACCACACACACACACACACACACACACACACACACACACACACACACCACACACACATTCGAAACCAGGTCATTACACAGACTCACTTCGTTTACCCCATGCTACTTAAAAATCCAGAGGCAAAAACCACAAACGCATAATGCAGCAGACCTGATCACATACCACACCACAATCCAACAAATCAGAAATCGATGGACCGTGCCCATAAAGCAACATCAACAGTAGGTAAGCAAGGAAGCGTACTGAGTAAATAATCCACCAAACAAGATACCAAAGGGTTAACAACATAGCACATCAGACTGTGTCATGAGTCGGCCGAATGTTCTCGAGCATTTAGGCAAATTAAGGGTAGTTTTGCTGTTGTTGAGAGCAAGTCCTTGGGTTCTTCAAGTGTGCGAATTCAGGCATCACCAGGGGGGAATACCCGAGTCGCATACTGAAGGAGGGAGAGTAACTGGGAAGTGTTTCGCATGTCCAAGGGATATTGACAAGGAGTTGCCGACCTGCCGGTCCTGGGTAGAGGAGTGTCCAGTCCGACCACTGGCTGGCTATTCACTGGGTTCTCCAGTGGGCCTGAAGGAAAGGCGATCGTGTCAGGTGACCGTCACGGGAAGGTGACCGTCAGCCTGCAGGCAGAGTACAGCGACCATTCCGTCGTCCTTGTTCTAAAGAATGAAGGGAAAGGGCGGGCGGTATCGAGTGGTTTCCCGGTTTTTGGTCTTTAGAGGTAGAAAATACTTGAACCCATCATTTCATGGCTGGAAAGGAGGGGGGCAGGTTTGTTAGTTCAATGGGTAGTTGGGGGGAAATAAAACTGGGTTTGAATAGGAGGTTATGCTTTAAACCAAGGGTCCCAAAAAGTTTTTTTTTGGGGGCTAAGCAGCTTTGGTGTGTTTTGTTTGTTAGGTGATAGGGGTTTCCTTTGGGTGAATAAAAATAATTGGGGGATTTTTGGTACAAATTTTGTGATGTGTGTGTGCCATGATTCCATTGGTTGGCCAGTTAAATGGGGTTTTCTCCTTTCTTTGAGAAGAATATAAGGGGTTTGGGAAAAACCCAAGGAAGTGTGGGGACTCACTTATGGGAAGTGAATCGCCCTTTCTTGTGGGGGCTCAAAAAAAAATCCCGCGTAAAGCAGGGTTAGCGGGTGCCTTTGTCTCCGGGGTGGGGACGTAAGCCGTGGGGGTTTGCTGTACCCTCGGACCCGGAAGACGGGGAAAAATTTTGTCCCCCGTGTGGGGACCGGTCGACGAAAGGACGTGAAAAACCTGGGGGAGTAGACAGGGAGCTGCCAGAAACGGGGGGGTGTTTGGGCAGAGAAGCCCTTTTTGGGAGAGGCGCAGGGGGCCCTTTCCGTGGAGAGGGCGGGAACGGTGGGGGCCCGGGGGAGACTTGTGTGGGGGTTGCGATAAGCTACTTTTTGCCAGTGCCCCCCAATGGGTTTTGGGCCCAATCGGGGAGGGACACACATTTGTGGCGGGCTTCGCAGTGGTTTTGAAACCGTGGGCTGAGAAAAAACTGACGGTAAACCCAAAGGGAAATGCTGGCAAGTTATGGACGCTTTTTTTTCTCTTTAGGTTATTAGTGTGCAAACTGAATAGTGGAATTTTTCTTTCCGGGAAATTTAAAAATTAACTGAAGAACAGGGGATGCGATTTAAATTTGTCTGTATGCGGTTTCAGGGTTTGGTTGGATACAGATTGTTGTGTTGGTAGTGAGGGGGGGGGGCCGGGTAAAAATTTAAAATTTAAAGGGTTGTTTATTTTTATAAAAATGTTTTTGGTTTTTTCCCGAACCTTTTGTGGGGCCCGATGTGAGGACGAGTGCGTGGGGGCCTAGCGAGAGGCATTTTGGTTGTGAAAGGAAAATCCCCCTTCTGTCAATCCCCCCTGCACCCCGGGAATATAAAAGTCATATTTTAAAAACGGGGGGAAAGCGTCGGAGACCGTCACAGACTGTATATTTTTCGTTTTAAAAATTTCCCGTTCATTATTCTTTTTTGAAACAAAGTTTCGCTATGGCAAAGAAAAAAACCCGGGAGGGTCATTGCTGGTTTTTAAATTCCCTTCCCAAAAATTTTTTAAAAAAAAACTGCTCGTTTGAGCACGCCAAAAAAAAAAAACCACCCCAAAAAAAAGGGATTTAAATGCCCGAAATTTTTTACAACAATTTAAGAATAAAAGCTTATCTAAGGGGGCAGTCTACAATACCCTGCTCAGCACTCCCCCTGCTTTCCCTTTTGGTGGGTGTGTGTGTGTTGGGGTGGGTGTTGTGTGGTGGGGTGGTAAGCATGCATGTGTTGTGGCGGAAAAAGCTTTGGGAGTGGGCCCTCTCCCCTCCCCGATTCTTGGGGCGTTTGCTGCCACCTCTTAGAGTCTGAAATTTATAAAGGGAAAGGGGGAAGAGTGGCTCAATTCTCCATTAATTTTAAATGATTAATGGATTTGCTTTAAAAAAGAGTATGTTTTTTTCCCAAAGCATGCAGTTGTCAAAACTAAAGACCCCTCCTTTTGGGTTCACTTTTCAACATCTTATTTTGCCCTTTTTTAAAAATTTTTCCCCATTTTTTTTTTTCCCAAAAAAAGTTTTGAAATTACGGGTTTGTTGCCAAATCAAAGGATTTTGGGGGAAAAGATTTTTTAAAACCCCCAGAAAAATTTCCCGAATATTTTTGAGGTTTTTAAAAATATGCTCGTGGGGATGCTGGGGTCTTTTCTTACCCCAAATGACATGGATTACGGATGTGTAAACCCGGCCCTCTGATCTTCAAGTTATTTGAAAATACACAGGAAAATGATTCAGAAAAATTTTAGCAGAAACAATGAAAAAAAATTCACATTCAGTTTTCTTTCATTCACCGGACATTCGAACCTGCCACAATCATCTGACTAAGATGAATCCACTGCTCTGACCACCTGACTCTGGCCACACCATAATTCATAAGATGCAAGGTTTATGCAATAATCCTTTCAGTCGTAATCGTCATGTAACACAACCAGATGGGATAAGCAGCGAGAAGCAACATGCCAGATGTACTCCCTGTTCCATTTCCCAAGACGTCGCAGCCTCTCTTTTTCCTGCAGTTCACTGCGACTGTACTTCTCTCCCCTGCCCCCTTCAAAAAGTGGGTCACAATTCGGCTTTGCAGCGTTTGATGTCTCCACATTGTCAACCGCCACAGTTTCTGAGGAGATATCAGGAGGAGGCCCTTGCTGCATTCCTGATGACATGGCTTTTTCTTCGTTGGTGATGCGCTTTAACTCCGGCACAAAGACGATGATTTTGGCTTCAATTCCTTGCACATTGGCGCCCCCTGCAACAGACGGTGACCACACTTTCTTTCAACAGATTTACATTCAGCTGCATTTCCCTGTTTCCGTGCACAAATGTACACACCCTTTAAGGGGCAAGCAAATTCACAATAACGAATGCACAATGTATTCAGTGCATCTACTATTCCTGTTGAGGAGTTCCAGGTACTGTTGCATCACAAAACTCAGACTTCAGTGCTGCCAGTGACAGAAAATTAAAAACAAGCAGGAAAAGCGTAAACCTGTCTTGATGAAAAAGCACCCAGTCCATTCCTGATTATCTTGTTGACTCTGGTACATATAAAAACCTGCGAGGACATGGACCAACGCTAATTTGGAACGAATCATTAGCCAACTGCACAGACACTGAAAAAAGAATGAATCAAAATGTATAAAGCTGTAACATGAAATACAGAACGCACACACACGCACACACATACACACACACACACACACACATACACATTCACACATACTCTCTCTCTCACACACACACACACACACAGAGACACACACGCACACACACACACACACACACACACACACACACACACACAGAGCAAAATCAGTGTTCCATTATGAGACTGTCCCTGTATAAGTTACATTACTGCACACGGTCTATAATCTCATTTAACAACTCGCTTTTGTTTTCGCAATTTTGTTATTTGTTCGGGGGTGGGAGGGGAGGGGTTTATCTTGTATATTTCCTTTTGTCTGGGATACCCCATCTTCCATTTCCCCCAGTGTGGCATTACTCCCAAACCATTCATTCCAGCACACACATGCACAGTCACACCCAGGTGTGTCCTACTGCAGCTCCTGCACCAGAGTCCTGACAAGGAGCCACCAGTATCCAGTCATCATGAGGCAACCCTCTGGAGAAGACCCAGTGCTACTGCCGAGTCACTTCCATTATGTTCAATGGTGCCTGTGCTGTTCCAACACACACAGCACGCCATCCTCTAAGCCCCACCACCCCCCACCCCGCCCTGTCCCTCTCTTCCCTCTCTCCCCTGCTAAAGACAATAACTCCTTATTCGCTGAGCCAGCGCGAGTCAGCATTCCTGTCTTGAGGGTGCTGGAATGTCCGTCCATCCAACGACAGTTCACATGACACTGATGCGGTGGGCACTGGTGTGGGAAAGAATCGAAGCAGGTCACCCAAAAAGCAGGGCAAGAAGAGCCACAGAATTCAAGTTTCCCTTCACGATGACGATCGGGGAGAGTGAAGATACTGAAGATGTTACGGCATTCCATTCCGGTCTGACACTATATGGCCGGCAGGACTGTTTCTTCTACAGACTGGTCCAGGCATCAACCAGGCCTGAGAGACACTGACACATTCAGTATTGGCCGGGAAACTTTTAACAGCCATCCTAGAGCTGTATCCATTCAATGGATGACTCTTGATTGAATCGTTCCTGTCTTCCCATTTGAATCTACAGCACACTCAGCTCTGGGAAGAAGCTGGAAAATTCCACAGATGAATTCCTCCATGGGAATCAAGCCCACAACCTCACAGCCCGGAAGTTCAATAAGCTACCCACTGAACCAAAAGGGCTTGCCTGTATCACGCTTTGAAATGTCAAGGATTCAACTGATGGTGAATCCCACCTGGTAATAGTATACATTGTCACGTGGTTGGATGGTTATTATTATTTTAATGAATACTTATATAGCCCCTATTCTTGGCTAGAGACCAAGCTCTATGCGCTCTACAATTCACACTCGTTTACACAACGGGCTGCCTATCTTTATAGTGCCAACTGATTGCAAGAACAAAGGTGCATATTTGTTTGATGCAAGAATTTCATGCAGTCCATCCTATTTCAGCTGTCTATCAACATCCATAAGATATACAGTATCTCAGAAAGGGTACAAAGACATCATTACATAGAGTATATCGTAAAGGGTACAAAGGTATCAGTACACACTCTGATGATATTCTGCTGACTGCTAGGACTTGTGAGTAATGCCAAGAACCACTTCATGACTCAGTCTGCTCAGAAAGCTTGGATTGCTAGTGAGTTATAAAAAGCTGGCTCATCCTGCCCAGCAAGAAGCGTTCTTTGGTGCCCACATTGACACTGTGGACAGTGCTCCGTCACTGCCCAGCAAGGAGCGTTCTTTGGTAAAACACATTGACACTGTGGACAGTGCTCCTTCATTGCCCAGCAAGGAGCTTTCTTTGGTGCCCACATTGACACTGTGGACAGTGTTCTGTCACTGCCCAGCAAGGAGCGTTCTTTGGTGCCCACATTGATACTGTGGACAGTGCTCCGTCACTGCCCAGCAAGGAGCGTTCTTTGGTGCCCACATTGACACTGGACAGTGCTCCGTCACTGCCCAGCAAGGAGCGTTCTTTGGTGCCCACATTGATACTGTGGACAGTGCTCCGTCACTGCCCAGCAAGGAGCGTTCTTTGGTGCCCACATTGATACTGTGGACAGTGCTCCGTCACTGCCCAGCAAGGAGCGTTCTTTGGTGCCCACATTGATACTGTGGACAGTGCTCCGTCACTGCCCAGCAAGGAGCGTTCTTGGTGCCCACATTGATACTGTGGACAGTGCTCCGTCACTGCCCAGCAAGGAGCGTTCTTTGGTGCCCACATTGACACTGTGGACAGTGCTCAGTCACTGCCCAGCAAGGAGCGTTCTTTGGTGCCCACATTGATACTGTGGACAGTGCTCCGTCACTGCCCAGCAAGGAGCGTTCTTTGGTTCCCACATTGATACTGTGGACAGTGCTCCGTCACTGCCCAGCAAGGAGCGTTCTTTGGTGCCCACATTGACACTGGACAGTGCTCCGTCACCGCCCAGCAAGGAGCGTTCTTTGGTGCCCACATTGACACTGTGGACAGTGCTCCGTCACTGCCCAGCAAGGAGCGTTAGCAAGGAGTGTTCTTTGATGCCACATTGATAACGTGGACAGTGTTCGGTCTCTAGACAAAAAAAAAAACGCTGAAAAATACTGCTTGCTTTATAACTAAAATGTTTACAGCAAAACGAAGAGCATTACTGGCACAGCTGTACACCCACCCTTCATGACTCACACACTGGGGCATGTCAGGAGAACTAGGGGAGGCCGTTCTTTCTCCACACACATTCTGGACAATTCAGAACTGTTGCAGCAGCCAAGAAATAAATCGAAGCCAACGGCAGATTCTGTCAAAGGCCTGGCATGGCAGCTCACCTACAAACACCTGTGCAATGGCCGGTGATACTGTAGTGAGCATGTGCTGACTGATGCATGTCAGACAGCATGTGGGTGGGTTTGTTTTGTTTTTTACAGATAGACAATGTTGCTTATAACCCAGCTGCAAGGGGCCACATCAGAGCTGTCATCACGTTGAAGTCAACTCTCTAGAAATAAAAATGAAGACACACATCCTCCCAAACTCGTTAAGACATATTTTTTAAAAACATACCAAATATTTCGTTGAAAACTTCCTTCCTTAAAATCTTAGATCAGATTAAAAAAAAAATGCTCTCTCTTTGACATCAGGTGCGCGTGTTTCTAGGCCAAAAAATAAAGGCCAGATGGGTAAACAGGCACTGCCAAATAGATAACTGATGTCCACCCTACATTTTCACTCATTACCTAATCACTGCATACTCACCAGATTACTTCGGAAAAATTGTAAGACGAGAAAAAAAAGTGTACAATTCTTCTGAAGCTAAAACAGCAGAACGGGCTACAAAAGCAAAAAAAAAAAAAAAAAAAAAATATATATATATATATAATATATATATAATGCTGAACAATTAAGTAGTGGGGGAAACAAGTGCAGGCAAACACGTCTTCAGTCATTACAGTATTGACTTGGCAAAAGACTTGAACTTTTTAGAGAAAAAAAAAAAAATGAAGAAAATGGGGAATATATTATAAATATGGAAACCCTTCACTAGCTGCCTGAGGGAACCATCGTAATCCCCCTCAAAGGCAGATCTATTTGTATTGCCTGCTCCTAGGCCTTTCGTCCGCTGGATGGTACTCATCAGAGAGACATTTCTGATTGTGTCTGTGCTCCAGCCTCCTAGTGTCAAATAGAGACACACCACAGTCCATAATTCTGTGGTGTTCTCACCACCAAGGGTTCAAAAAACAATCCAACAGCACCCCCAAAGCAGCCAGCGAAGGATAGTAAAATGGAATAAAACGAAAGTATGGAGAGGAAAAAAGTTGCTGAAAAACTAAAAGCATTATGCAAACAGTATAAAATGTAGGGGACAATCTTTGAGCCTATGCTTGAGGATCCACTCAAGGATGCAAGGGATATCAAAAGATATGGAACAGTCTGAGTGGTCAGCTCTGCTGTTCAATAACTCAAGCATTGTCAGTGGCTAAGAATTGCGCAGGACAACCTTTACTTGGATCTCCTAAGAGATGCAATATATATATATATATATATATATATATATATATATATATATATATATATATATATATATATATATATATATATATATATATATAAAGAGGATAGAACAGGAAAAAGATTTTTCAAAATGATCAAAGAGAATAGCAGAAAAATTACCAGCTTCCAGGCGTAGCAGATACAATTTATACTGACCTACACCCCATCCCTCCCCAACCCCCACCCTGCCTCCTGCTTTTCTGACACCCTGACACGTGTACACCACATACATCCCTGCAAAAAGACGGGAATACATCTTTTTATAACAACCTGCCGAGTGGACATCAACTTGCACGTACCAATCAAAAAGACTTTGTTAATGTAAGGGGGAGGGGTTTGCAGTTCCTGGTTCTCGATGACGAAGTCAAGCCCCCTTTGCCTCATGGCCTGAATGAAGGCGCATTCTGGTTGGTGGATAGGACTTCCGCAGATGATGACGTCGTGGAAGTACAGCTGGCTCTGCTGACCATGACCTTTGCCAGGTTTCCCTGCCAACAGGGAAAGGTAATGGTCACCAACTGGAAACTCATCCTTCAAGGTTTTCTTATCTTTCTCCGTCTCTCCCAGGCCCAGCTCTTCTTCCAGCCTTCTCTTGCATATGCATGGATACACACACACTCACAAGCAATACACACACTCCAAGACAGACAAGAGGAAAGGAAGAAGGAAGAGAAGAGAAGATAATGTTGCTTATAGCCCAGCCCACCGCAAAGGGCCACATCAGGGCTGTAAGCAAGAGAAGAGACAACGTCTCAAAGCAGAGGGCTGAGGAGAGATAAGGAGGCAAACGGCAGGGTGCGGGTGGAAGGAGACAACGTCAAAGCAGAGGGCTGAGGAGAGATAAGGAGGCAAACGGCAGGGTGCGGGTGGAAGGAGACAACGTCAAAGCAGAGGGCTGAGGAGAGATAAGGGGCAAACGGCAGGGTGCGGGTGGAAGGAGACAACGTCAAAGCAGAGGGCTGAGGAGAGATAAGGAGGCAAACGGCAGGGTGCGGGTGGAAGGAGACAACGTCAAAGCAGAGGGCTGAGGAGAGATAAGGAGGCAAACGGCAGGGTGCGGGTGGAAGGAGACAACGTCAAAGCAGAGGGCTGAGGAGAGATAAGGAGGCAAACGGCAGGGTGCGGTGGAAGGAGACAACGTCAAAGCAGAGGGCTGAGGAGAGATAAGGAGGCAAACGGCAGGGTGCGGGTGGAAGGAGACAACGTCAAAGCAGAGGGCTGAGGAGAGATAAGGAGGCAAACGGCAGGGTGCGGGTGGAAGGAAGGGAGAAGAAGAGGGAGAGTATGGTCTGTGTTGCACTGAAAATCATTAAAAAAAAATAACACCCTTGAACTTTAACAGTAAAAAAATACTAAATTGTATGTGCACACATAGGTATATATATACATATATATATATATATATATATATATATATATTATATATATATATATATATAATATATGTTTATATATAGAGAGAGAGATATATATAGATATGATATATATGTATGTATGTATATGTGCATGTGTGCGTGCGTGCATGCCTGCGTGCATGAGTGCATGAGCGTGTGTGTGTGTGCAAGTATGTATGTGCCTGTTTATGACACTAGCCTCCCTAAGTCACACCAGTAGCTGCAAAGGTTAATTTCAGCAGTTTTCGGAAGAATTCAGTGGGACTGCAAAAATAACAGTCTCACACACACACACACAAACTCTCTCTCTCTCTCTCTCTCTCACTCACACAAAGAAATAGAGTACAGCGCAGCACACAAAAAAAACGTCCTCAAGGCAAAGTTCACAACATGCTTGGAATTTGGTAATCTTGTAATTATGATGTATAATTTCTTCATCATTTACTTGGTTCAAAACTTCGGCTTTCACGCCATCTCTGAATAGATCCTTCTCCTTTTCAGCACGCCTTTTCCATTTAGACATTCTTCTGGCATCAATGCCTTTTCCATTTAGACATTCTTCTGGCATCAATGCCTTTTCCATTTAGACATTCTTCTGGCATCAATGCCTTTTCCATTTAGACATTCTTCTGGCATCAATGCCTTTTCCATTTAGACATTCTTCTGGCATCAATGCCTTTTCCATTTAGGCATTCTTCTGGCATCAATGCCTTTTCCATTTAGACATTCTTCTGGCATCAATGCCTTTTCCATTTAGACATTCTTCTTGCATCAATGCCTTTTCCATTTAGACATTCTTCTTGCATCAATGCCTTTTCCATTTAGACATTCTTCTTGCATCAATGTAAAATGGCCAGAAAGTTCTATTCCTGCTGAATGATTTGCGGATAAAAGTTATACGCAACGTCAATTTGACCCCGTCGTGTTTGCTGCTGGGTCAACGATTCAGGAATTCAAAACACAGCATCATGGAAGCTGACAGTGTTCCACCATAATGTGGTGAAAATGACTCACAAAAATTCTGTTTTTGTCATCGCTTCGACAAATGCCTAGTTCCATAGCACACAATAAATCTAGTAGTAAAGTACAATCAGCAGAAGTTGGTAGCTCTGTAATTAGAAAGTCATCAAATATACAACCAATAACAACAAACACCATCACCAACAATAACAATACCATTTAACAATATACTGATCTATTCATCATATTTATTATTCAATAACAAAAAAGTTTTCTTCAAGAAAAGATAAATTTGTCATCACTCTCATCACAAAAAATTCTTTTCAAGAAAAACATGATACCATATTCAAAGATACGACCAGAAATAGCAGTAATAACAACAACAATGAGTAACAACACATTTCTTCAAGAATTAATGTAACCATCCTTACCCAGTTGCAAAGCAAGACGACTGCAGGCGGAAATCTAAACAAATCTTAAATAAATGTTAGCGAACCGCCCAGAGAACGTGGACAAACGAGTCACAAGACAAAACACAACGCGTTTCGACCTCTTAGGTCTTCTTCAGGTGAGACATAAACGAATAAAACAATGAAAATTCACTTAGCTTTGATCGCTTCAGATCACTTCACAGAGTTCAGCGCAAGGAAGAAGGCGTTTTATTTTTCAACAACAATCATTAAAAAAAAAGCTAAACTTGCTGTTCTACTACCCTCCAACCTCTCTCCTTTCTCTCCTTCTCTGTTTAGCCACTATTTATACAACAACTATTATCGTCATATCATCACCAAAAGTGGATGATTACCTCCTCCTATTTAAATATTTTCATCATCATCAGTGTCATCACTATTATTGCTATTGTCATCATTATTATTTTTCTTCCCATGGTCCCCTTCTCAACGGCCTCGTTTTCATTCAACACCCCCACTTGCACCGAACAGGAGAAGATAACTGGTCGCTCGTTCTTTGTTTTCATTGTCCTGCATGTTGTTTGTTTTGCCTGAAGAAGACTCAAGAGGCTGAAATGCGTCGCGTTTTGTCCTGTGATCTGTTTGTTTGAACTGCCTTGCAGAACTAATAACATTTCTCTTTAAAATTTGTTTTCAGTTTCCTGCCTTCGGTCACTTCACAATGAAACTAGCTCATGGACTACAAAGACAAAAAAAAACCTCATACCTCTGCCTTTCTCCATACTCTTCAGTCCCAAAGTAGAGAAAAAGTAGTCAGCCAGGGCGTGGCCGCACTTGGCACAGTCGTTGATTTCAACGTCACTCTGGCTGTGATGCGAGTGGTTGAGCCAGGTCACTGGTGGACCATCTGAGGGAAGAGGCGGGCTGACGTCACAGCCTCTGGTGATGTAGAAGTGACCTGGAGAATTCTGGGAAGGAAACACATGAGATGCATAAAAGTTATGGTTTCAAATCATCGTAGCCCAGCCGACTACACACAATCTTTTCACAGCTGCCAAACTCATACATGGAAGAAAAAAAAGAATGTCACGTCTTGAACAGAATATTTCATCCAAAAAAGATTATGGTCTAGAAAAGAAACAGACGACATAAGCCAGCTAGGACATAGTAGCTGAACTACTGACATCTTTACGACAAAATTTAAGCTGCGCTCAGAACACTAAGTGATCCCCTGGATTTCTCACTCTCAGATGACACACAACAACAACAAAAAATGTACAAACTTAATGAAAAACACTTAAATGCCACCCACGGCTGTTCAGAGCAAGCCACTTAGTTTTGAGAGGCAGGGGAGTTTACAGCTTGCCCACAGCTGCAGAAGCCGAGCTGTGAATGCAGGTCAGGGAAAGGGGTGTTTTCTGCAGGCTGCTCCCCACCAGTCAGCTAACCGTGCTGTATTCGGCGAACTGAATGTCATCTGTGTAAAGCCAGTCTGGCAACAATGTGTTCGGCATTGCTGAGCGGCCATTACAAGTGGGGCTGTTAGTTTGATAATTAGTGGTTGTCATGAAAAATGTAAGTAATATATCTGTGCTCTTGAGATGACTGAATAGGCGAATTCCCAACAATTCTTTTAATATCAAACTCGATTAGGTTTATTTTCCTGTAGATAATGTAAGTACGGCATGAAAGCTTGTACACAAGTGGTCAGGCGATATTCAAACAATGACAACACACACACACAATTGTGCAAAAATAACTCATCACTTTCTGGGAATTTAATTTTCCCTAGTTAACTAGTACACAAGTTTGATACATGCCTCTGCTTGGACTACAACAACAAAAATGTTGGATCAGAAATGTGTAAGCCTTGTTTGTTCGGCCCTTTCACTAAGTGTCTCGCATGGGACGGAAAAATAAAGCTGTGCACAGCTGTTCAGAGCAAGTTACTTAGTTTTGAGAGGTAGGGGAGTCTACAGCTCGCCCGCAGCTATAGAGACCAAGCCGTGAATGCAGGTCAGGGAAAGGGGTGTTTTCTGCAGGCCGCTCCCCACCAGCCACTTAACCGCGCTGCACTCGGTGAACTGAATGTCATCTGTGCATAGCCGGTCTGGCAGCAATGTGTTCGACATTGTTGAGCGGCCATTACAAATGGGGCGGTCGGTTTGATAATTAGTGGTTGTCATGAAAAATGTAATATATCTGCGCTCTTGAGATGACTGAATTGGTGAATTCCCGATAATTCTTTTAATAAAAAACTCGACTAGGTTTATTTCCCTGTAGATAATGTAGTTACTGCATGAAAAACTTGTACACAAGTGGTCAGGCAGTATTAGAAAAATGACAACACACACAAAATTGCCCAAAAATAATTCATCACATTCTGGGTATTTAATTTTCCCTAGTGAACTAGTACACAAGTTTAATACATGCCTCTGCTCGAACTACAGCAACAAAAATGTTGGATCAGAAATGAGTAAGCCTTCTTTGTTCGCCCTTTCACTAAGTGTCTCGCGTGGGATGGAAAAATAAAGCTGTGTTGTAGCTGTCTTGCTGTCACATTTGCAGGCTTTTCTCAGCACAGAATCCTATATGAGGCAAGTTCTCAAGGGTAAAATACGTCCATACACACTGGTATTGATAGGCCCCCTCCCTCTGTTTCTCCCTTTCAGGGATGCATCACATGTGTGCACAGCAAACCATCAATGAATTATATCTAGTGACCTGTCATTGCACTACAAATCTTTTTTCATCATCTCTTTACTTTGGGAAGGCAAGCAGAAATTTGGTGAAAATGTGCAGATTTTCTTTTTTTTAACTCTTTCATCCCTGCAACCCGGTTTTCCGGTTTGCAGAAATCCTACCCTTCCTTCTGCAGCCCGGAAAACCGGGCAGCACAAAATCCCTCCTTACCTTCCTGCAGCCCGGAAAATCGGTTCTCGCGGTAAGTGCTTTGAACTTCGCGCGAGTCGAGTCATTGGTACACTTCACGACTGGGTCGCTGGCAAATGGAATGGATGCCAGACGGCCCCTACAGAGTGGGAAAGTGGTCGGCGCTCTATTCTGGCCGGTTTGCTACTGCATACATGGCAGTTCTCACTTTACACTTCTTTTTTTTCTCTATAAATCCAGGAATGAAGGGAATACTTGTATTATAAGAATCTAGGAACAAGAGGAAGTAATGGTTCATAGAAAAGTAGGAATGAAAGAGTTAAAATGTCTGCATGCACTTGCAAAAACTGCAGATTATCTTGAATTTCCTGCCCTAGTTGAACACATTCAAATGAAAAAAGAAAAAAACACTGCCCTGCAATCTGTAAAACTACGAAAAATCAATCAATTCCTGCACACATTGTTTCCCCTACCTCAACAGCAGCCTCAGTCCACTTCAAAATCCTCTGCACGGTTGGGGGACAACGAATACTGTGAGTCAGATCCCCTCTCTCGTATCCTTCAGGGATGTAGTTGGAGTAGGACGAAGCGCTCCACACCGACACCTGGTTTGGCCGCGGGGTGGAGCTTCTGGACTCAGGGGAGGCCTCCCTGCGGAGGGCGGCAAAGAACTGGTCCACCTGGAAGAAGGTGAGGGCCACGTAGGCCAGGTACATGTGACCCATGGTGGACACCATCAGACCACTCAGCTTCTCCAAAGAATCTGCACAGTAGTAGTACTTTCATTTTATATTTTTTCACAAAATTATGTGACATTGGAAGAGAGAGAGAGAGAGAGAGAGAGAGAGAGAGAGAGAGAGAGAGAGAGAGAGAGAGAGAGAGAAGAGAGAAAGAGAGAGAGAGAGAGAGAGAGAGAGAGAGAGAGAGAGAGAGAGAGACAGACAGAGACAGAGACTGAGACAGACAGACAGAGACTGAAAGTGAGAGAGAGACAAAGAGAGAGAGAGAAAGAAGGAGAGAGAAAAAGAGAAAGAGAGAAAAAATGTGTGTGTTTAAGTGCATGTGTGTGCATGCTTGTGTGTGTGTGTGTGTGTGTGTGTGTGTGTGTGTGTGTGTGTGTGTGTGTGTGTGTGTGTGTGTGTGTGTGTGTGTGCGCAGGTGTTGATGAGTACAATACACACAAAGACTGCTAACATCATTTTAAATACCAAACCGGACTAAGTAACAAACAAATTCAAAAAACAAGATCAATAGCAGAAAAAAAACATCAATCACAGACAGTAGGCCCTGAGAGGTGCACACAATAAGCCTAAAACATGACCTCTTGATGGGGTGGGTTTTTTTTTGCCATATATATTTTCTTGAGGCATGATATTTAGTTCTTAGAGCATCTAGTTTCAGTCAATAAAACGTTGAAACCAAATTTCTGTATTGATATATATATATATCCTGAATTTGCAGATTCTGGATGCTTTTGACATAATCAATATTGAAAACTGGACTATTTTGTGTTAATCTGCGCAGATCAATGTTAAGATTGTTGATTTGAATATTGTTTGCTATTGTTCATTGTTCTCTTTTTACAGTCATGTTGTTTTCTTTTCATTATAATTCAACATTGTCTTCATTGTTACTGTCATCCATTTTCAGTTTGCCATTTCATCTGCTTCCCTAGTCTCTCTCTCTCTCTCCCTCTGTCTATTCTCATGCACATGTGATTCATTTTCATGTTATCCATCCTATCAGCACCGGACAGCCATCTGTTCTCTGAAAAGCACACTTGGGATTAAATGCAGGTGCAAGTTCTTTTATTGAAGAGTTCATGTGCAGGACTTGGGTCTAAAGACTCATCCAAAAGACTTCAAGCCCACTGGAATGCTAACTCCAAAAAAAAATGTCTCTTCCAACCAGGCCATCCATAACAGGAACTGAGCCCTGGACCTTGGAATAAAAGTCTGGCCGACCTGGCCCCTACCTCTTTGATTGAATTGGGACTGGCCTTCTAAGCCTTCTCTGATGAGTCTGAAAGCTCACCATTAGGCATCTGAACCACTCAACTGGTTTGAAGTAGTAGTAACCTTCTGACCAATGGACAATCAGGAAAAATTTTCAGTTTCGTGCCAGGGCTGGAGTCACGCCCCACGACAAAAAAAAAACCGGCCTCCCCCTGCTCAACCACAAAGGGTGCTGTTCTCTCTACTGTTGGTACGTTCCTACCAACCCTCCCCTTCCAGCTCACCAATTCTCACCCCTTCCCACTCTTATGGATTAGTGTTGTTGCGCATGCGGTCGAAGATGGTGGCTGTGTTTGTAATTTCTATGAAAAACTTTGATCTTTTGTTTTACGTGAAATTTTCGGTTGTTACAGCAGCCTTCTCATAGCCAATAATAACTGGAGACACTTTTTATTGGTTAATCCCCATGAGGATGTGTTTGTGTTTCCTATGGGGAGGCAAGTAGACGATAGTGTGTCTCATCTCGTGCAAGATTCGTCCTATGTGACGAAGTTCACAGAGTTAATTGACGTCTAAAAACATAACAGCCTCTGATTTCTCCTCTCCGCTTTCATTGATTGTTGTTTTGTTTTTGTCTTTTTCTCATTAACAGTACAGCAGTTTTTTTTTTTTGTTGGTTGTTCTTACACTGGAATTACTTACAAATGGGTGGTGTACTTTTTTAAAATATTTTTTTTTTTTTTTTTTTTTTTTTTATACCCCCATTCACGATTTCACAATGAATTCATCAAGGAAAACGTTACTACCTTGCAAGAGGGGGAACAGGGCCAGGGTCAGGTCAGGGGGGTATTCAAAAACAAAACGGGTTGACAGAGGAAGTCCGTTGGACGTTGGTTTGGAATGTGCGAATAATGCAGTTGAAGAAGGAGTGAATGAAGTGATGGAGGCCATGGGTGACACAATGATGGTGCCACAAGACATGCACTGAGTTGACAGGGCACTGTTTTAACTGTCATTAAACATGGGGGTAATTTCATCCAATGGTTTTGTGAGGACTGTAGAGACCGATGACAATGGTGAAAAAGGCATATAAAATCAAGATTGAGGCAAAAATGGACAGTATTTTGAGTAGTGTTGGCCCTCTGTTCATTGATAGACTGGGTCAAGATTAGAGGATCACACAGAAAGAAAGTCTGAGAGAAGTTGAAAGAAAATAGAGGAGGTGGTAGAGTGGGAAAGGCAAAAAGATTACATTGAGAAAGTGAGGAGAGGGAACAAGAGGAGAAGTCAACATAATAATATGCTAACTTACCCGAGAGCTCAGCAGAGTCTCCAGAGGAAGGAAGAATGGAAGACAGGAAAAAGGTCAGAGATTTGGTGCGGCTAAATCACTGATGTGTCCAGAAGAAAGAAATGCAACAGTCAATAACCCAGTCTGGTTAGCAGAATCCAGGTAGGCAGGGTATAATGCTTAACAAGACTCCTGAGAATGGAAGTCAGAATGAGATGCCAAAAAGAAAATAATGAAAAATGTCCAAGGGATTTATAACAGCATTGTCAAGGAAGGAGAAAGCAAGATTTTACTATCAAACAATGACACCACAAAAAAAGAAAAGAGAACAGATCAAATCGTGAAAGCTGAACTGAACCAAAGAAGACAAATGGGGAGACTAATGTAAAGAGTGATTATAAGGCGGGCCCAAGATTGTGACATTCAACCCAAACAGAACAAGATGGGTGCTTGCTGTCTCTGTTCAGTGTTCCGGACGTGGTCCAGACCCTGAGGTGAATAACACTGACTGTCAAGCAAACACATAGCTGTACAAAGCAAAATCTTTTTTCCTTCGAAGTTTATGACAATCTTACAAAAAGTTACTACCAGACTAAGCTAGGATAAAAATCATTGTTAATCTAAATTGTAATGGACTCACTGAGAGTTTTGATCAGTAAGGTAGATTGTCTTCTGAATTAAAAAGGTTGAGTTTTTACATTCGTATAAAGAGGAGAAGCCAGTTATTATTGGACCTTAACGGAAGTAAGAGCAAAAAATTGTTTTATATGCTGCAAAAGTTGTTGAATTCTGAAATTGTGGCTTTGTTTATGTGTCTGAAATAAGGAACTAAAAGGGTATAGCCATGTATTTGTTAGGAGTTAATTGCACAACTTTGCGATGAGTTTGAAAATAACAAATTTCAAGAGCAATTATGGTGTACTTTTCAGGGTGGCGGTAACGATGTAGACATTATTAGTAGGGGTAGTATACTGAAGCCCCTCACCCTATATCAAATGATGTGTGTCAAACAATTATGACTGTTTCACTGTATTAACTTGCTTAAAAGCAGAAGTACATCCCCCCCCCCCCCCCCCCCCACCCTCCCCCCCCCCCAGTAGATATAGTAAAATTTGTAATTTGGTGATTTTAATTTCCTGAGTAAAATGGGTTGGAACTTGGAATGGTGATAAAAGTATTAATGTTATTGAAAACTGTAGAGATGCTTTTTTATTACAGGAATGTGACTTGCCCAAACTCGTGTCGGGTTAGGACAGAAGCCAACAATTGATGACTTAGTTTTAGTTAAAGAAGAATCCTTGATCTCTGATATGATTATAGTTGACCTTAGGGCATAAAGTGATAAACTTGATTTTAACTTTTGAAAATGGTATATTCCCAATGAAAAGACTATAAAGAAAACACTAAGTACAAATTTGACTTACAGAATGCGAGCGACTATAATAAAATGAGGAAAAAATGCTTTTCAGAGAGTGTCTAACTCCTTGCTTACAAATCGATCAGGATGTTGAGGAAAGGTGGAATTGTCCCTTAAAAATGCGACTGTTTTAAAAAGTAATGGACGAAGTATTCCCAAAGGATAATTGTAGCCAATAAATTTGCTTAAACACTTTGGTGATGATAAAGTAACTTTAAATTGATTAAGAAAAAATATAATCTTTTTCAAAGGTATTTTATGACGAAAGAATGGGGAAAGAATACAGTAAAATATTGCATGACATGCGAAATAAGAGCAAAAATGAAATCAAATCAACAGATAAAGCTTTATGAACGTTTATAATAAGTGAAAATGTAAAAAAAAATCCCAATGTTTTTGGAAATACCGTGGCAAGTAACGTACTAAAAGTATACGCAGGGGATAAATACTCTTAATTGATGTAAAGGAGGGTTTGGCCGAGTCTGATTTGGAGAATAGCTGAAGTTTTTAAATGAGTTCCTTCGCAAGTGTCTTTGCTAATGATAGTACAATAAAACATTCCTGATACTTATAGAATGTAGGTAAATCTAATGGAATTTCAGTTACAATATATTAATTAATTCAGCTGCTGTAGAGTAAGAGTTGTTTGATGAATCAGTCCTAAGCGCAGGGACCCTGATTTACTACCACCTAAAATTCTAAAAGAATTTAGTAAGAGTTACTGTAACGCTCATAAGATTTTTAATAAATCATTAGAGACAGAGAAATTTACCCCTCGACTGGAATCGGCCAGCAATGTTACTGCTATTTTAAAAAGGAGTCAAAATTCTGAGCCTGGCAACTATCGTCCGGTAAAAGCTTAACCTGCATTGCATGCAAAGTGCTAGACATCCATTATTAAGTGGATGTCTTAGTTTCTCCACTTCACTGATAATAATTGTTTGCAGTATGCCTGCATGGCTTTCGTAAAAAAGGTCTTGCATTCACAACTACTTGTAGTTATGGAAGATTTAGTTATCATGTCAGAGGAATAAGTACTCTTTTGATTTTAATTTACCTTGATTTTCCGTAAAAGATTTTGTACGGTTCCGAATGAGAGATTATTGAAAAAAAATGGAAGAGTACGGTATAGTAGGTAAGTTCGCTAAATGGAATTAGTGATTTTTTGTCAAATAGATAACAAAGAGTAAGATTGTGGTAACTGTATGTCAACAGAGGAAAGATGTTATGTGTGGTATTCCCCAAGGGAGCATTTTAGACCTGTACTGTTTACTATTTTTATAAATGGACCTTCAGATGTGGTAAATAGTTTTTGTAAAAATTTTTGCTGATGATACAAAAATATATGACAAATCGATAACTATAGTAGTCTGCAAGAAATTTAAAATTGCCTTCCAAAAACTGGTCAGACAAGTTGGAAATCTATATTTTAATGTGAAATAATGTAAAGTTTTGCTTGTTGGCAAAAACATCCAGAACATGAATCAACAACATGTACAAATAGATGGTGAAATAGGCTGGTACATGAAATGTGAGGAAGAAAGGTTTGGTGTTAATCTTTGATTAAGATTTACTTTTTGATACTCCACATTCAAAGGGTATAAATAAAGCAAACCAAATGATTTGGATAAATAAAAAGACTTTTTAATTTAACTAATATAAAGGAAAGTTTTTTAAGTTATATAAAGCTATGGTTAGGACATGCATCTTGAATAAGGCAATATAATCTGGTACCCACACTTGAAAAAGACAGTCAATTGCAAGCGAAAGTGTACAGAAGAAGAGCTACTAAAATCTTGCAAGAATGTACAAACATGGCTTATACAGATAGAATTAAATTACTTATATTTGCAATCTTTGAAAAGGCCAGACGTGTTAGGGAGGGGAATTTGGATTGATGTGTTCAAAATTTTTCACCAGCAAACGGACATACAGTGGGACTATTTGATGATGACTGTTTTATATACAGATTGAACAAGAAATTCGGAAGGCAATTATTTGGTTAAAGCAGTTTCATTCTAATATGGGGTGATTCATGTTTTTTCAGTAACAGAGTTTAATGCTAACTGGAAAGTTTGCAACTGCACTTAAATTTGCTAAAAATACTAACGTTTTAAGCAATTTGCTGGATGAAGAATTGAAATTTTAAGTACAATGATTAGATAAGCTTTGTTGGAATAAGATATGGAAATTTATATTGCATGCATTTGCAACCCTGTCATTAAAGTAAAATAAACATCAGAGGGGACAATTGAAAGGCTTAACGGCCTATGTATTGATTACGTCCCGACTCACTACTACTACTAATTCTAATATGCCTCTGCATCACCACGGGGCAGGGTTCTTGGCGCTGTGAATCCTGCATTCACGCTCGTCTGTGAAATCTCTCCACAGGGCTGCCTCATTTACCAGCGCTTGTGAGTCCCAATACCTATGTCACAAGTCCTTGGGTATTGCAAGGTCAACTCAAGTCCTATCTCTACAGTATGTCCTCTGTGTGTGTGTGTGTGTGTGTGTTGTGTGTGTGTTGTGTGTGTGTGTGTGTGTGTGTGTGTGTGTGTTGTGCTGTGTGTAGTGTGCGTGTGTGTGAGAGTGTGTGTGTGTCACTGTGTGTGTGTGTAGTGTGTGTGTGTGTGTGTGTGTGGGTGTGTGTGTGGCGTGCGTGTGTCTGTGTGTGTGTATGTGTGTGTGTCGTGTGTGTGTGTGTGTGTGTGTGTTGTGTGTGTTGTGTGTGTGTGTATGTGTGTATGTGTCGAGTGTGGTGTGTGTGTGTGTGTGTGTGTTGTGTGTGTGTATTGTGTCGTGTGTTGTGTGTGTGTGTGTGTTGTGTTGTGTGTGGTGCTGTGTGTGTGTGGTGCATGTGTGTGTGGTGTGTGTGTGTGTGTCTGTGTGTGTGTGTGTGTCGTGTGTAGGAAGCTATTTCAAGCCTACCTTAACAAAAAGAAAAGGAATTTTTTTTTTTTTTTGTTGTTGTTGTTAAAAGTAGGTCAGCGGTTCATGGAAAACCTTCTATTCTGGTGCAAAATAATCAGATGTTGATTGTGGCCACATAACAGAAGAAGAGAAGAAAAAGGTATGTGTGTGTGTGTGTGTTTAGGGGGGGGGGGGGGGGGGACGGGGGTTATGCGGTGTAGGCATGAAAGGGTGCTGGAGGGGAGAGGAGAGGGGCTGGGCTGAAGAGCACTGATTTTAGAGAGGTGGATTGTTCTCGTCTCTTATGTTATAAAGCTTTTCTCTAGTGCAGATTTCCTGAATACTGCGCTACATAAGTGTACACTATCCACCATCATAATTATCTTTACTTACTTAAGTGCTTAATCTATTAATAACTCAGCTGTGGTAGCCATGTCAGGTTCCTGTTCATCCGGTTGATTGAGAGACTTACTCCACACTTCCTTTGAGGGCTTAAAGTTTGTTTTATTTTGTTAGGCCGACCATGAAGGGCCTTTTTTGAGCTGTCAAAGTAATACGACGGAGGCAAGAAAGTCACATCCTGAAAAAAAAAGTAACAAGAAAGTCACATCCTGAAAAAAGTAACAAACAACAACTGATGACACACTAGCCCCCCCCGGAAACCACTGGAAACTCCAAAGGCGGTTAGCACTAAGCTATGCGTAGTGCTCCATCCATTCCTTTTGATTCACCACACTCAGATTGGACACACACAATACACACACACACAAACACACACACACATCACACACACACTTGTACACACACACACACACATATTACTTGTACACACACAACACACACACACACACACACATGTACACACACACACACACTTACACACACACTCTCAAACAATACATTGTATACACACCTCACACATATACATGTACACACCACACACACACACACACACAAACATATACATGTTCACACACACACACACACATGTACACACACACACACTCACACACACACACAACACACACACACACAAACTCTTAAAAATGAAAAAGCATTAAAATGCAATTAATATATCAGTTAATTCTAATGCTGTATGGGCAATTTTTTTTTAATACACAACTGTAGTATTGACCAGCTAATGTCCATTGTGGAACGTGCATGCCAAGACGGACACCCCCCCCCCCCCCCCTACCAAAAATAAGATATGTTATAATTATAAACAGTGATCACAGAAAGAAAAGGTGTTTTAAATCAAATGTTTCCTGAATATTGATAGATAAAAAAGATCACAAAGGAAGAGAGAGAGAGAGGAGAGAGAGAGGAGAGGGAGGAGAGTAGAGACGAGAGAGGAGAGGGAGAGATAGAGGAGAGAGAGGGAGATGAGAGAGAGAGAAGACGAGATCCACAAATGGCCAAAAGTGAGAGAGAGTTTGAAGAGAACTTTCAATAATTTTTGATCAAGGATTGAGATTTTAGGCAGAACCTATTTTTCCAGAGAGAGAGAGAGAGTGGAGAGAGAGAGGGCGAGAGAGAGAAGAGGAGAGAGGTGCGGAGGAGAGAAGGGAGAGAGAGAGAGAGAGTGAAGAGAATCTGAAGATGACAGATAACAAGAAGCCAAATGTGGAGAAAAAAAAAGAGGCAAGAATCTCAAGTGACAAAAAGAGGAAGTTAAGAGCAAATAAGCTTCCAGAATGTTGGGAGCTGGTTGTTCGGGAATACAGCCCACGGCATCTCCAGGGGACTGTACCAATCGAAACACACACCACACACACCACACACACACAGAGGAACCATCACAGACAATGATCAAGCCGGTCCAGAGGACACATCCACCTTTCAAGCAGCCAGGCCATCAAGGGCCTCTTTAAGGGCTGAGCTAATTTCATTTTCTTTCACCACGCGTATGAACAAGCTTACCTGGATACTAGCTCGCTTGCTTGCTTCTCTTTTCAAGCAATCGTGTGTTTTAAAGGTCCGTTTCAATGATAGGACAAGAAGGCATACACATAAAATGGATAATGGCAATTTGCTTTGTTTGTCTTGTTCTCTTTGTTTATTTCTCCACCCTCTCCTACTCTCTCCCGTCATTCCTTCCTTACCCCTTCATCCCCTTCCCCTTTCACCCTTCTCCATCTATCTCTCTCTCTTCTCTCTGCTATCTTCCCGCTTCTATCTCCTAATGGGTATAATTCAAACTAAAAGAATCAAAAACTTTGATCCTTGTAAATGGATGACTTTCAGGTAGATTATATATCTTGTTTTCTTTTTCCTCGTGTAGATGTGCTTAAGGGGGAGTGGGGGGGGGGGAGGGATGGGATTGGAAAGACACCATGTCAGCAGCAAACTGTCCCTATTCTGAAACTGAATAACTGTGCTATGTTGGAATCTGTAGAATTAGGAAGTATATGCACAATAAGGGGAACTTGCCAAAACCATATCTTTTTTTCATGAATTTACTTATCCACTAACTGGTCTGTTTCCAACTGTAGATGTTTAATTAACAGGACCATTTTTCAAATGAATTACAAGTCTACCATTAATGACCACTGGGATGTGTTCGTTTTTAATTACAATTTCAATATGTCCACCAAAAAGACTTGCTTTTTTATTATGTACCACCAATATTCCTTGACAACACACACACAAAAAAAAAAAACCATAGCTGGAGAGAATTGCGAACTCAAAGAAAAACACTGCGAGAGACGGAGTGAAGAGGAGGACAAGACAGAAAAAAGAATGAGAGAGAGGGGAGTAGAGTGAACTTAGAGAAGGCGAGTGAGAGAGGAGAGAGAGAGCATAGTGAGAGAGAGAGATGAGAGAGAGAGGAAAGCAGAGGAGTGAGCAAGAGAGAGAGAGAGAGAGAGAGCGGGAGAGTGAAGAGGAGGAGCTGAGAGAGAGAGAGAGAGAGAGAGTTCATTTCTAGATCCCTGACTCACCCACATTTTCGAGCACACAGCAGAGATCCGGGCAGCCTGGAAAGGAAGCCGCATCTTTCATCAAACTCCATGACATCACAGAAAACCTCGTAAAGCTCTCAGTCGACAGAGCGCCACTTGTCAGAACGCATTGATGTCTGGGCCTTCCCGACTCTTTGGGCTGAATCAGTGAAAAAGCGCTTGGTCTTGTCCAGGCACTTCATTCTCTCCTCATAGTGGAAAAAATGGTCACCATGACTTGATTGAGCCGAAGAGCTTGCTTATTCATACAATCTCTTGGGTTCTGGGTGTTCTGATGCGGACTGGATTACAAGAAACGTGCATCCTTTCAGGAGTCTGAGAGATCAGATTCTTTGGAGATAACAGCATCTGAGCATCTGATTATATGGATCGTTTCTCTTCAGGCACCTCCATCGCGGAAGCTCTCCACATGCTTCCAAGGGAGTGTTGTCTTTCCAGACTGGCTTTTGTCAGAAATCGTTGTTTTCTGTTTTCATTTGCTTTCAGGCAAGAATGAGCAAGGACGGACTTTCAGGTCCTGTACGGGCGGCCGTTATGAAGGGCTGGCTGTCAGTGCGGAAGCTGGATGGTTGGGGGTGGAAGTCACGTCATGGCTTCTGGGGAGTGTCAGCGTGGGTGTCTGCATCGGAAGCACTTTCTTTTCACATACAGCCTCTGAGGTTTTGTTTCTGAACTCATCATGTCGCAGCTTGAACTACGACTGCTGGGTGCTCCATGTTTGCAGTGGATGTTGCTGTCGTTTCTCCGAGTTTAATACACTTTCCGCCATGATAGTCTTTGCCAGATGCAGGTTCAGGTTCTTTGTTAATCCTCAAGAGACTCGTCGGAGATTCGTTTCCCTCAAGGCACTAATATACCCTTTTTCATTTCTGTCAGATCTGTCCATGCCCTGACAAATGGTAATTGGTGGATTCCTCCGTCTTCACAAACCTTGGGAGCTCATCCACGATGAAACCGAAGGTTGCCGCCTGATATATTCCTTCTGCATCATGGCCACCAGTTCTTCCACGTTGGTCTCTCTCGTCACAATGACCTTCATTCACAAGGTCAGCACATGCACTGACGGTAATTGCATTCAAGCGTTTGAATGCACAAGATCCGTTAGTGTCAGCAGGCTGATGGCTGTCCTTGCCAGCGGTCTGCGAAGTGGTTGGCTAGGCAGCTTTTAGGCTTTTTCTGTTTGTGCTTCCATGAACTTTCCTCTGGTGAAGGATTTGGCAGCTGCTTCAGATCTGTGGTGAAGGCCTGCCTGCGGAGTTCTTTCATAGCTTGTATTCTTTGAGATTGGTTGGACCAAGCTTGTGTTAGAGTCCAGGAGATCAGGCTGCCCCAGTTGACTCCCTCCACACCATATTACCACCACCTGATGACATGAAGAATGGTTCGCTGGTTGATAAACATGATAACACAGGCAACGAGTACAGTAACGGATCCATGAGAATGAAGTGATTTCCGGTGGGAGCTCTTTATGTCTACAAAAATGTTCACCATGAGCTCAAGGATATTGACAGTCTCATTCCCCCACCAGAGGATGCTAACTCTACTGTACCCCACCTCACGTTTTACGCATGCATGCACCGGCACTGATGATCTCACACAGACACAACACATACACTATTTTGTCACAGATTTCTTGTCACAAAGTTCCCCCGAGGAAGACCTGTGGTCGAAATATTGGGGAAAAATTTATGAGTCTGTGGTTTTTACTTCTTTTAGGTGCCTTTATACATCTCACACACACCTTACGGACACAGGCACGCTCTATCAGTTCATCGGTTCAAGCGGTTAAACAATTACGTTTGCATGCAGTACATAAAAAGTCAGGTAGATTAATAGACGCAGCATTTAGAATATTATGGTTGAAGAAGGCTTGCCTAAAGAAGTATGTTTTTTAACTCAACTTGATTTTAAGATAAATGTTGGAGGTTTTTCACGTAAGCTGTCAGGAAGAGAATTCCAGAAAGAGTGGGCGCAACTTAAAGCTAAATAGCTCTCTTCACGACTGTCTTGAACGTGCGCCTAGGATTTTTTCAGAAGTTTTTGAGAAGATGAGCGATTATTATTTTACTTATATAATGACGAGAGAGAGAGTAGATGTAGAGAGAGAGAGAGGAGAGGGGGGAGAGAGAGAGAGAGGAGAGAGAGAGGCTGCACTTCTGCCATCTACTGTTGTAGTAAATACAATTGGAATGTTCAGTTTTAAGAATTTTTTTTTTTTTTTTTATGCTCTCGACTCTTTCTATGCATGGTAAACAAATAAACAAGCATGCTAAATAAGTATTACCCATAATTACTGAGATCCATTAAAGTAAGTTAAGGCTTATTTCCAAGCAGCATGTTCACTCTTTCATTATGTCCATCGGAGACAGACAATCCATTAGGGTAGTGGCTGGTCATGGTGCATCTTATACCCTAAGGCTAGGTTCAGTGGAGTAGCCTCACTTTTCTTTCGCCTCTGTGTTTGTATCCGAGTTGGTCTGTTTCCACGCCACGGAGTCAGTTGATTATTGTCCACTAGCAAATTCTTACCTAGGCTGAGGTTGACGATTAGTGTATATCACAATAACATTCATGCTCAATTCCTGACCGCCCTCAACTTCTTTCTGGAATGTCTCTTTTACGTTCATGGCCTATTTTAGTTTTCAAAGTCATCGTCTGTTTTATCAGGCATGAACATTTTGTTAATCGCTTTGTGCGCAGACCTTACTATGTCCTGCTGTCAGTTTTAATTCAGTCTCGTTGTCACAATGTACACCGACCATTCCGCGATACCTGAATAGCGCATCTATACGACATGACTGTAGGATATTCCATCCTATCTCAGGATACATAAAGCACCTTAAAGCCACTACCTGTAGGCTATTCCATCACTCTTCAGGATACATAAGCACCTTATGCCACCACTGTAGGCGATACACCATTCACTCTCTCTGGTACTTCTTAAAGCACCTTTAAGGCCACCAGCCTGTAGGCTATTCCTTTCACTCTCTCAGGATACATTTAGGCACCTTAAGCCAACAACCTGTTGGCTTTCCATCTATCTCTCAGGATACATAAAGACACCTTAAGCCACCTACCTGTTGGGCTTTCCATCACTCTCTCAGGATACATAATTAGCACCGTAATTAAGCACACCAGACTTGTAGGTATTACCCCCAATCACTCTCTTTAGTCATCACATTGAATGCAAGTTCTGACACATCGATTTGAATGACAGCTCTGTTCAAGTCTTGGTGCATCAGTTTTTAATTTGCACCGCTAAACATTCTTCAGAAAACTATACATGCTAATTTCTTCATTTCCTTAACAAATTTCTTGCTAAATTTTTTTCATTAACCTTAATCTTGCCTGTGTAATAACGGCCATATTATAGAAGGTTTTTGTTTATGTGGCACGTGTTTACCCCTATTTAATTGGGTAATTGTTACTAACAGTACTGACATTTATAACTTCTTCAGTTATGTTATTCTAGCTAATCCCGCTACAGCGAGAAATGCTGGCTCTGCGTTGGATTTCCTTTTCACATCTACATTCAACATTGTGTACACTGTTTGTCATCAGTTAAGACCTTCTCAAAAATTGACCCCTACGGTGGTGGACAAAAGGCGCCAGTAGTACTTAAAGTCATACAAGACCCCCCCAATAAAAAAAAAACAGGAGACTGGGATGTGAGGGTGAAGTGGAGGTCAGGAATGGAAAAAGCAGGGCCGGCAACCTGATGGACATGAAAAAGCACACAGACCACATTGATAAGGTTAGACAATCCCTCCCCACTCACCTCCGCTCCTCTCCCTTGGCATCGTTTTCTCACTTCCTAACAAGACCTTTCATTGTGAGGCCTCTCCTTTCCCCGACCTCTCCCCTACCAGCCACCTCCCCTCCTTCCATAATTCTCTCTCTCTTGACAGCAAGCACCCACAGCCTTCACCTCACCCATCATATGCCTTATCCCCATGTCAATCTTTCCCCTCCGTCCATCGTGGTTACTTCCCCAAACTTTAAATACCCCCTTTCCTACTCCATCCCAATGGACCTGTCTTTATGGGTTGTTTTTTATCCCACACTCTAGAGCCTTTGAGGTGCTTTCCTCAACCATCCCACTTCTCCTTACAAGGTTCATATTCATAAAAGGAAACAAATTTTGCCAACGTTCTGACTCCATTTAGACTACCTTTCAACACTCAGTCAATACCCAAGACCCTTTATAAGCCACCACACAAAAAAACATCAAACCAACACTTGATGCTGTGTCGTCACATTATTTCTCTGAAGGGGCTTATCCCCTTAGATCTACGAAACGCTAGATTCATTCATTGCGTCTCTCTGTTGATTGGCCCAAGATTCCTATACATTAAAACTAACTTATAGTTCCAGAAGTTAGTTTCTCTATCCCAGAACACTGGAAAAGTGACACACAGCACACACTAACATTACACACCACACACACACACTGTACACACACACACACATGTACACACACACCCACACACCAACACACACACACACACACTTAACACACCTGACAAAAAGCAACACACACTACACAACACATCACACCACACACACACACACTTAAAATGAAAAGCATTAAATCAATAAAATCAGTTAATTCTAATGCTGTATGGGCAATTTTTTTTAATACAACACTGTAGTATAGACAGCTAATGTCCATGGTGGACAGTGCATGCCAGACGACAACAAAATATAGATATGTTATAATTATAAACAGTGATCACAGAAAGAAAAGGTGTTAAACAAAAGTTTTCCTGAATAATGATAGAAAAAAAAGATCACAAAGGCCAAGAGAGAGAGAAGATAGAGAGAGAGAGAGAGAGAGAGAGAGAGATGAGAGAGAGAGAAGAGAAGAGAGAGAGGAGAGAGAGAGAGAGAGAGGAACGAGATCCACAAAGGCCAAAAGAGAGAGAGAGTGAGAGAACTTTCAAAAATTTTTGATCAAGGATTGAGATTTTAGGCAGAACCTATTTTTCCAGAGAAGAGAGAGAGAGAGAGAGAGAGAGAGAGAGAGAGAGAGAGAGAGAGGAGAGAAGAGAGAGAGAGAGAGAAAAACAGAAGATGACAGAACAAGAAGCCAAATGTGAGAAAAAAAAAAAAAGAGGCAAGAATCTAGTGACAAAAAAGAGGAAGTTACGAGCAAAAAGCTTCCAGAATGTTGGGAGCTGTTTGTTCGGAAACAGCCCACGGCATCTCCACGGGGACTGTCCCAATGAAACACACACACACACACACACACACACACAGAGGAACCATCACAGACAAGATTCAGCCGGTCCCAGAGACACACCACCTTTCAGCAGCAGGCCACAAAGGGCCTCTTTAAGGCTGAGCTAATTTCATTTTCATTCCACCGACGCGTATGAACAAGCTTCCTGGATTACTAGCTCGCTTGCTTGCTTCATCATTTCAAGCACTCGTGTGTTTTAAAGGTCGTTTCAATGATAGGACAAGGAAGGCATCCACATAAAATGTGATAATGGCAATGCATTGTTTGATCTTGTTCTCTTTGTTTATTTCTCCACCCCTCTCTCTCTCTCCTCCCTTCATTCCTTCCTTACCCCTACATCCCCTTCCCCTTTCACCCTACTCCATCTCTCTCTCTCTCTCTCATCTGCTATCTTCCCGCTTCTATCTCTAATGGGTAATACCAAACTTAAAGAATCAAAACCTTAGATCCTTGTACATGATGACTTTCATGTATATATATTATCTTTGTTTCTTTTTCCACGTGCTAGATGTGCTTAAGGGGGAGGGGGAGGGGGGGGGGGGGGGGGGGAGGGTGGGGATTGGAAAGACACATGTCAGCAGCAAACTGTCCCTTTTCTGAAACTGAACTGTGCTATGTTGGAATCTGTATATTAGGAGTATATGCACAATAAAGGAACTTGCCAAAACCATATTTTTTTTCATGAATTTACTTATCCACTAACTGGCTGTTTCATCTGTAAGATGTTTAATTAACAGACCAATTTTCAAATGAAATACAAGTCTTCCATAATGACACTGGAGTGTTCGTTTTTATAATACAATTTCAAAATGTCCACCAAAAGACTAGCTTTTATTATGTACCACCAATATTCCTTGACACACACACACAAAAAAAAAAACCATAGCTGGAGAGAAATTGCGACTCAAAGAAAACACTGCGAGAGACGGGGGTGAAAGAGAGAACAAGACAGAAAAAGAAAGAGAGAGAGGAGAGAAGAGAACTTAGAGCAAGAGCGAGAGAGAGGGAGAGAGAGAGCAAGTGAGAGAGAGAGAGAGAGAGAGAGGAAGAGAGAGAGAGCAAGAGAGTAGAGAGAGAGAAGAGAGAGAGAGAGAGAGAGAGAGAGAGAGAGAGAGAGAGAGATCATTTCTAGCTCCCTGACCACCCACAAATCCTGAGCACACAGCAGCAGAACCGGGCAGCCTGGAACTGGAAGCCGCATCTTTCATCAACTCCCTGACCCTCACAGAAAACCTCGTAAAGCTCCTTCAGCTGACAGCGCCACTTGTCAGAACGCATGATGTCTGGGCCCTCCCGACTCTTTGGGCTGCATCAGTGAAAAGCGCTTGTCCAGGCACTTCATTCTCTCCTCCATAGTGGAAAAATGGTCACCCTGACATGAATGAGCCGAAGAGCTTGCTTCTTCATCAATCCTCTTGGGTTCGGGAGTCTGAAGCGACTGGATTACAAGAACGTGCATCCCTTTCAGGAGTCTGAGAGATCAGATTCTTCTGAGAAACAGCATTCTGAAGCATCAGATTATAAGGATCGTTTCTCTTTCAGGCACCTCCATCGCGGAGCTCTCCACATGCTCCAAGGGAGTTGTCTTTCCAGACTGGCTTTTTTCAGAAATCGTGTTTTCTGTTTCCATTTTGTTTCCAGGCAAGAATGCAGCAGACGGACTTTCAGGTCCTGTACAGGAGGCCGTGAAGGGCTGGCTGACAGTGCGGAAGCTGGATGGTTGGGTGGAAGTCACGTCATGGCTTCTGGGAGTCAGCGTGGGTGTCTGCATCGGAAGCACTTTCTTCACAAACAGCCTCTGAGGTTTTTGTATCTGAACTCATCATGTCAGCGCTTGAACTACGACTGCTGGGTGCTCCAGTTTGCAGAGGATGTTGCTGTCGTTTCTCCGAGTTTAAAAACACTTCCGCCATGATTGTTGCCAGATGCAGGTTCAGGTCTTTGTTCATCCTCCGAGACTCGTCGGAGATTCGGTCCCTCAAGTCACTATAAAACCTTTTTCATTTCTGTCAGATCTGTCCATGCCCCTGACAAAGTGGTCATAGGTGGATTCCTCCGTCACAAACCTTGGGCGCTCATCCACGATGACCCGAAGGTTGCCGCCCTGAATATTCCTTCAGCATCATGGCCACCAGTTCTTCCACGTTGGTCTCTCTCGTCACAATGACCTTCTTCACAAGGTCAGCACATGCACTGACGTCATTGCATTCAGCGTTTGAATGCACAGAACCGTTAGAGTCAGCAGGCTGCATGCTGTCCTTGCCAGCGGTCTGCGAAGTGGATGGCTGGCAGCTTTTAGGCTTTTTCTGTTTGTGCTTCCAGGACTTTCCTCTGGTGAAGGCTTTGGCAGCTGCTTCAGAACTGTTGGTGAAGGCCTGCCTGCGAGTTCTTCTAGCTTGTATTCTTTGAGATGGTTGACCACACGCTTGTGTAGAGTCCAGGAGATCAGGCTGCCCCAGTTGACTCCCTCCACACATATTACCACCACCTGATGACATGAAGAATGGTGCTGATGATAACATGAAAACAAGGCAACGTGTACAGAACGATATCCATGAGAATGACGTGATTTCCCGGGGAGCTCTTTAAGACTACAAAAATGTTCACATGAGCTCAAGGATAATGACATCTCATTCCCCACCAGAGGTGCTAACTCTACTGTACCCCACACACGTACGCATGCATGCACGGCACGTGCACACACACACCGACACACACATACACATATTTTTGTCACAGATTCTTGTCACAAAGTCCCCCGAGGAAGACCTGGGGTCGAAATATTGGGAAAAATTTAATGAGTCTGTTGTTTTTACCTTCATTTTATGTGCCTTTATACACACCACACACACCTACCGACACAGGCACGCTTATCAAGTTCATCGGTTTCAAGCGTAAACAATACAGTTTTGCATGCAGTACATAAAAAGTCAGGTCAGAATAATAGACGCAGCATTTAGATATTATGGTTGAAGAAGGCTTGCCTAAAGAAGTATGTTTTTAACTCTAACTTGAATTTAGATAATGTAGGCAGGTCACGTAAGCTGTCAGGAAGAGAATTCCAAAGAGTGGGCGCACTAAAGCTAAATGCTCTCTCACCGACTGTCTTTAACGAGCGCCTAGGAATTTTCAGAAGTTTTGAGAAGATGAGCGATATATATATATACTTATATAATGAGAGAGAAGAGAGAGAGAGAGAGAGAGAGAGAGAGGAGAGAGAGAGAGAGAGAGAGAGAGGCTGCAACATCTGCCATCAAACTGTAGTATTACAATACAATTGGAAATGTTCATTTTTAAGAAATTTTTTTTTTTTTTTGCTCTGACACTTCTCATGCATGGTAAACAAATAAACAAGCATGCTAAATAAGTATTACCCAATAATTACTGAGATCCATAAAGTAAGTTAAGGCTTATTACAGCAGCATGTTCCACTCTTTCATTAAGTCATCGGAGCAGATCAATCCATCAGGGTATTGGCTGGTCACTGGTGCACAAATACCCCAAAGGCTAGTTCAGTGGAGTAGCCATCACTTTACTTTCGACCTCTGTGTTTGAATCCAGAGTAGGTCTGTATCCACGCCACGAGTCAGTTGATTATAGTCACTAGCAAATTCATACCTCGGCTGAGGTTGACGATAGTGTATATCACAACATCACATGCCTCAATCCTGACGCCTCAACTCTTACTGGAATGTCTCTTTTAACGTTCATGCCTTTATAGTTTCAAAGTCATCAGTCTGTTTACTCAGGCATGAACATTTTGTTACTCGCTTTGTGCTCAGACCTAACTATGTCCTGCTGTCAGTTTTCATTCAGTCACGTGTCACAATGACACCGACATTCCGCGATACATAAAGCGCCTCAAACGACAAGCCTGTAGGATATTCCATCACTCTCTCAGGATACATAAAGCACCTTAAGCCACCAACCTGTAGGCTATTCCATCACCTCTCTCAGATACATAAATCATCCTTTAACCTAAGCCACCAACCTGTAGGCTATTCCATCACTCTCTCAGGATACATAAAGCACCTTAAGCCACCAGCCTGTAGGCTATTCCATCACTCTCTCAGGATACATATAGCACCTTAAGCCACCAACCTGTTGGCTATTCCATCACTCTCTCAGGATAAAATAAAGCACCTTAAGCCACCACCTGTTGGCTATTCCATCACTCTCTCAGGATACATAAAGCACCTTAATTAAGCCACCAGCCTGTAGGCTATTCCATCACTCTCTTAGTCATCACATAGACTGCAAGTTCTGACACATCGATTCTGAATGACAGCTCTGTTCAGTCCTTGGTGCATCCGTTTAATTTGCACCGCTAAATTCTTCCGAACTATACATGCTAATTTCTTTCATTACCTTAACCATTTCTTGCTAAATTTTTTTCATTACCTTAACTCTTGCTGTGTAATAACGGCCATATTATAGGAAGGTTTTTGTTTATCTGGCACGTGTTTACCCCTATTTATTGGTATTGTTACTAACAGTACTGACAATTATAACTTCATCAGTTATGTTATTCATAGCTAATCCCGCTACAGCGAGAAATGCTGGCTCTGCGTTGGATTTCTTTTTCACATCTACATTTCAACATTGTTTACACTGTTAGTCATCAGTTAAGACCTCTCACAATTGACCCTACGGTGGTGACAAAAGGCGCAGTAGTACTTAAAAGTCATACAGACCAACAGAGACTGGGATGAGAGGGAGTGGAGGACAGGAAAGGAAAAGCAGGGCCGGCAACACTGAAGGACATGAAAACGCACACAGACACACATTGAAAAGGTAGACAATCCCTCCCCACTCACCCTCCGCTCCTCTCCCTTGCATCGTTTCACACTTCCAACAAGACCTTTCATGTGAGGCCTCTCCTTCCCCGACCTCTCCCCCCTACCCACCACCTCCCTCCTTCCCTAATTATCTCTCTCTTGACAGCAAGCACCCCAGCCTTCACCTCACCCCACTCCCTATGCCTTATCCCCATTTCAATCTTTCCCCTCCGTCCATCGTGTTACTCTCCCCAACCTTAAATACCCCCTTTCCCTACTCCACCCACTGACCTGTCTTTATGGGGTTTTTATTTCCCACTCTAGCAGCCTTGAGGTGCTTTCCCTCCCCATCCCACTTCTCCCTTCACAAGGTTCATATTCATAAAAGGAAACAAATTTTGCAAACTTTCATGACTCATTTAGACTACCTTTCCACACTCAGTCCATACCCAAGACCCTTTATAAGCCACACACACAAAAAAACAACAACAACACTTGTGTGTTCTTACATCTATTTCTCTGAAGGGGCTATCCCCTTTGATCTACGAAAGCAAGATTCATCATTGCAGTCTCACTGTTGATTTGGCCCAGATTCCTATACATCTAAAAACTAACTTAAAAGTTCCAGAAGTTAGTTTCTCTATCCCAGAACACTGGAAAGTGAATCCATCTGTGGAAAGCATTTGATCACTGACCTGATCTCCCTGCTTGGCCCACTCGGCAGCTTTGAGCGCCAGCATGAGGGTCTTCCCTGACCCTGGGGGTCCTGTGAGGCACATGAAGGAGCAGGATGAGTCCAACAGCTGGAGCTGCTCCTGGCGCAGGATGGAACGCCCAAAGTCCACCACCTGCTCCCGGAGGGGGGGTTAGGGGGGAAACACAAAGGAACACATCGCTGTTATTGTCATTAGGTCTTACCAACTGAATATCATTGATGTCATTACTATCAATACTGTCGTCATCGCCGCAACCTTGATCACCACCATCACCAGTGTCATGATAACCACATTATCTTCATTAGTGCTCATCACCAAGTCATCATAGCCATCATTGCTGTGATTTTCATTAGCACTCATCACCAGTGTTATTACAGCCATCATTGCTGTAATTCTCATTAGCACCATCACCAGTGTCATCATTGCCATCATTGTTGTAACTTTCATTAGCACTCATTACCAGTGTTATCACAGCAATCATTGTTCTAATGTTCATTAGCACTCATTGCCAGTGTCATCATTGCTGTAATGTTCACCAGTGTTATATACAGCCAACATTGCTGCGATTTTCATCAACATTCATAACCAGTATCATCATAGCCATCATTGCAGTAATCCACATTAGCACCCATCATCAGTATCATCATAGCCATCATTGCAGTAATCCACATTAGCACCCATCATCAGTATCATCACAGCCATCATTGCAGTAATTCACATTAGCACCCATCATCAGTATCATCATAGCCATCATTGCAGTAATTCTCATTAGCACTCATCATCAGTATCATCACAGCCATCATTGCAGTAATTCTCATTAGCACTCATCATCAGTATCATCATAGCCATCATTGCAGTAATTCTCATTAGCACCCATCACCAGTGTTATCATAGCCATCACTGCAGTAATTCTCATTAGCACCTATCACCAGTGTCATCATAGCCATCATTGTTGTAATTTTCATCAGCATTCATCACCAGTGTCATCACTGCCATAGTTGCAGTAATTTTCATTAGTACACAGGTGGTCCAGAAGGATTCTCCTATGAGCTGACACCTCTGCCAAAGTCCAACTGATCCCTGCTGACCCCCCTCTTTAAGTCCTGTGATCATGTTGATGATTTTTACACCTAATACAGCAAATATGGCAAAAAGAAATGCAACAAACACAATCGGTCATTGCAATCGATAAAATAAAAATGCAATGAATGCACCACTCTACTCTGCCATCTCAAAAACTTGTTCAAACACAAATTACATGGTTTCACAGTGTTAGTGGTCAATATCTTATGCACCAATCTACTTTGCCATCTCAAAAATTCAATCAAACAGTAATCATAATGGTTACACAGTGTTGGTGGCCAATATTTTTCACTTATTACAATTACAACCTCGCTGCTGAACAAAGAGCCTAATGAATGTAAGGATGATGGTGAAAAATCTTATCATCTCTACATGACAGCAGTGGTGATGGTATTAAGATGATGACACTCATGGACAATGGCACTGATGTTGATATGATACTGGTAATAGTGAAGGTAGATATGGGTGTTAGGAGAGGAAGAGGGTAGAGAGAGAGGGGGGGGGGGGGCAATTGGGGAAGGAAGGCATGCTCCATATCCAAGCTGCCACATACTGTTCATGTGGCTTACAGTAGCATTTCACCAATTATTTGCACAGTAGCATTCCAATTGAACAGTACAACTTAATTTTGCGCGCGATTTTTAAAAAAAAATCAGGCCTAATAACCAGTTTTACGGACCACATTAAAGCTACAGTACTTATAGTATATGATAAATGTTATTATACACGATGAAGCAGGGAAGAGGGCAAATTGTAATAAAAAATACGTGCACAGTAAACCGAAAGCGGAATGCAGTTCGACGACGATAGACGTACTTAGCGCTGTCCAAACAAAACGAAGTATATCAATTGTTTTTGTTTCGCCGTAGCAATTATGACGAGTCAGGCGTAGCAAGCATTCTGGGCGGGTAGGCGATAGCGGCGATCTCGGTAGCAGGTTGGCAGATCATGCCATATCACATAAAACTGGAAGTATAGTACCTCTTACTGCTGAAAATCGCACACTGTAATCGCATGCTAAATCGCACACTGTATTCAGCATGCTAAAAATCGCACACTGTAATTCAGCATGCTAAAAATCGCACACTGTAATTCAGCATGCAAAATCGCACACTTAATTCGTATCAAAATTACACACTGTAATTCAGCAAAGAGGCATACACATGTGTGTGTACCCCTCCCCAACCCATTTCCCCCACTCCTTACTGAGGTATGGACATACAATTTCATGCTCAGGGGTACACGACCACCATCTTTCTTTGTCACTTGGTCCTCATCACATGAATTATCAATGAAAAGGATCGCAAGGCAGACGTGCATCAGCTGGACATTACGAAGGATGCTATTCTTCATACACTTGGGTCTTCTTTCTTCTTGCTCTTATTTCGGCTTACCTGAATTGCAGCCCACGCTTCCCTGTGCTTTCATACCTCTCGGGTTTCACTTTTTCCCAGCAGGATGTAAACCCTTCATATTTGAAAAGAAGAGGTTATTACCTCCATGCACGGTAAGTATGGCAGGAGGGCAAGAGGGGTGAAGATGGAGGGGAGAGGACAAGGGGGAGGGGGGCTGGAGAAGCTATGATATAAGTAACAAGAACACTAATAATGATACTGAATCATCAAGGTTAATATTATAAATAACAGAATACCTCATCAAATCAAAGATGATGATAATTTTGGCTGTTATGCTGAAATGGTGAATACAACGATGATGATGACAGCACATGATAAGACGGCGATGATGATCATAACTCACAATAAAAATGGAGAGTGAACAGGGTCTGATCCTAGTGATAATTGCTTTTGTTTATGGTGAAATGATGAAGGTCACACACGCACGCACGCACACACACACACACCACATATACATGCACACATGTTGCAGCATACACACAAGCATAACACACACAGACACACACACACACACACACACACACACACAACGCCACACACACACACACCACACACAACACACACACACACAACACACACACACAGGCATACATAACCAAAGACAGGGGCAGAGACAGAGACAGAAACACAGACTCACACGGAGAGGGAAAAAGAGACAAGAGTGAGTTGCAAGAGACAAACGGACACTGACATAGTGACAGGCAGAGGGAGAAAAGAAAGAGAAAGAGACAAACGGAGAGACAAGAAAAAGAGAGGCTAATCAACAAGCATGTGCAAAACTCTGCACTCATGTACCTGTTAGGTGTATACACTCTGCAACCGTGCGTGTCTTTAACCGTGAAAATGGTCCACAAAATCTGACAACACACGAAAAAGATGAATAGCCTCATTTGCTTAGTGTATACAGCAATTCTACTTTTATCTGTTGTTACAGAATATTGACAGTACTAAGTTCTGAGATGCAAAAACAAACAAACAAACACGTTGTCTGCATACAGGAAATTCCCAGGTCATTTTCAAATCAGGACAAAATGCTGGCTAACTTACTGAATTTATTATTAAATATTAAACTAATCTTCACTCTGCAGAGA